>BQKN01065534.1:722675-786536 GCA_022839385.1 Asparagus kiusianus | reverse complement strand
CTTCTCTTTTGTAATCAAGTTGTAATCGGAATTAAAGGAATTCAATTTAATTTTCTTTTATTCTCTTCTTTGCAATTTTTCCTACCTACATTCGGGCTCTAAGAAGATCGCCAAGGCGGCTTTGGAGACATCGCCGGCCGAGAACGCCGGTGGCGTTGCTGCTCTCACGAGCGCTTCGACATTGCTGTCGTCGCTGCATGGACCTCGTTGCTGTGGTAAGTGGTGGCCATGGCAACTTGTTTCGACAAGTTTCCTGAAAACCCTAGATGGGTTCTTGTCAACGAGGAAGATGACTCGTTTCTATCAAAAACGCAGAGTTACAACTCCGTGTTAAAAATTGAAAAACCGCAGAGTTAAAACTCTGCGTTTAAGAAACGTAGAGTTGAGTCTCCACGTTAAAATTGAAAAACCACAGAGTTAAAACTCTGTGTTTAAGAAACGTAGAGTTGAGTCTCCATGTTAAAATTGAAAAACCGCAGAGTTAAAACTCTGCGTTTAGGAAATGTAAAGTTGAGTCTCCACGTTAAAATTGGGAACGCAGGGTTAGGACTATGTTTAAGTAACGTCGAGTTAAGGCTCTATGTTGAACACGAATCTTGGCCTCTGCGTCTGAATATCACAACGCAGGAGTCAACCTCTGTTCAAATATTATAACGCAGAGTTCAACCTCTACGTTCAAGTATTGATACAAGGGTCGGCCCTTGTTTTTAAGGCTTGACACGTAGAATCTGTCTTTTGTGTTATATCCCAACTTTAGTGTTAGCAATCTATTTCTGTTACTAACTATTTGTTCCTGATTTCGCAGTGTTTTTTCCCAATGTGCCGCTTCTGCCGGAGCAGCATTTCAGCTATACCGATGATCCAGAAGTAGGGAGAGCTTTTGGTCTTCACAGAGAGATCCCTCTGTGTACTTTCCCTAGCTTAGAGCGGGCACATTTGATTAGATTTGCTAGGTGTTCCACCCTTAGGGCTCTGATCACTGATTTGGACCTAGAAACACCTACTGGTTTGGATCAATTTGTCAAACCATCGTTCTTGTTCGGGGACCATATATCTGTTGATGGCCAAGTTGGGTCCGTAGAAGATTCCCGGATGCTGCGAAGAATCGACGACCGTTTATTCTTTCTTCCGAGCATGAAAAGGATGTATCCACTTTCTTACTTTCTAAGTGTCGGTCGTCGTAGGGGTTTGGCCTTCGATCTTGTTAAGGAGAAGGAGAACATCTTGTTTGGATCTGGTCGATCATCCCGGGTACACATTAGTGGGCAACTCAAAGGTTTGAGACCCGGGAGATTTGTGAAAAAGGACCTAGCTCAGGAGGTACCTCTTCCGGCGAACATCTTTATACGCCAGTTCATTGCTGCTCGAGGGGAATTTCCTGCACAAGCTTATCATTCTCCTGGTTGGTTGTTTTCTGAAGAAGATGGCTGGTGGACCCGAATGGTGGATTTTGTTCTCGAGGAACTCGAGGAGCCTCTTGCTCAGTCTGGTCTTACGATACCGGTACAGGCCACGAGGCGTGGGATCACCCAGAACTATCCCTCCTTCTTTGCTATGTTGGAGCGGTATAATCCGGATAGCTGCACTTTTTTCACGCCAGTCGGGGAGTTAGGATTCGATCTCCATGAGATGCATGCAGTATCAGGACTATCCTTTGGGCAAATGCCCTATGAAGAACTTGTTCCAACAACTAAGGAACTTTCTATCCTGAAGACTGCTCATCCAGAGATATACAGCACTTTCTGGGAGCTGATGTGTCATTTCCACATCTATACTCAGGTTGCTGGGATGCGTGGGGGTGGTCTCATGCATACTGCCTGGGCAGATTACTTATTTCAGAATTTGGGTTAGAAAGATTTGAAGGTGACCCGTCTTACTGTCAGCTCTGCTGAGAGCATTAAAGCTAGCATCAAGGCCCCTAACACTGTTTATAGGAACGAGTGTTTAGAAGATGGATTTGAAGCTGACAATGAATTTGAGAGTTTTCATCTTCAATTCCTATTTCTGATATGGCCCTCCTTGCTGGTTTCCTGATGCTATGGTTGAAACGGTGCGTCGTACCATCGAAACCAGTTGAATCGATTTTGGTTGAAGTCGTCTATCCAGCCGTTCTTCTGGCTCATGGAAGACCTCTATGTCTTCTCTCTGCGATGACGAGTTGTCTGCAGAGAGGCTTACGGGATTTGGTTTCTGAACTCCTCGACGTCAAGGAGATGAACGTTACCGGAGGAAAGTTTGGAAGACTTCCCAAACCTGCACACCAATGCCCTATACTTATTTAGTGGCTTGGTTTGTGCTGCATTGTCCCTCTTTGATGATGGGATCATACATGATAGTGAAATTTCTGTGCCTTTCATCCAGAGACTCAAGTCAGCTACGTGGACGTCCGTGTACATAGTCCGGGCTAGACAACTTTGTCTTTGGAAGACAATTATGATCTCTTTTGCTGCCGTCCTTATTTTGATGGGGCTGAGGAAGAAGGCCCGAAGTTTGGTGATGTAGTCTTCGAAGGGTCCTCTCTTTTAAACACAGGGACTTTTCAATGGCTTCTTGCTATCAGAGTGGGCTACCTGGTCTTCCGACTAGGTGAAAGATGCATAATTTAGCCATACGTTCCATCGCGTTTTGCCCAACAATTTGGGTACGACCAGCTTTACGTTGGTAACCCTAACCCGCGGTTAGCTCACATCGGGAATCTATACGAAGGGGCTCGTGCTTGGTATTTCTTTTCTGCCCGAGGGACTCATGCGCAGTTTACTCTGCCTAGTTTGTCGCCTGGTTGTTCCACCGTAGCGGACTTCCGCGATTGGTTCGACAAGGCTTCTCAAATCCCAGAATATGATATATACTCTTCATGTATAAATGAAATCCGGGGACTTTATAAATCGAGAAGTGGTTCTGGCAGGACTCGATTACCAGGGATAGAGGATTATCTGTCCTACGAACGAGAGGCGGTCAGAATCGAGGAGATCCCGAAGGAATTACCCGCTGCTGAGCCTTCTGAAGAAGAGGATACTAAAGAAGTTCTCGAGGAAGCACCCCCTCCTGAGCTTCGCTCCTTAAGATCATCAGGGAAGAGGCCCCTTACTGCTGAGGAGGAAGGCGAGTATGAGAAGAGAATTCATAAACGGAAGCCCGTTGCAGCTAAAAACTCCAAGGGGGCTAAGTTGATGAGGGATGCCATAAAGTCGGCGCGCGCTGCATCTCCCGAGAACGAAGGGGATACTATGCTCCAAGCTGCTTCTCCTGGTCCTGAAATGATAATAGGTGCGCGGGGGTCTGCCACCCCCAGCTCAGCATCAAATATGCCTGAAGCGTCATTACCTGAAGCTGTCCATCGTCCCACTCGCACTGATTATGCGAATTGCTTTATTTATCCAACTGCTCCACCCCTAAGCTCGAAAACTTTGAGGAAGCTTATTGAGCAATTAGAGCATTGGATGCAAATGACTATCGATGTCGTTAGTCTCGGGGATGTGAGCTTCAAAGTTTTTGAACCTCACCTGCTAGAATGTCTCGCCAAGATTAGGAACCAAGAGAATGCATTATGGACCGAGAATTGTCGCGAGGGCATCATTATTCGGGAATACGAATTGGAATTCCTTTCAATGCTACAACGTGACGACATGGGACATGAAATGAGACTGGCTCTTTCTCAGGCTATAGCTTTGAAAGCACAGCACCAAGAGGCTCTTCAAAAGAGTCTGTCTAAAACAGAATCTCGTATTGCCAGCCTGCGTGGGGAACATCTCCAAGTACAAGTAGACTTGGGCAGTTTTGCTATGGGTATTCGGGATACTACAACAGAACTTACCCATGCTGGTGTTGAACCATCTCAGATAACTGCTCAGTTAACGGGCGACATGGAAGTTATAAAGGGATTAGCTGCTTACTGTGACGGGCTTTTCAAAGGCTATTGCGATGAAATTGTTGTCGCTGACAAGATTAGGCGAGAAATTGCAGAAGCAGCACCAAATGAAGAGGAGCTCAGGAGCAAGATAACAGAAGAAGTCAAAAAGGCTCGTGAGGAGAAAATATTGGCTTTAAAATCTAAGCTTAAGTCTTTTAGGCTGATGAGCCCCGACGCTTTTCTTTTTCGCTAGGGAATAATTTTGTATCGTTTTCATTTGAATTTTCTTCACTTTGTATTCACATTAACAATATTGAATGAAAATGATATCTTTTTGCTTTTCATCATCTTTTTCGTTAAACTCTAGTTCAGGACAATGAAAAGTAATACAAATGCCATGGGTGTAGTGTTAACTTGGCATGAAATTGAAATTCGATCGTCAGAGGTGTAATGTTAACATGACGACATACAATATAAGAAAATTAAGATTTGTTCCCGAAATACACTGTGAGCTGGCAACCCCCAGCCTAACTTGGCTGGGGTCTAGGGGGCTGCATGATTTACAGAAAGTATCTCTTAAGGAACTTCCCGTTAATCGGCATCATAAGCCTATCTCCTTTTTGATCAATGAGGCGATAAGCTCCACTCGAATAGACTGATTCTATTACGACTGGCCCTTCCCATTTAGGATTAAACTTCCCTTTGGTTTTGTGTGTCATTACCATGGGTCGTCTATTGGCCAAAACTAAATCGCCTTTCTTGAAAATCTGTTCCTTAACCTTTTTGTTGTAGGCTTTGGAAATCCGGGCTTGATATAATTCGATCTGTTGCTGAGCTTGAAGTCATTTATCGTCTAAAGCTTCAAGTTCTTGCAGACGTCGTTGATGTTTCTCTTCTTCTGTCAGTCTGGTTGTAATAGCGACTCTCAGAGAAGGGATTTGAATCTTAAGTGGTAGTACAGCTTCGCAACCGTATACCAAAGAGAATGGCATAGCTCTTGTAGGGGTCCTCACCGTTGTTCGGTAGGCCCACAAACATTCACCGAGTCTTTCATCCCAATCGCGTCGACTTTTGGAAATAATCTTTTTAAGAAGTTTCACGATAGTCTTGTTAAAAGCTTCTACAAGACCATTCGCTGGTGGATAATACGCCGTAGATGCGATACTTTGGATTCTGAATTTATCACAAAATATTTGAAACCCAAAACTGACAAATTGTGTCCCATTGTCGTGAACTATTCGTCTCGGGACTCCAAAACGGTAGATGACATGATGTTTGATGAATTTAATCACACTTGAGGTCTTGACTTCTTTCAACGGGACTGCCTCTGCCCATTTGGAGAAGTAATCGGTTACAGCTAAATGAACTGGTGTTCCTTGGAGGTCGACGGAGAGATCGGTCCTACGATATCCATACCCCACATTTCAAATGGCCAAGAGGCGGACGTAGGGTGTAAGTTACTTGGCGCTTGGTGAATAAAATCCCCATGAATCTGACACACGTGACAACGTTTAGCGTAATCAACTGTGTCTGAGAACATTTTTGGCCAGTAATAGCCAATTCGTCGAAGGCGGTCCCCCAATTTAACCCCGGGTTGATGAGCTCCGCACATTCCGTCGTGAGCTTCCTTGAGGGCGTCTTTTGTTTCTCTTTGAGAGAGGCATCAAAGTAAAACTCCATCATGTGATTTACGATACAGGATTTGAGAAACTACATCGTAATAGAATCGGAGGGCCTTTCGTTTGATAGCGGCCGCTTCTTTAGGGTCTTCGGGCAGAATTCCGTACAGGACGTAGTCGATATACGGGAATCTCTAATCCCTAGATTCGAACTCCATAGAGGTTGTACAGACTTCTCCTGTCGTCGTCTTATCTAAGCTTTCCTCTATAAGAATCTTAGAGCAGTATAGTTCACGTCCTGTGACTGGGATTGTTGTCTCAGCACCTGGCGGCAATGCCAGCGAAGTTGCCAATGAGGCCAAAGCATCTGCGTAAGCGTTCTGATCTCGTGGAATGTATTCAATAAAAAATCATTCGAACTTCTTAGCTTGCTTTAGCCCTACGAAGTAGTACGGGATTAGGTCCTCATGACGTACTTCGTATTCTCCTCGGACTTGATTTACGATGAGCTGAGAGTCACCGTAAGCCTCGAGATGTCAAATATTAAGTTCTTCGGCAAATTACATTCCTAGTAGCAGAGCATTATACTCAGCTACATTGTTGGTACAAGGTTCGATTAGGAAAAATCCTCTTGGGATCACGTGACCGTTTGGAGAGACGAACACCACTCCTACTCCCACGGTAATTGCTCCATGAGGATTTGCTCTGGATGCACCGTCGAAGAATAATTTCCACACTTCGTAGATTCTCGAGTGACACAAGCTTCGACGACTTCGTCGGGCAATTCTTCATACAATTTAGATGTCCCTGACACCGGGTGATTAGCTAAAAAGTCTGCCAACGCTTGACCCTTGACCGCCTTTTGGGACATGAATTGCATATCATATTGTGACAAGAGAATAGCCCATTTTGCGAGTTGGTAATTTAGAGATGATGGCTTTGTCATCAGAACTCTCAAGGGATTTACCTTAGAGATGACATGAATTGTTTGTCCAACTAGGTAATGTCGCATCTTCTGAACTGCGAATACCAAAGCGAGACATTCTTTTTCGACCGGATTATACCGGTGCTCGGCTCCCATCATGGTTCTGCTTAAGTAGTAGATGGCTTGCTCTTGCCCTTGATAGTTATTCTGGGCTAACAAAGCTCCAAGAGAATGTTCCCTGGCCCTTACGTACAACAGGAATGGGTTTCATGATATCGGGGCCACAATGACTGGCGGTTGAGTAAGATATCCCTTAATCTCCTCAAACGCATTCTGACATTCTCCATCCCAAACAAAGGATACTCCTTTCTTCATGAGTTTAGAGAAAGGTTGGCAGCGCCCCGAAAGATTGGATATGAATCTCCGAATGTAGGTCAGTCTACCTTGCAATCCTCTGAGCTCTTTGAGATTTTTCGAAGGTGGCATGTATTGGATAGCACGTACCTTTTTTGGGTCAAGAGAGATTCCTTTGGATGTGACGATAAATCCTAAGAATTTCCTGCTTGATACCCAAGGAAAGATTTTGTTGGATTCATCTTCAGTTGATGTGCTCGCATGATATCGAACATTGTCTTTAAGTCTGTAAGATGATCACTCTTATGTTGGCTTTTTACTGCTATATCGTCAACGTAGCATTCGATCTTCTTACGTAAGTTTTCGTGAAAGATGGCGTTCATTGCACGTTGATAAGTTGCACCTGCGTTTTTCAGGCCGAATGACATTACTGTATAGCAATACACCCCCAATGGTGTTCTAAAAGCAGTATGTTTTTTGTCTTCCGGGTGCATCTTAATCTGGTTGTACCCGGAGAATCCATCCATGAAAGACATCCTTTCATATCCGTAGGTGTTATCGATCATGACGTCAGTGATAGGAAGAGGAAACTCATCTTTTGGACAAGCTGCGTTAAGGTCACGGAAGTCGATGCATATCCGGACCTTACCGTTCTTTTTGGGAACTGGGACAATGTTGGCCACCCAGTCCGGGTGTTGTTCCTCTCGAACAAAACCAGAGTCTATAAGTTTTTTAACCTCTGACTTAATCGCTTCCATGACTTCCGGACGAAACCGGCGTTGTTGCTGTTTAACGGGTTTTGCATCCGGATCGATGTTGAGACGATGCGTGGCTACTTTTAGGTCCAGGCCGGGCATATCTTCATAATTCCAAGCAAAGACATCTATATATTCTCGGATGAAAGATATAAGGTCCTCTTTTTTGGATGATGATAAATCTTCAGTTATAAAGATATGCTTAGGGTCAGATTCATCTCCCATGTTGACTTGGATCACTTTATCTTCAGTGGGTGGTTCGCGTTGTTTGAAACGCATATCCCACAAGATGTTAAGACGTTTGATCCAAGGATCATCGGTTGATTCAATTAACTCTTCGTCACCCCCTGCGTCTTCATCTGGATGACTGGTTGAAACCATGTTCACAGTCAAACTTTTAAAGAAAGGTCCGACATTGACGTCAGATTCCCAGGATGATGTCCCGGAAGAGTGATCTTGACGTAGATAATTACTGATTTTATTTTTCGAGGCAGAAGGAGTTGTGACATAACCTAAACCTCTTCCGATTTTTTGATAATAATCCGGAGGTTTTCCTTCAGGGGTTAGAGACATTCAGATCGGAATTCGCCTTCCTTTACCGAAGTTTAAACCCTGTTTTTCGTTAAAGTTATACCCCATTCGTTTCATTAAATGTATAGAATTGGGTTCATGGTAATGGAGTTGGGGAACTCCGTTGTCTTCCTCTGAACTTCCTCGTTTGAGTTGTTCGAGTTTGACTTTACCAAAACAGATCGGCTTCTGCCCTTTCCTTTTGGATGGGACTTTAAAGATAGCCTTCTGTGCATCTTCTACTTCTTCATCTGAAGTGAAGGAAGACTTAATTAGCAATGTGAGGGATGCTTCTGCACACAATGTGTGCCACGAGTTAGTACCTGCATTATGATCATTCTCTGTTTGTTTATTTTTAGAGGACACATCAGACAAGTATGCCAAAATAAAATCTTTATTAATGCACCATTCACCCTCGCTCGGTACATTATTATTATCCTGACCCATTACATCTAGATTCAATTCCCACAGACAATCTTCTTCAAGATCCGGTTCAATGTCAGCTTCGTTACCGCTGTCCACATCTTCTTTCTCCTGGGATTCTAGGTAGAAAACAGAATCGGTGTGAAAGTTTTCTACCCCACGGAAAGGATACTTTTCTGCAATCAGGGTTCGAACTTCTCCCTCATCATTAGCATACTTCATGACTTGATGCAGGGTAGACGGGACAATACGGTTTGCATGTATCCATGGTCGTCCTAACAATAGATTGTAAGACGCGTTCGCGTCTATGATATAACAGGTCACTTCAGACCTGTGATCTCCGATCTAACACCTGAGCTTGATCTTTCCTAGGGGCCGAGTGCTGTTGGCGTTGAAACCGAAGATAGTGGTCTGGGTGGTATTCAACCGATGCATAGGAATTCCTAAGACCTGCATGACCCTATAAGGCATGATGCTGAGCGCTGAGCCTGGGTCTATTAGGACACGACTGATTTCGGAGGATCCGATATATCCCGTGTAGTATAATGGTCTGTCGTGCTTGTGTTTGACCTGTATGTCTTCCTGAGTAAACGATATGCAAGGTAAACTTCTCGCAGCTTGCAGATATTGCAGGCAAGGTTGATCTTCAGAGGCTTCAAGGATTGGAGCGACTTGTGTAATAAAGCTTTCCGTATTCTTTAAGGCTTCGATCAGAGCTTCCTTGGTAGTTTTGGATAACCTCAGGAGCTCATATAGAGTAATCCTGGGCGGAATGTTGGCCAGTTGTGCCATGACATTGAATTGGAAAGGATCACTCGACTCTCCAAGTTCTCTGTTGAACCGGAGCTCCTTTTGTTTCCCTTTATCGGCCGGCTTTTTTAGTACAGAACCCCCAGTGTCTTAGGGCTGTTCTTCAGCTTCTTGAGTATTCTGGTTGTAGTCTTTCAAGTAAGCTTTTCCTGACCGAGTGCCAGGGTTGTCTCCTGGGTATGCTGCCAGGGCAATCCTCTCTTCCTCTGAGTCAGTAAGAGGTTTGAGATGATCATCATTCTCATTCACAGAGGGGCTAATCATATTGGACGACTTAGCCTTTCCTCCCTTCTTTTTTGACGTAATTTTCGCCCCATGCCATTCTTCTACCAGGTCGGGATGTACCCATATGATCTCCCCTTTTGGGATAGTGAGGGGTACCAACCCCCTGTCCTTCTGACTATACAAGTCAGTGTTTTTCAGGTGTATTTCTCCTTTATGAATGGGGACAACACCATCTACGGCCGCTACCGGAGGGAAGTCACCGAATTGGACCGCTATCATATTAGTGGATACAGTCTTTTGCTCCGGCTTCAAGGTGAGCACATTAGCCTTCACCAAATTTTGGAGGATGTCTTTAAAGACATAGCACCTTCTGGTAGGATGTCCTAAGAACCTATGATAGCGGTAATAATTAGGATCATCCACCTTTCCTGCTTCATCCGGCTTCTTGATTTCGGGAAGCTGCAGCTTGTTATTCTTCCGTAGTAACTGGAACAAGGTATCTACATGCTCCTCTTTAAATGAATACTGCTTGGGCGCTCTTTGTTGGTTCGGTGCCTTGCCTTGCTTATTAGGTGGTGATGCTTGCATGTTGGCGTCGGCTGCCAAAGTCTCTTTTCCTTTAGACCGTTGAGCATTATACTGATTGCCTTGCTGCTGTGGCTTGGGTTGCCCAGCTTCTTCGGCTCTGACTCGAGCGACAATCTCTTCGGCTTATTCTCCTTGCGATACCAGTTGCCTCTGTTCGCGGTAAAAATCGGGTCTTTCTTCATTGATATCATTGCTATCTTAGTTAACAATTTTATGCGTTACAAAGATCCGGTCTTTTTATAAGATCCGGTTACAACGAGAATCAAAATACGAAAAAGAAAGATTACAATTTGTTTCCTTTTATGTCGAATGAATCGCGAGCTCCTGTTATGCGGTCACTCGCTTTGTGTGGGTTCTTTGCCTGTGCCGGGGTTGTTTGTCGTGGACCACCGCGTGATCTCGATCCGGTCGGATCTACACGATATGACGGGTATTATCTCACGAAGGAAATAATAGCCGGGTGGGGTACTAATTCACCAAGGAAATAGTAGCCCAAGTGTCGAAATCGACCAAGCGAATTCGAGACTCTTCTCGGGATCTAAGAACCAAGCTTAGATCCGGAGGATGATCGTGTAGATCTGAGATCCGATTCTCTCGAACTCCTGCCTTATTTGGCGTTGACGATCGCCGAGCACCAGATCCGGAAGTCCAAGTCTTCGAGTCTCCAAAGATTGAATCTTTTCTAAGTTTTGAATCTCCAATCCAGCAGGGCTTCGCCTCCTCCAAAATCCAACCCCCGAACCAAATGAGCACAAGGCCTATTTATAGGCGCTCGAAACTGTGTCCCGTGCACAGAACAGTGCCTAGCCACCTGTGGGTGGCTCGGCCTTGGCCGAGCCACCTACAGGTGGCTCAGCTTTAGCCGAGCCCCCTTAGGTGCGGTTTCCGTCGTTTCGTCCGTCGTTCGGGTTTTCCGGTGTTTCCGGTTCTCCGTTGTTCGGATTTGATTCGGTTTGTGGTTGACTTGATCTGGAATCGACTAGTTGACTTGATTCCAAATATGGCAGTTAATCCACTTCTGAGTTCGAGTCCGGAATTGATCTTGATTCGATCGTTGTATCACCGAGTTCGCTCTTGTTTAAATGACTCGGTGATTCCCCGAAACGTTGGTTTGATTCCGCGTGCGAGTGGATGCATTCCAATGCTTGGGTGCGATTTGTTGGCTTCGTCGCCTCGTTAACCTGCTCCGTTGCGTATGGCTTGGCTTCGGCGTTGGCGGGATAACGGTCGTGCTTGGATACGTCGCTCGATGGTCCGTTTGTTGAATTGGCGTCGTCGAGCTGTATTGTGGGACCTATAGGCAATTTTATACGCCTACAGCCTCCAGGAGCGACATTCTGCCACCCCCATCTGAGCGAGGAGTTGGGTCTGCAAATTGTGCCTGCAAGTTTCGACCAAAGTTGATTGAGTCATACCTGACGGGCACCGCAGTACCATGCTACGAAATCTCTCAACATATGCTTTGATGGACTCTCCTTTCTTTTGTTTAGTGGCTAGAAGAGCCAGGACTGAGACTTCTGTATCATCCTTAAAGAACCTGGCCAAGAATAGCCTTTCCAAATCTACCCATTTCTGAATAGATCCAGCAGGCATCTTCATAAACCATTCAAAGGCCACTCCTGTAAGAGTGCCGATGAACAAGCGTGTCAGGATGGCGTCGTTTGCTACCACGTCTCCTGTTTGAGACTTGAAGTAGTAGATATGCTGATTCGGTGATCCGGTGCCATCGAACGGTTGCAAGGTAGGGGCTTTAAACTTGGGTGGGTAAGGAGCTATGTCCCACTCAGCAGGATAAGGCCGCACCACTCCTTCTTTGCGGAACTCGCTTCTGTTGACGATCGCATTGAGGCGAGCCTCCAGTTCATCCACTTTAGTAGACTGAGGATGCAGCTCTTTTTCCATCTCCTTCTCATTTTCCGAAGAGGATTCCAGGTTGTGAGTCTCACGATCTGAATGTTCGGTCATTTTCTATTTTCCCTTGGAGGTTATCCTCCGGGAGGATTCAGGTTTTTGGCCTTTTTTAGCTAGGAGCTGGGCCAACATATCCTTCATCTGAAGAAGGGTCTCTTGTTGCGCTTGGAGTATGACGTGATATTCGTCCACTCTTTTGGCTAGGTCTTCGGGGTTTCCTGTCGTGTAAGCAGAAACCTCTTGTGCTCCAACAGAGCTTGAAGATTGAGATTCGGCAATTGCCGAATGTTCATCACTTGGTGTAATCCCCTTGGCTAACTTTTGATAGTTAACTAAGCGGATAGCTCCTGTCCGAGTCCGAGTGTGATGGTATACTCTCTCGAACTCATCACAGATTTCTCGAACAGTCAGGGAAGGACTTCTTTATGACTCATCAGAATCGGAATGCGAGGTTTTTCCTCTACCGATCATGTTAATAGTGACCTCGGGATATTCGGTCTCAGAGGCCTTCTTATGACGACGTTGTCGTTTGGGAGGTCTAACGACGTTCGTCAATCTGTTGAACACCGATTGTCTAGGCATAGGTGCGCAACAGCTGCATTCGGAGAGGACTGCAGAACTAAGTCGCTCACATTGGCATGAATGAGTCCCTTGATGTGTTGGTCTTCCTCTCGACAGTAGCTCACGCAAGTCAGAGACTTGGGAAGAATCTTGTGAGAGTGGAGATGGAACCCCCTGCCCTTGGGTGGGTTGAATATGGACTTTAATTCCATGCCAACTCCCTTGAACCTGACGGACCATATCGTGTTCTTGAGAAGAAACACGAGGGTCGCATTTAGGTTTATAAACACGAGGTCGAGGCCTGTGTTTAACTGATGAAACAGACCTCTATGGGTCTTGTTCTGATTGAACGCATACTTGTGGCATGCGTTTTGATGATGAAACAGACCCCTGTGAGTCTTGTTTTGGTTGAACGCACACTTGCGGTGTGCGTTTGGATGATGGACCAGACCCTTGAGGGTCGAGTTTTGATTGAACGTGCACCTGAGGTGTTCGTTTAGATGATTGAACAGACCCCTGATGGTCGTGTTTTGATTGAACGCACACTTGAGGTGTGCGTTTAGATGATTGAACGTGCCTTTGAAGGTCACGTTTTGATTCTGAGACGCACCCCTGAGGTGTGCGTCTAGTTTGAACAACGCGCCACTAGGGGTCGCGTTTAAGTTGGATTACCCGTGGTTCATAATCGGGTTCACTACCACGAAGTGTGCGTTCTGGAGCAGAAACGCAGAGTTCGGGCATAGGCTCAGAAACGCAGTCTTTGCGTTGGGCGGGATCTCGGCTGTTCCGCAAGTATGCTCGTCGCATGGATCTTCTCCTTCGTCGAGCAGCGTTTTTCTTGGCCTGTTTCAACGCCTTGGCCGCAGCGTTGTCGGTGTTGGTTGGATTTTCCTCCGACATAGGTCTCTTCTGACCTATTATACGCCGTAGTGATATGGGTGTGGAATCTTCGACTCGCAGAGTGAGTTTAAGGTCTTGGCCAAAGGAGAAGGCTTTCTTTGGTATCTCAGCAGTAGTTACGACCTCCTTAGAGGTCTTACGGGTATCACGCTTAGCTTTAGGACTAAGTGACCCAGAGGAGAGGGCTTCCTCATATTTGGCTTGGTCGAACTCTACGACGAGAGTTTCGACGGTGGTTCCAGTGAGGTGAACGTCAGATTGCGCCACCACTTCTTCATCCGAGAAGCTAGTCCCCAGCAGAGTCGCCATCTTTTGTTTGTGGAAAATTTACAGTAAAAAGACAATGAAAGAAAAATTGATCTGTATTCTCTCAAAATCGATTACAATTTGGATTCCGATTACAAAAGAGAGGAGAATGAATTTGATTCTCTCCTTTGTTTAAAACTGGGTTCTTCTTGGTAGCGATGGAGTGCCTCCTTCGAATGCTCGCGTCGAATTCACTCTCCGTTGACGATCCGACCATCTTGTCTCACAGGAATGGTTGATTTGTATGATGAATTTGGCTTAGAACTCTTAACAAGTTTAAGAAACTTAGAGCGAGTTGAAAACTCTGAAAAGAGTTGTTGAAAACTCTTAACAAGTTTAAGAAACTGGGTTCTTCTTGTTGCTGAATGAATTTGATTCTCTCCTTCAGAACGTGGGATAACGGTTTTGAGACCGTTCGGCTTGTGTTTGAACAAGTCAAACGCCTAACTTGGCGTTCTGGGCCTTAACTCTGCGCCTAAGGCTTGAGACGCAGAGTTAAATATCTGCTAGAGGTGGAAAACGCACAGGTCGCATGCGTTCTGAAAGTTAGAGACGCACAAGCCGCTTATGTGCTGAAACTCAACTCTGCGTCTTGAGTTTTGAGACGCAGAGTTAGGTGTTTGCTGAAGAACGCATGGTCCGTGCGTTTTGTGCTTTAACTCTGTGTTGCAGAGTTGAACGGATGCTAAAGAACGCACAGTTCGTATGCATTTTGAGTTTGGGAAACGCAGAGGTGGACTCTGCGTTTTGGGGGCGGTTGTTGACTCGTAACCTCGTCCATTACAACATCGCAAAGGCTACTACTCATTGATCTTCGCTTGTTATGGGGTGTGAAAGTCATCAAATTGTAACTCTCACGGTTGATTATGAAGGCTACTGAATAGAGTTTTCATCAGCTATCAGAAGTGTCGTTGATTTGTAACCCTTCTTGATCTATGTGAAAAGTTCTCTGTTTGTAGCTCTTGTTTGTTGGCACGAAAGTTATCTGACTGTAACTTTCGTTGTTTGAAGCGTGATGGGGATTAGCTATCTATTGTTATTTTTAAACAGCCTACAATAGCCAACTTCATAAATATCCACCTTGGCGAAATTGGTAAGCCACCAATAGTCTTCATCACCCAAGTAACCTATGATCTCTTCAACAACCCTCGCCATCAAATCGCTCCAAAGGGCTTCAACACCGAAGAACATTGATCAAGTAGAGACAGTGCTCAAAATTGACTATTGGAACAACCTTTGTCAACATGTCCGCCGAGTTCTCCTTAGTGTCCATCTTCATCAGTAGAATCTTGACACTCTCAATTATCTCATGGATAAAATGAAATCGGACGTCAATATGCTTGGTGCGAGCATGATGGACTTGATTCTTCATAAGATGAATTGCACTTTGACTATCGCAGTGCACTTCAACAACCTCTTGAGTTATACCCAAGTCACCAACCAAGCCATGTATCCACACCACTTCCTTAATCGCCTTTGTTACTGTCATGTATGTTTTCGTCGAAAGTAGTCTTCATTATCGAATTCATTACAACTTTGATCATTTACAATGAATTCAAACAACAAAAATAAAGATTATGACTTTCTAGAAAATAAACACAAGAACTATTTATCAACTCTTGCTTGCGTAGGGTCCTCGCTTGCGCCGGGGATGTTAATATCCGTGGACGACCGCGGATCAGATCCGGTTGCCGGAAAATTAACAGAGCTCCTACTTCACCAAGGAAGTATTCGCTTGAAGCACTGAAATTGACCAAACGAAATCAGTAACTCTTCTCGAGATTAAGACCAAGCCTAATCTCAAGGAACAGACGGGGGAAATACGGGTTCATATCCTTCGAAAGCCTTCCTCTTTATGCTAAAGTTCGTCGGGATCTGACTTGTCTTCGCTATAAATTCGTGCTCCTTTGACTCATCAATCCAGCAACACCTCGCCCTCTTCAAAAAATTCCGTCCCATGTGAAAGGAAGTCCTCATTTCATATTTATAGGCTTCGAAATCGGTTGATTCGGATAGGAACGGAATATTTGGTCATATCTTCAGTTTACAACCACCCACTCACGTTTAGATATAATTTACAAGTAGTTATGGAGGTTCTGGAACAGAAGAAACCGATCGAAACAAACTAAAACACGTTTTGATGGTTACGGACAAAAGTCGGTGTCTGTTGACTGACAGGGAGCGCGGGTCAGACAGACCTAACCCGTGCCACCCGCGGGTCACCTAAGGGTGCCCCGCTCAACCCGCGATGAAAAGCACAAGAAAACCTTTGGACCTGTAAGCACAAGAAAACTCCAGGCGATGAAAAGCTCCACCTCTCGACTTCAAGAACCCCTCGATCTTGCTCGAACTGTGGAGAGACCCAAAGCTTAAAGATTGGAAATGGCGGAGGAGGGTCGTGTGGAGATCTCGGCGACGGTCCTTGAAGACGGCGAGGATGGAGGGGTTTCATGAGAGATGCGTCGTTCTGGAGGGGGGCAGGGAGGCCGAGAAGCCGTGGAAGACAGTGTTGAACAGAGTGCAGCACATGATCGGGGCCGTCGGGGTCAGCGGAGGGAACGCCACCGTCGCCGATAAAGTTTGCCGCTATCGGGATTTCAGATCTGAACAGCTGTCGCCGACAAAGTCTGCCGCGGGAGTTTCTGGCGGGAGCGATGCGAAGGAGGTAACTCTAGCTCACCGAAGAAATTAATGAGGAAGAAAAAAATCCGACATGGCCAGGGTTTTCGTCGATTTCACTCGGTTGGGGAAGGAATTGGGGGAGAGAAAAAAACCTACGTGGAGGCGATTTATGAATTCGTTTCCCTCTTCAGCCCTAGCGAAACAAAGCTCGGAAAAAAACTACAGAAACCAAAAATCCGACATGGAGGAGAAAAAACCAACGTGAAGGGGAAGTAAAAGTTTTCCACGGGGTTTTAAAGCGAATAAAACAGCCCCTAAATGCCGAGCAGGCTAAATTTATGCAAAAATAAAAGAAATGAAGGACATATTTTCATTTTCAAAAATACAACTTCTCTGCAAAGATGAAAACATAAAACCCTTAAAATGAATTTATACATCACATAAATTGCGCCGAAAAAAGCAGAAAGTTTTTCAAATAACTGGTTGAACATATTGATCAAAATCAGTTTAATCAATTTAGCCATGCCTCCTTCTGAAATATAATCCAAAGGAATGTAAGAAGCCAGATCTATTTTAGAATTTCTCTCTTCGGCTGGTTTGTTAACGTAACACTCATTTTATCTGTGTCCACGGTACAGCAAGAAATTGAGGACTACTCTGTGTCGATAGTGTTGCGTTATTATTTATTCCCATTTAGAAAAAATTCGTAATTTAGATCAAGTTTTGAGCTATATATTTTCATATATATTTATTTACAAAATAAACTAGTAGCCCACGTAGTTTTAATGATTACTAGGTTTTATACACGTGCAATGCACGTGGTTAGATACCATGATTAATTATTTTTGGCTTATTTCTTAACTAAAATTTGTTCATCGGTTCCACTTTAATAGTTTATGCTCTCTGAATTTTAACATTGCGATATTTTTTTATGTTTGTTTAAATAGATTATAGCTAATTTAAATTTTCATGTTGATATTTGAATTGATAGAAATAGATATAATTTGAAGCTAATTTGAATTTTTATATTATTTGGACTGACATAAAACCATACTTTACTTGAAAAAGTACAGTGTTGTAAAAGAGAAATTGTTATCTTTCCTAGGCTCGTTATTCTTTTATCTTCTCGTTTAACTTCATAAAGAAGTCAAATATATTTCTAATGTTCAATACAAACTTCTTGAAATATAGACTTTGGTTTTTTTCCTAATTCAATGAGAATAAACTTTAATTTTAAATATATAAAATTATTTGTGTTCCTAATTTATTACTTACATAAGATTAGGAACTACCTCTTTTTCCTCTATAATGAATTTTTCTGATATGCATTCAATATGAGTTTCTATTATATCGATAATGTTACATTTGCTCTATCCATGTCATTTTTCAAAAAAAAACTAAACTAAATACATGAATTTTTCATTACCAATTTACCTTAGATTATAATATTAATATTTAATTTCAATAGTATTTGAAGAACAAAGTATGAAATTTATGACTACTTACTACTTTTTTCTTATATCTTTCATGGATAATTCTTCTTTAATTGAGATAAAGTTGTTAAATTATTCTTCAATGAACTCAATCGGTGCTTTTTGATTAATTTCTATCACTTTCTCATCTGTAATGAAAATAGCTTGATTCTTTTGAATGACTCTCAACATTCTGATAGTTTCTCCATATGTAATTCCTTGCATTACCCTATAAATATTATTAATATCAGATATTAATGTTTCTAAATTATAATTAGTCAATGATAAGCTATTATATTATAGTCTTTTATCATTTTTATGGATTTAAACATCTAGCAATTAATGTTATTAATGTATTTTTGCTGCTCCAACTTATTAGTAAAATTGCATGCAGTTACTTTGATTTATATAGTAAAAATAATTTTAAAGCTATCATATATTTTTAAAATTTTTATTCCTTAACCGAATATTTTTTATCATTTCTTGCTTTTGTTTACCAACAACAACTTAGACTACTTTTAGATGCTAAAAAGGGATAGTAAACCCTAAATTGAAAATTATACATACATACATACATACATACATACATACAACATACATACATACATACATATGCGTGTGGTGTGTGTGTGTCTTAACGAAAGAATACCAAATAATTACACATTTATTTGCCAAGTTTTAAAATTTAAGCCTTTTTATGGTTTTAAACTTTAAGAGTGTGATTTGTAATTTTTAAAACTTTAAGAGTATTTTTAAAAAATTACTTTTAATTTTGGTAGTTATAACTTCTATGTTTCATGTATCGGTGATAATTTCTAAATATCAGAATATTTCTCACAACTCTAAAATTTTAAGGGTTCTTTTGGTAATAATTAAAATTATAGATTAATTTTTAAAAAACTCAAATATCAGCGGTCTGCCAATAATTTCTAGATTTAATATGTACTTGTCATAAATTTTAAAATTTTAGAGTTTTTTTTTGCAATTCTTAAATTTTGAACAAGTTTTTTGTTGTAATTTTTGTAATTTTAAGGTTAATTTTTGGTAAATTTTAAGTTTTTAGGTGCATGAAGGTAATCTCTTAAATTTATCTTTTGTTATTTGCAAATTTTAAAAGATTAGAATTTTATGGTGGTTTTTTTAATTTAAACTTTTGAGGGTATTTCTATAATTTTTGAGACATTGAATGTGTTAATTGGAAAATTTAAATTCTTCAGAGGCTGCTATGAATTTCTTAACTTTATGTTTGTTGTTCTAAGTTTAAAATATTAAAAATTTCAGGTGCATCATGGTAATCTCTTGAATTCATTTATGTTGTTTGAAAGTTTTAAAATTTTAGAATTTTAGGGTGCTTATTTATAATTTAAACTTTTGAGCGTGTTTCTATAATTTTTGAGACATTCAAGTGTTAACCACAAGTTTTTATTTCTTCATAGACTACTATTAATTTCTTGATTAATGTTTGTTGTTTTAAGTTTTGAAACGACATGATGTTTTTTATAATTTTAAACTTTTCAGGGTATTTTATGCAATCTTAAAACTTTTTAGGTTTTTTTTGCAATACTTCATATATTATAGTATATTAGCTACATATAATTTTTTTATCTTAACAAACTAATACCGTAAAGTTGTTTTATATATTTTATTAATATTATTTTTTAAATTGTTGAGCTATAGATAGTTCACGTAGAATTAGGATATGATATAATTATAATTAGGATATATTAAGATATATATGAAATATTTAAAATAGTGAAGGGTAATATTGACCATAAAAATATTTTCTGAACTCGTATTTTTAAATTGAGTGTGATTAGGTTCAAGGCAAGAAGCAAGCCTAAACATACGAACTAATGTAATAGTCCTCTTAATATTGGGCTTATGTGTTTTGAAATTCAGATCCTCTTGAATTAGTTAGTAATTAAGGAGTTTCTGATTTCTCCAATTATTGCTATATATTTTGAATTAAGGGGATGAGATTAGACTATGAGATAAAATCGCTGTGGCTTTGAAAACCACTATTTTTAAAAACCATTGTTCTTTGAAAACCACCATCATAATAGTGAAATCATACTTGGCCTAATATTGTCTATTGAATCCCAAATGTATGATACTGATTAGAGAAAATAGAGCAATAAATTGGAGGAAACAAAGAGTCTCCAATTACCATCTAATTCGAGAGGATCTTAATTTATGTTTTCAGCTCTGAATTGGAGCTAATTTGGCTGAGTTGACACTTATTCTGCAATGGAGCAAGAGAATAGGAGAAAGGCGCTAGCTATGGGTTCGGTAACTTTAATATTTGTATTAAATCACTCGACGGTTTATTCTTCTACTTTACGGGACTGTTTGGTTCACTCAATTTTATAGAAAAAGGTGGAAAGATACATAATAGAGGCAATTTTATAAATAAGTGATTTCTTATAACTTTGTTTGGTTCATCTCTCATTTATAGAATAGGGTTTCTATAAAGTGGAAAAAGAGAGAATTTTTATAGAAACCCAATTCCTCTTACAATGGGCACAAAACACATGGAAATCTAACAGATTTTCTTTTTTATTTTTTTATTCCCACGGTTTCTATAGAGTGTAAATTTTTTTAGTAGTGTTCTCCAACAAACCAAATGAAAGAAAAAGAAAGAAGTCTTTTCTTTGTTTTGAATTTCATGTTTTGTGCTTTTGAACCAATCTAGAAAAATGTAAAGAAAAATAAAATAAATAGAAACTCCCATTTTTGGACACTACCGAAAACCTTTCTATAAAAATTTATAGAAGCGCTTGGAAATCACTTTTTGACACAATTTCCTTTTCCTGTGATTTATGGAATCACTGTTTGATACCATATCATTTTCCTATAATTTATAGAGAATGAACCAACAGCAAACATTCCATTTCCATGTATTATTATTCTTTGTGGACAACTTTGGGGGTGGACATTTTTTTTTTTGCCCCAAATCAACAAAATAGACGTATTGATGTTAGGTATTTTTAATTTAATAATCTTCAAATCATAGTAACCTAATTCCAATTTCGGCGATGAAAGGGCATAATCTAGAACAATTATTAAGAATAAGAGGATTTAGGGACTAATTTCAGACTGCTAAAAACTTTAAGGACTACTTTATAGAAGGCTAAATTGCATTTAAATTTCCTATAGTTTCATCAGTCATGCACTTAGGTGACCCTTATTTTTAAAACCGAGCAAATAAATACCCCATATTATTTAAATATTGTAGATAGAGCCTTAAAGTTTCAAACAATTGCACTTTTGGTGCCCTCTTGTTTAATTAATGTTGCATGTTTGTACCATCTTGTTTACCCAACATTGCATATAAATACCATCAGTTTGTAAATAACCTCACTTTATTACTCTAAAGTTTCTAAAAGTTACAATTTAGTATTATGTGCTATATGATGTTCTTGTATACACAGAGAAATGTTAATAAAATCTAGGTTTTTTAAACTTCGGGGCATTTATCTGTAATATTTAAATAACTTAGAGGGTGTTAGTCAATTGGGACATTTTCATGCAAAATGAGATAATTGTTAAAGTTGAATAATTTTTCACTAGTGGGATATTTTAGTGCGATAAATATGAACAATTTTGTGAAGCAGGGTATTTTGATAAAATAACGTGTGATAAATTTTTATAATCATGAAATATATATTTATGTATTTTGAAGATATAAATACTATTTATGTATTTTAAACTTAGTATTATTGATTGATAATTGCTTACAAGAATGTTCTTTACTATTAAATAACTTTTGGTTAGACTATAAGATATTGGCAATTATTATTATATTGATGGTCTAATGATGGTGATAACCATAATAGGAAATGGGTAAAGTAAAAAAAAGAAAAAAATAACAAAATAAATAAGAGTTCTAGTTTTTTACCACCTAGTTCCAAACCAAAACTTGGAATAATTTGAGAGACTAGAACTCTCATTTTGGTATAGAAAAATTAAAAAAGTGGGATAATTTTCTACCATTATCCCAATTCTAGTTTTGTTTAGAGTTCTACTTGACTAACACTGTAAAATTTTGTTCTAGTTTTAGTTCTATGTGACTAACATCTTTAAATTTTATCCCACAGATTATCATAGTTCCAATTTTAAGTTCTATGTGACTAACCTCCCTTAGGGTATTTATTTACTCGGTTTTAAAATAAAGGTCACCTAAGTGCATGGTTGGTGAAACTATAGGTCAGTTAAGTGCACTTTAGCCTTTATAAAACACCTAGGTGCTGTTTGACACGGGGTTAAGAGAAAAGCATTAAGTAAAAGGGTTAACTTATTTAAGCCATCATGGGGGGTGAGAGGTTAAACATAATCTAATTTTGTTTGGATTGGATAGTTTGGGTTGGATAGATAAGGATTTAACTTTTTTTGTATTTGACAAATGAAGAAGGTTAAGAAGGTCAATGCTCTAGTTTTTATAAAAATATTAATTTTAACCACAGCGAAAGCTTATGAATGATGGCTGCATAGCAACTAATTATTCAAGAACAAAATTAACAATCTACTCCATAGTACTATACAAAAACTATGATTTTGTGTTTCATTTGATACAGGAAGTTTTTATCGAAAATCTCAGTTCAGTTAATTCATCCATACAAGTTTTTAACTAAGTTTGCATAATTTCAGTCAAAAATCTAGGTTTGTATAATCATGAAGTTTCAACTTAGCTACAGTTCTCTTTCTTTGATGGCTGAAAATTGATAATTTTATATTTTAGATAATTAGCGGTTGAAAATTCGGTAGGAGTTTATAATTTAATCATTGATTTGATAGGGGTGCGCCAGGCCCGTGCAGCAGTGCAACGCACAGGCGACGCTCGAGGACCCCAGCAGCAAGCTGCTGTGGACGGGCCCTCCCCCAACAAAAATTAATTTAATATCATAGTGGGCCGATGGCCCACGTATCAGATATTAAACTGATAAGAACAGATACTACACTTGATCTTAGCCAAAAGGCCGAGAAAGGTATGCTTTGTTTCGTAAACCATCCGGCCTTATATAGAGCTGTCACGTCCCTCACGCGCCTAACCAGCCGATGTGGGATTAAAAACCAAACGGTGAAATTGGGAGAGTTTCTTCTTTGATCATTGGGCTTACGTGATGCTAGTTCCTATGGGTTTTCTTTTTTACTCTCAGCTTTCTTCTTTTAAGGCAGATGTAAGTATTTACGACATCATAAAAGAGGGTTTTTTATAAATAAATAAAAAATTGTAGAGAAATGGAGACTGTTCCTGGATGTTTCTTTTCTGTTTGAACAATGGTTGTGGTAGCTAAAACATCTAAGCTTCTTGGTAAAAGGTGGGGGAAAACTACAATAAAAACTGTCATTGAATTTATGATGACTGTGAAATTCAATTTTGAAAATTACTATTTCTCTGCTAATATGGAAAACACAAAACCCTTAAAAATGAACTATAATCACATAAATTGCCATAAAAAGAAAAAAAAACCCACCAAAAAAGCAAATCAGAATATTGGTGGAGCATATTGATCAAATCAATTTAGCAATGCCTCCTTGGACATACAATCCAAATAAATATAAGAAGCCGGGTCTATCATAGAACTCTCCCTTTTGGCTGGTTTGTTAACGTAGCATTTTATTCGTATCCGTAGTACAACAACAAACTGAGAAGTGAGGACTAGTCTGTGTCGATAGTGTTGGATTATTATTTATTCCCATCTTGAAAGATTTTGTAATTTTAGATCAAGTTTCAAACTTATATTTTTATAAAATAAACTAGTAAACCAGTTAGTACTTTTTTTTAATAAATATGATAGGTTCAAGGCAAGAGGCAAGCCTAAATACTAACTGAGAAATGATAGAGGCACACTCTCCACCACACCTCCAACCACACCTCCCCTCCTGCTACAGTGCACCGGGGTCCACTTGAGATTTAAAATTTAAATCTCAAGTGGGCCCCGGTGCACTGTAGCAGGAGGGGAGGTGTGGTGGAGAGTGTGCCTCTAGTGCCTCTCATACTAACTAATGTATCCTCTTAACACACGTTTGGTAGCTTTGAATTATAATAATCACTTGGTGTATAATCCACAAATGGATTATAAGCTAGTGGATTATAAGTCGAAATATTCGACAAATTTAGTAGATTACGATCCATGTTCAATAGTAGAGTGTTTGACAAATGAGTGGTTTTTAAGTCATCATTATTGTCTTAAAGGTGAAGAGTTTATTGGGAACATGTGCAAAATTTTCAAATACCAGTAAATAAAGGAACATACAACTTGAGTGCAATTCCTAACAGAACACTCCCATCATGCAACATTATCTGATAAGTTGGGGGGGGGGGGGGTAAAATATCGACACTGTCTTCCTACTCTGTGCATCGTGTGGTTGAGAACGCCATGCACCATGTGGGACGTTCTGATATGATGTGACTCCAAAACGTCATGGTCTAACGACAGGTGTTGTAGGATCGAGCTTGGTGGTACTAAGGTTTGGTTGAAAAAACTCCCATAGAGTTTATATATATAGGCCAGAGGTTCAAATTCTTTTTTGCCTAGATTAGAAAGAGTTGAAGCTAGACCGTGCTCAACTCTACATACTGTAATATTAGTAGCTATTTGGCTCATCGATTGTTTTTTGATGCATGTAAGGAATCTAGAAAAAAAATGCATACTTTAAGTTGGGAATATGTGACTAAAAGTATAAATTTGGATAAAATCAATAAAATTTTAGGGAATCACAATTAATGCATCTGTCTTATGTGGCAATTCCAAACCCATGACATGAAAAATTGACAAACAAACAATGTAATAGGGGCTCTTAATTTCCATAAGAACCTGAAAATAAAATAGTACAAGATTTTAAAGTGACAGCTTAACCCCTTCACTACAATGTTAATAAATTTAACTTAGATAAAACCTATGGGTCAGCTCTTTATAATTAGAACAAGTTATAATTTAGAGTCTGTTGGTTTACACAAATTAGACAAAAATAATCTAATTTGTTTTAGTTTACTTTGAGCATCTAGACTTGGTCTAGTTGTTGACCAAGGGGGTTGGTCCACAACTAAGAGCATGTTGAAAACTGATCGAAGTGGCTTATTTAACATGTTTTGTAAGTAGCTTGTTTTGGCTTATGAGCCATCAAAAAACAAGTCGGTTATTTTTTGTGGCTTCATAAGCCACAAAGTGACCAAGTAAATGACCGATGTACTTCTGATCATTTCAAAAAATTCCAAAATCCTTAAATATTTTTAATTAATTTGGCAATAGCAATAACTTATAAATCTATTTGCCAAATATTCTACTATTAAAAATGGATTATGATCCACTGAATCACTTTGGCTTTTAAGCAAAGTAAATTATAATTCAAAGTTACCAAACATACTCTAAACCAATTCACCCCATAACCATTTTAACAATCAAATAGGACCACCACACACAAGTGTGTGAAATTAATTGCCTAAAGACGTGTTTGGATGGAGGGTAGAGAAGGGAATGAGAAAAAAATTTCGAGTTTAACCTTGTTTGGGAGTGTTATTGGGAGGGTAGAGGAGGGAAAGGTGGGAAAAATTTAGGCTAAAATCCTATACCCCAAATCGGGCGTTAAAGGAAGGGAAGGGAAAATTGACAATTTTCCTTCCCTTCCCTATCGTTCTTTCCCTTCCCTTAGTAAGCTCCCAAACAGACTATAAAACTAGCCACCTCATCCTCGTTAGGAGAAAAAAAACTCAAGAAATTCATATTTATTGAATAAATTATGGAATACAAAATATCTATGTTGAATTAATTCTCAGAAGGAGCATCAACCAAATAAAAAAGAGAATGGTTATTTACATATACTAGTATTAAGTTTGTGCATTGCTACGGGTATTATTTATCAAGGTATATCTGTCGTCAAATTGATAATATAGTTTTTATATATATCTATTTATAAAAACTTCAACATTAATTTTACAAAGTGAAATTTCAAACTAGTTAACAAAATAATACATAAATTAGCAATTTTATCAATTTTCTATAATAGAGACAGGAAAGGTTTATATTTAAAAAATGTACTGTAAAGGTTAAATTCATCATTTGCAAGAAAAAAAAGAAATGAACACTATTTCAAGGTGTAAAGAAATTTTACTTTAGCTTGAACAGTGGATGAAGGACTAAAAATTTCACGGTTCTATATAAAGCATGTCTAAGATTCGAAAATTACAGTGTATATAAATAGTGTTTATGGAAAAAAAAATCATTTCAATGCGCACAACATGGCTAAGGCTGAAAAGTTTACTATAGGATGAACAGTATTTGAATATCAAATTTTGGGTTTTTATTTTAAGTTAGAAGCAGTAGATAGTTATTAAATCATGAGTATTTATAAAATTACTCATGAAATATTAATATTTGCAGAACTATATCTTAAATCATCAATATTGAAAGAAACCCATATCAACCAATCATCAACCTTGATAGGCTATTTTTAACTTCAATGTAAAAAATATCAAAAAATAACAGTAAAAAAATTTGTCAGTGTTGAAATCTAAGAGACATTTTGTGGAAATCTAAAAGACAAAATGTATGTGGACATTACTTTGTATGTGGACTATTAATTTCATGTCCTTTTGTATTCCATCATGTATCTATAAATAGTACGATGTATGGAAATGGAATAATGTGAATAAAAGATTACAATTTCTCTTCTTCTCTTGTCTCTTGTCTCTTGTTTCATTTCTTTAGTATATTACAACACGTTATCAGCACGAAAGCTCTAGCTAACTGGTTCGTAATCATCCGTTGGTGGTAAGAGATATTTTGGTGTACACATCTTACGATGTAACAATTTCCACATGATACTTTCTTATTTTGCTTTTATTCTGATCAATTATATTCAGCAAATATCAACAAGTTAACAAACTGAAAAGGCAAGTAATTTACATCAATAAGAAATCAGTGCAATAGTGATGGGTT
Source organism: Asparagus kiusianus (assembly GCA_022839385.1). NCBI lineage: Eukaryota > Viridiplantae > Streptophyta > Magnoliopsida > Asparagales > Asparagaceae > Asparagus > Asparagus kiusianus. The sequence continues at coordinate 759,706 of BQKN01065534.1, read as the reverse complement.
TTTAAAAACTAGCACAGTTCAATTAACCAATGGCATGCATGTATAATCTAAATGATCAATCATAAGTGCATAGTGTTTCTGTTCCATTTGTATTCAATATCGAGACTGCAAAATAATTATATTTGATACCAAACAACATGAAAGTCATTGAATAACTCAACAATTTTCACCATATCGGTAAAATGAATTGCTGTGTAAGCAACCATAAATGTTAACATGTAACTTATTAAAAGTTAAAACGTAAGATTCCAAAACAGTTCCTGATACTGAAAAAAAACCACAGTGATTGGGTTCGGAGTTTAGCAAGTCTAAACTGGTTATGTATCGTGAACCCAACTTCAAGCAGGTACTTATCTTCAAATTGTACCATCAGAAAAGTGACCATTTTTTTAGTATATCTAGGAGTAGCCATTCATAAACAGACAATTTTTTAGCAGCCCTACAAATGGAAGGTTGGCTTCATCATGATCACTATATTTTATACATCATATCCAAGAACATTATGATTAAAAATATCCTTTTCTAGTTGTTTTCATCTTCCTGCTCTGGCTGATGGTAAGAGAAGTAGTTAGATGATCTCTATTTTCTATTAATTTTAAGCCAAGTAGATATTAGCATTCAGCTAATATTTTACTTGTTTGTATTACCATTTCATCGTGGTATATTTCTAGAATTCCCTTGATTATTCGTTAGCTTAAGAACAACACTATTCTGTTCCGTCACCATACTTGCCATAGGTTTGTATTTTGCTACTTACTATTGTATTCCCATATGCTGCTTAACCTGATGTTTCCTCCAATATTCAAGTATAATTGGTTATCCTCCATGATATTTACATTTGTTCACTACTTTCTACTAGTTTCTAACAATAGAAAATTTTCAAATTTTATTGCCTATATTCAGCTCTAGTATCCCAATAACAACAATATTACTATATCATGTATCTCAAAGAAATTGATCTGTTGTGAACTGGTAAGATGTTTTTCATTAAGAATTGCAGAACGAATCCAATTTGCATAAAAAAAATTACCATCTATTCATATGCGATATGTTTCTTTTTGAGATAGAGTCTCTCTTCTGGGTATGCAAGTGTTATAGAACATGTGAATATTTCTAATTTCTCATGCACTAATCTTTCGTCCCCATGATTAGTGCACTGTGATATATGATAGTAATTATTACTTGGCATCGAACGTTCATTTTTTACTGGACATACCTGTGATTTTTGCACGATTATATCTCTGGATCCTTTAAGTATATTTGCCCAGAAGGCAAACACTTTAAATTTTCTAAGACGTGAAAAATTAAATTCTTCAGTGAAAAAGTATTCACTTTTCTAGGCAATCCCTGAAGGATCGCTTTGATCTATGGAAACCAATAATTTGATCAAAAAGTTCTTTTCCCCATCCCACGCAAATAATATTGTACTTCAGCAGCAGTACATGACCAAGAATTGCACCTATGAACATAGTAGGAGATCTTATCCTGTAGCCATTTTTTGGATTTTAAATCCTCGACTGAATACAATTCAACAAGTAACATTGTACTCTTACAATAGTACAACTAAAAATTATATTAAGCATTATGAACTAATCCTTGCATTAATAGTTGTTAAAAACACAACCAGCTGTTGTGAGAAACCATAATGCAAGTTTAATTGGTTCAGTCGTAGTGCCTGAAGCACATGTCATAATTCAAACTAATATTCATATGCTTGGACGAGGGGGAGGTAATGGATCTTATCGAGGTGGTCAAGGTAAACTATTTGGTTTCTCTATATTTGGATTATATACAATTGTCAGACAATTTTAATTTATCTTGATTTTGCTTTAAACTCTTGTGAACCTATGTGGTTTTTATTCATATGTGTATATTTTAGAATTTGTCTGACCTAAAATACAACATGTTGCGATAAGTTTGAGATTTAGGGACCCATATTCTTTTAAACTCTGGCATGAGCGATTGGGTCATCTTGGAAAAAATATGATTCGTCGGATTTTCTTAAATTAAATGGGGCATTCAAACCAAATCCGACCAACTGCATATCACAATTTTCCTCATTTATCTAATACGTGGTGAAGAAGCGAAACATTTCTCATCTGCGTATTCTTTATTTGCAGTCCATACTTCTATATCACTACCATAGCGTACCACTATGGGACCTCGTTGAAGGTACATACATTATTTATGAAACTCCGTCAATAATTTAGTACCTATGGCCCATGTTAGGGGATCAATTTACAATTTGGTACGCTGATTGCATTTTTATTGAAGATCATGTCTCGACATTAGGGGGAGATTAGTGTCCAAAATACAAAATAATGTCAAGAAATTCCATTGATGCTTCACTATTTATATCCACGTACTAGTCAAACAGAACCAGAAGTTCACATGATAATCTGCTAAGAAAAGAGTGACTAAGCCCTATATTCATGTTGAGTATATCATTGATGATTTGCCATATTCATGTTGAGTATATCATTGATGATTTGGTATGCCAGAAGCATACTGTGCTAGAAGCATATGAAAAAGATAAAAGTCCGCGGCAAACTAAATTCTATATAGAAAGACAGTCACTCCCATAACCTCCGGAAGAGGTTCATCCTGAAGATGGAATCTCCAGTAAATTGCACGTGCACTTGATAATCATAATATTGGAGATGCGGAACCGCCAAATCCAATTGTTAAGGGAAATGATGAGGATTTGGTTGACATAAAATAAGAATTAAAGTGGCCACAAATTTGTAAAAAATGAGAAATATAATAGAAATATGAAAGTTGTCGACAACATAGTTGCCTCTACAGTTGCTCTTATTATCTCCAAAAATAATCTGGATCCAGAACCTAAGTCGGTAATAGAGTGCTTGAAGCACTCGGACTAGGTGAGATGGTAAGTGGCAATTGAGGCTGAGCTGAACTCGCTAAAGTATTTTGAATATGTAGTCCATATATCCCTGCAGGATATAATGGGTCTTCGTAAGAAAAATAAATAAGAATTGTAGGGTGGTGAGATATAAAGCGAGATTCATAGCTCAATGGGTTCACGCAGAGACCCGACATCGATTTAGATGTAAAATATTCTCCTATTAGTGATTGTATTACGTTCCGCAAGTTAATACCTATGGCAGAAACTATGAATTTATATATGCAGTATATGTACGTCATGACCATATATTTTTATATGTGTCATTAGACGCTAATATTTTTATATGAAAGTCCCTGATGGACTTAAAATTCCTAAATTAAGAAAAAACGAGAATCGCAACATGTATAGCATTAAATTATGAAGGTCGTTATACGACTTGAAATAGTCGGGTAGAATGTGGTATAACCGACTAAGTGAGTTCCTCCTGAAGAGGAGATATGTAAATAATGATGTATGCCCTTGCGTGTTTATAAAGAAATTCTAAAATGGTTTCTGTATTATATCAGTCTATATTAATGATATAAATGTTATTAGAACGCACAAGGAGCTTACAGAAGCTAGCTCATGCCTAAAGACGGAGTTTGAAATGAAAGACTTGGGAAAAACCAAGTTTTGTCTCGGCCTGCAGATCGAGCATTTTCCCAGAAGGAATTTTTCTACACCAGTCAACCTATGTGAAAAAGGTTTTGGAAAGATTTTATATGGATAAATCTCATCCACTTAGCACACCAATGATCGTCCGGTCCCTCGAAGTGGATAAAGACCCATTTAGACCCAAAGAAGATAATGAAAAAATGTTAGGGCCAGAAGTTTCCTATCTGAGCGTCATTGGAACACTTCTCTATCTTGCAAATTGCACCAGGCCTGATATTGCATTTGCGGTAAACTTGCTAGCAAGGAATAGTGCTTATCCCATAAGGAGGCAATGAAATGGCGTTAAACATTTCCTTCGCTATCTTCAAGGTACAAAAGATCTTGGACTATTCTATAAAAGAAACCAAGATATGATATTGGTGGGCTATTAGGACGCTGGCTACATGTCTGATCCCCATAACGCCAGATCCCAGACTGGTTATATTTTTCTCTGTGGTGGTACTATCGTTTCTTAGAGGTCTGTTAAGCAGACCATGGTGACTATTTCTTCTAACCACTCAGAGATTATTACTTTATATAAGGCCTCATGAGAATGTGTATGATTAAGATCATTAATACGACATATTTGTGGCTCGTATGGTCTAACGAAAGATGATATTACCCCCCACTGTCCTTTATGAAGACAATGCAGCTTGTGTTGCACAAATGAGCAGTGGATATGTAAAAGGAACCATGACAAAACATATTACGCCAAAATCCTTTTATCCACATGAGCTCCAAAAGAATGGCGAAATCACCATCGAAAAAGTTCGCTCAAGTGACAATCTTGCAGATTTGTTCACTAAATCTATGCCTACATTAACTTATGAGAAATATGTTCACAATATGCATAGACTTGAAAGACTATCTTCTTCAGGGGGAGCAAATTCTTAAAGAACAATCCTGAAGATTGGGCCCTGAAGGTCTATTATCATAATTTACCCCTTTTCGCTAAGTTTTGTCCCACTGGGTTTTTCTTAGCGTAGACTCAGAAGATTGTCATCATCAGGGGGAGCAAATTTTCAACGCAATACCGAAGATTGTGCCTTGAAGGACTATAGTTGTACTCTTTTTTCCTTTTGCTAAGTTTTGTCCCATAGGGTTTTCTTAGCTAAAGGTTTTTAATGAGGCAACTAATGCAACACAAGTTTGGATCTCGAAGATCTATAGTTGTACTCTTTTTCCCTTTGCTAAGTTTTGTCCCACATGGTTTTCTTAGCTAAAGGTTTTTAATGAGGCAACTAATGCAACAAGGATCTACTAATATCGTGTACTCTTTTCCTCGACTAGTTTTTATCTCACTGGGTTTTTCTAGCGAGGTTTTTAACGAGGCATTGACATCTCGAAGTAATGTCCAAGGGGGAGTGTTAAAATCTAAGAGACATTTTGTGGAAATCTAAAAGACAAAATGTATGTGGACATTACTTTGTATATGGACTATTAATTTCATGTCCTTTTGTATTCCATCAGGTATCTATAAATAGTACGATGTATGGAAATAAAATAATGTGAATAAAAGATTACAATTTCTCTTCTTCTCTTGTCTTTTGTCTCTTGTTTCATTTCTTTAGTATATTACAACAGTCAGGCTAAAGAAAGTCAAATTTTTTTGCTTACTGAGATGATACTTTGTTAATTTTAGGGGTATGTCAAGGTTGATGATTCGAGTGTGATTTTGCAAATACTGAAATTCTGGGGGTATTGTTGCCAACATTCAGGATTTTAGGGTACACGTACAAATGATCCAGAAGAAACATGACAGCAGCCATTGCGTCGGGACTGAGGAGTCAGCAACGTCTATCGATCTCGCTCGTCTTGATTATTTTCTAGTGCATTTTGCCCAAAGTTACATCACCGCCCATAAATACCGGCACCTAGCAATTTATTTTGTTTGTGGCCTACATAAAACACTAAATAAGGGAGAAAAAAGCGATAAAGGAGCAGAGAGAGGCGATGGAGAAGGAATCGGCAGAGAAGAGGAGAGTTTGTGTGACGGGCGCAGGAGGCTTCATCGCTTCATGGCTCGTCAAGCTCCTCCTCTCCAAAGGCTACATGGTTCATGGAACTGTCAGAGACCCAAGTAACCAATTTCTCTTCTTTTTTGTTTTGAAATTTTCTTTGATGGGCTTTTAGTAGTTTCGTTGTGGATTGCTGGCGCGCATGTAAATATTTTGGTGGGGTTTCCCCAGGAATTGCAATTTTAGTTAGATAGTGTGACCTTGATGCATGTTAGTGTACATTTGAGGCTAAGAACTTGGGTATTAGCTATTTGAGGAAATTGGGTCTCGGGCTCTTTTGATTTTACCTCTTCTTGTTGTATCATTTGAGGTTCTTAAATCAGGAGAATCCTGCTAGGTGCCAATAGTGTGTTCTTTTTTTATTTTTATTAATTTTTTTGTATTAAAAAAATCGTTTTGGTTCCTTAGATCCAGTTTCTGCTGTAAGTGTCCATACAGGTCAAGTAGAAACTCAGGTGTTGTGTTCCTTTGATTCAGGTTTTATTCAGATTGCCTGCCTCGATTCATATTTGAGACGAAATTTGTTCCATTTCCAATTTATAGTCAGCTAATTTCTGCCACAAAAATGGTTTCTAGGTGATGAAAAGAATGCTCACTTGAAGAATCTGGATGGAGCCTTAGAAAACCTGCAACTGTTTAAGGCAGACTTGCTCGACTACAATGCAGTGGCTGCTGCTATTGCAGGCTGTGAAGGGGTTTTCCACGTCGCTAGTCCTGTTCCTCCGACCAAAGTGCTCAATCCTGAGGCAATAATCCTACACATCTTGATTCCATAGCTTTTATTAGGATGAATTTCACACAATTAACATGGAATATTATTAGGGCTTTTTGCAGGAAGCTATCCTAAACTAGAAAATTTGTGTATATTTTTTCCGCACTAAACTACCATGTCTAGCTGCTCTAGTGGAAGTTGGCACATACTAATGCCGTTGTTGTCTGTTCTGTTGATTTCAATAAAATAATTTATGAGCACTTCCTGCAAAACTTCTTATAGTTTATGTTAGTTTTGCAAAGATACCCCTTCTTATTAGCACTTATCTGCTTGATAAAATACTCCAGTCTACCAACTTATGCATCTGATGCAAATATTTGTAGTTTTGATAGAAATTTAAATTTCAAAGACAGTTGATCTCATGTATCTGTACTAATGTGCCTTGGCCCATCAGATACCATTGAATCAGTTTCATATCTATTAAGCAAATTATGGAATTATGTCAAATTAAGAGGTAGCATGTTTTGTTTCATATGTTACTAGTTTTTTCTCGCATTAATTTGGGCTTTTTGAGAAAACAATACTGAATGCTATCTACTATCTTTATTAATATACATTCGTCCTAAATCCGTTGGCCATGTTTAAAATATCAATCTCTATTCTTTGATGTAATACATCAAGGAGTAGTCCCCTGTATCTTAGTAACTATCACATGTCAGGTAGGGGCATGCTGCTGCTCCTTAATCTCAGGTTGTGTTTGGCAACTCTAGAGAATTAGTTTTAGCGGATAGAAGTATGGTCCAAAAGCTAGTTTTTAGTTTGGCAAAACTTGGTCCACATATGAACGAGTATTTTCAGTTCAAATTCTAGCCCTTAAACTAGTTTTCTTTTAGACCGTCCCCTACATGGACCTGACTTTAACATAATTAGGAAAAACTAGTCCAAACCCAATCTTATTTTGGGATTGCCAAACACAACCTAACTAACATATTGATGGTTAATGAATAAGGTTATATCTTGTTGAAATGTACTAATCAACCCTACAACAAAGGTAAATGATGATCTTGTCTCTTATTCAATCAAAGCACCATCAGTTACATTGATTTTGTATTCATCTTGGTCTAACTTCGACATTTTCAGGTAGAATTACTTGCTCCTGCTGTAGAGGGCACACTGATCGTGCTTAAAGTGTGTTCTGAGGTTAAAATCAAAAGGGTTATTGTGGTTTCCTCGGTTGTTTCTGTTTTTATGAATCCAAAGTGGCCCAAAGACAAGGTTATGGATGAGGAATGTTGGTCAGACAGTGAGTATTGCAGGACAACTGAGGTAAATGTCATGTAATATTTAAGACTTTGTACACTTAGTGATATCTAGTAGCATTGTAGGGGGTTTGCTTACCTGCAACTTATTAAGAAGGTGTTTGGGATTAGGCATGTCCATTTGGGCTTTAGCCTGGAAGGTGGGGCCCAGTAGGGTTCCAGGCCCAGGTCCGAGTCTTGTCACCGAAACCCAACCCGGGCCTAACCTGGCCAGGTTCTGAGGGTCCGAGTAGAGAAACTCGGTTTTGGGTCGACCTGTGAGTTAGGGAGCCCAAACAGCTCCCTACGTAACTCGTTGGAACCGGGTCGAGCTCAAAAGCCCGGCCTAGCCCGGTCCTAGCCATTGGACCGAGCGGCCCAGACCCGGTCCGATCTAATGGATAGAAAACTAGCCATTGCAATCGGGCGGCCCGGATCCGGCCCGGTTTGGGCAGATCAAAATAGCGTAAATTGTTATATTTTGGTCAAACGAAAGAAAGAAAGAAAAAACCGGGCCGACTCAGTACCCGGTCTACATCTACCCGGATCCGACCCGGGCTAGGCCCTCCGAGCTCAAGTCCGGGTAGGGCTTTTTGCCCGGCTGGATCCAAAAATCTAGGCCGGACCAGGCTGGCTGACCTGTTTGGACAGACCTATTTGGGAGAACTTTTTTTTGTTAAAGTAGCTTTTAAGTTAGATTTTCATACGGACCATACCTACATGTTTGGAAACATTCCAAATAAGCTAAGCTTTTTAAGTCTATTAGAAAATAAAATTATAATCTCCAGTCCTCACTAGTCACCACAACTTCGGAGTCTTGGTATGTCAGGGTCCTTGGACATTGTATGAGAGCGAGGTTCAATTCTTGCTAGCCATAAATTTCTAAAGCGGTGTAAAAGAAAATGGATATCGTTCAGTGAGTCCAGATTTTTGTCCATGAAAGGACTCTCAACTTGAAGGGAGCATATTAGAGTATAAAATTATAACCCTCAACCTTCACTAAAATAATTTTTGATTTCTAACACGTTCAAAAAAGATGTTGTTGCGTTACTCCAGTTTTCAGCTCATGAAAGGGCTCTTTAACTTACGGGGGCATGATAGAATATAAAACTATAAGACTAAACACTCATCACAATTTTAGAGTTTTAGCGTAGTAGCAGTGTCAAAGGATCAGAAACATATTTGAATCATGTTGGCCATGGATTTCTAAAGTGGATTAAAAAATATACCGCTTCATGAGTTCAGATGTCAGCCCATCAAAAGAATCTCAATACGGGGGGCCATATGCTAGAATATAAAATTATAACCCTCAACTCTCATTACAATTTCAGAGTTTTGATGCAATGACAATGTTATTTGACATGATATCAAAGAAGCATAGGTTCACATCTTGTTGGCCACGAATTTCTAAAGCGAATTTAAAAAAGACACCTCTCCGAGAGTTCAGTTTTCGCCCCATGAATCAACCACGGGAGAATGTTAGAATATAAAACTATAAGGCTCAACCCTCACCACAACTTCAGAGATTTGGTTTAGTGACGATGTCCTTTGACAAAGTCCAATTAAAAAAGTTTGGATTCCCCAACTTTTAAAAAACTGGCTTATAAGCTCATCTAGATAAGCTAAGTATGACTAAGCAAATGACTTTATACCCAAACATTTTTTATAAATTTTATCATAAAAGCCAAAAGTCAAAAAAAGCTAGCATACCTTATAAGCCTGAATTTTTTTTAATCCTAAACACCCTCTAGTGAGGTTAAAAATGAGCAAATTTGAACTTTAGGATTCTAAAGTCAGCAATGGTGAAACTTACTGTTTCTAAAGTCAACAATGATAAAACTTAAGGGTATTAAAGGGAATACCCTACTTTTTTCCTTTTTGTTTGAACAAAGCTATAGCTGGTTCTGTAACTTAGGACCTTTCATATGCCAACATTGTGCCCTCGATACTGAGCCCCATCGGCACTTAGTAGCTTGTTGTAATGCTCATGGTATTGTGCAATGCAGTTTCAATACCGTTGTTCTCATGTGATGACAATTTTTTCTATGGAATCATAGAAATTTATAGCAAATGAGTTGTCTAACAGTTACATGTTGATTTGTTTTTGCAAGCAAAACAGTAATGCTAGTCATATGTTGTGTTTTAGAACTGAATTTAGTTCTCGTCTCATTATTTTTGCAGAATTGGTATTGCCTTTCTAAGACAATGGCAGAGACTGAGGCTCTAGAGTATGCAAGAAAACACGGACTTGATGTCGTGACCGTCTGCCCATCTATGGTTCTGGGTCCACTGCTTCAATCAAAAGTGAATTCTAGCAGCTTGTTTCTCATCAACATACTGAAAGGTTTTATTATTCTTATGCGATTGTTTTAAAATTTGTGGTATGTTCTAGAAAAGTAGCTGTTTTAAACATTTCGTGGGACCAGTGTTAAGAATAAAAGTATGAAACTATACAAGAAAAGTTAGTAATGAAACTAACCATGTTCATTAGAAATGGTGGAAAATATTGACAGACTTTGTGTATTTTGCTTGATAGTCTGTTTTTACTTAATTATAAGCCTAAGAAACAGACACACAGATATGATACAATTGCGCCCGCTGACATATAGCAATTTTTAAAGATAACATTTAACAGAATTTGACAAATAGTATATAAGATGGAAAGGCTCTTCATAGATGTGCCATGCATCATTGCGTTGAATCAAAATTCCAGGTTTGAGGAGCAGTTGTCAAAGTTGTTGCCCTAGGATGTTGATCCAAAAGTGAGGGACATATGAGAAATGCATGCAATAAATACAGAAAAGGAGAAAAACACCAAATTTATGTTGTTTAACCTTACCTAAATCCAAACAGAGAGTCAGAGATCATCCAACCATAAATATGAAAGAGTAACAAGCGATCTCTCTGTATGGCTTACCTAGTTCCTTTGGATAGACCTTATGGTCATATTTGAGATAATATATTTCATTGGCTGACTCTAGAGAAATATTCACCTTAGTTTGTCTTTTCATCTTACATTTATGGATGTCGTCACGAAGCTCTGTGTTGACACTGCTCTATCTTGCGGAAACGAATAAAAACAAATCATGTGTAACACCATGACACATTTCCATGATTTTAAACTTGGATGAGAGTAATTCAGTTATGACTCTAAAAGAAATCATAAAATTCTAAAATCCATTTATAAACTGCTAAGGAGGTTGATTATGCAAGTTATCTACTAAGATGAACGATTAAAGTATTCACGAATAATATAAACAAGAAAAATCTACACTGTAAATGTATTTTTCATAAATTTCAAAAACGTTTGCCGCAGGGTTCTTGTGGTGATTACTGGTGGTTTTAAAGACAGCATGTCGTGTGATCAAGGACATCTATGGAGTTGTGTAAGTATTGCTGGTAATTGTAGGAGAATTGGTCCACAACCTATCATCACACCAGACTTTCACCCAGCATTAATGTGATAAGTTATGGATGAAAAACTACAAAGCATATCATTGTATTTATGATTGTTTTGTTTTCTGATTATATTGAATTTAACATTAAAAAAAAGCTTCAGAATCTGAAGTTTAGGTTTATGATATATTAGCATAAGGTTCAACATGAGGGCCTTTACGTATCACCATAGAGTTGACACCTAGAGCCATCATCTAGTCTGTACTTCATAGTTATGGATTAAGTTACTATCCATTCTCCAGATGAGATTATACGTGTCTGGTGTATTTGAAACTTTTTGAATATTCAGAAGTGAGAATTGGTGGAGCAAAAAACAAGATGCAGCTTTAATAAAACTGTGGGAAGAAAATATTTCCTTTGATGGCCAAGAGCGAGAGCGAAGTCAAATTTTTCATAACTAGGTCCTCAGTCTGATACAAGAACATTCAGATTAATGACTATGATCAAGTCCGTTAAAATGTAGGATTATGAATAAATGAAACTGTAATAAGTTAAAGAGGCAAATGAGGGATATTATGGTGAAGAATCATTTGAGTTGGTCAATTTGGACGTTTGGAACTAGATTGATGAGGTTTACTGTTCAGAGGAGTGACAGGATCACAGTGCACAGAGCTGCAAGGATTAGGCTTTAGACAAAATGAACACGTGCATGTTTGAGGACTACACTTTATCCCAATGAACCTGTACATACCTGATTGTCAATAACTTGATCCAGTCTCTTCTGTTTAAGCAGAAACTAAATGTTGTTTTATTCTTGAAATTAATACCATGTTCCTAACAATAACTAGTTCCAGTGCTATTTGCATTCTAGGAAGACGGGGGAACCATGGTAGAATTTGCAATCAATTCTTGAATACTATCTACTTTTCATACTAATACATTGTGGAGTAATAAGCATTATTTACTTCCTTTTGACACTAACATGAACCAACAAACTTCTCTCTCCGATGTTCTAAATTTGAATCAATAAGGCGCGACACCCAGAAACCCTCAATTTTCATTCCTTCCCATCGCGAAATCTTCCAATCTTAATAATTAGATAATCTCTCTTTCATTGCCAAGCTTTAAAAATGGCTCGGTTTCTCCATTTATCAAAAAATATTTTGCCTTTCGGACATTGTATTTAGGTGTGTACTCTTTATTAATGATGTGCACACTACAGGAAACCCTGAGTCAATGGAGAACAGGAGCTTGCATGTTGTGGATGTGCGAGATGTAGCTGATTCGCTGCTTCTGGTATATGAGAAGCCTGAAGCATCTGGACGATACGTTTGTGCGCCACATCCAATTAAGATGCTGGATTTAGTTAACATGCTAAAGGAAAAGTACCCTGTGTATGAGTACCCAAAGAAGTAAGCCTTATTGCAAAATTTTAAATGTTTTGTCAATGTGTTCTGTGCTGTAGTAGTTCCTCTGACTATTAAAAAAAAATTAATTGCAGATTCATAGAGGTAGAAGACAGACCCCTGATGAGTTCCGAGAAATTGAAGAGGCTGGGGTGGAAAGTTAGGCCTCTTAAGGAAACCCTCGTTGATACCGTCGAGTGCTATGAAAAGGCTGGTCTTTTGAATACGGGCATAACTAGTGATTTATATATATGAGCTTCATAGTTGTGGACATTGGGAGAGTAATTAGTGTATATTCCAATAACGTACAATGTGATTGAATATTTGATCTATTGTATAAATTCTGCAAGAGTGATCCCTGTGCTGTAAACTGCAGGCAATGTTATCCTAGAGTCTGAGATTTTTATTTTGCTGTTACAGAGTGTTGGATTTCCAAGATATTGACAACCCTTGTATCAAGTAAGGGGAGAGGGGGAGGAGTTGGGGGTTGGGGGCGCGAAAAAATATTTGAAGATAAATGTACTGATATAAATTCATGACTAATCCATCTCAACAGTGTAAATATTTATTTTCATTTTAAAGGATTTGTGTCTGTGAAGTTTCAAACTTAAATATTTATAAATTATATTATGTAATTATTGGGAAAAACAGATTAGTTGAAGTTTCAAACTTAAATATTTATATTATGTAATGTAATTATTGGGAAAAACATAATAAGTGAATAATGTGTATCCTTATGAGAGATTCCTTTCGTGTGGCTTAATATGTGCAAAGTAAATAAAGGAGAAGAGAAAAACCAGAGAAACCATCGTAGCAATACTTGGTTGAGATTAAACTTTATCATTGTTTACGAGAGAATGCCCATTAATCTCGTAAATCACTTTAGTCGACCAATAATGAAAAATTATTTATCATAATAGAAATCAAGATTTCCTTATCATAATAAAGATCTAGAGCTGCCGCTAAAGATTTCCTATCAGGATACTGTTTCAATTAATTCAAATTCAATAATGTTTCATGCATATTTTATACTCTATTTGAGACTTTAAGGTACCAACTACCAACTAGATACTGCGCAAATAAAGCTCAACAATCAAAATTAGCAGCAAAGTAAAGTTTAAACGTTGAATTCGTAGGGGTGCTGTGGCGCGCCAGGCCTGTGCAGTAGTGCAACGCTCGGACGACGCTCGAGGTCCCCAGCAGCAAGCTGCTGTGGTGGGCCCTCCCCCAACAAAAATTAATTTAATATCATAGCGGGCCGATGACCCACGTATCGGATATTAAGGGGGTGTTTGTTTTTTTTTTTTTGATATAGGGTAGATTTGGGGTTTTGGGATGTAAAAAGTGGTTTTTTGAGGTTTTAGAAATCCATAAATCAAGTTTGTTTGAAAAAAAATTTGGGATATCAAATCCCCAAACTATAAAATACTAATATTTTTTAGCATTTGTAAAATCCCACTTTTTATAGGGGATGTGGGCTGGATCTCTGACATTTCAAGTCCAGCTCAGCATAACTCCGCTCTTACCTGAAGACCGATCCCATAGCGAACCATATAATCACCGCTTTCGTCTGGGTCCTCTTTTACCCGCCGTCTCAAATTCCGCGCGAAACCCTAGCTCTCGTTCCCGCCGAACCGCGACTACGACGCCACCCCCTCCCTCCTCTCCACCCCAACTTCAGCGGGCTCGAAACCCTAGGTCTCGTTCCCGCCGAACCGCGACTACGACGCCACCCCCTCCCTCCTCTCCACCCCAGCTTCAGCGGGCTCCTCCTCCTCCCCAGCGTCCCCAACTCCCAAGCAAGCCGCCTTGCCTCTTCTCCACTTTCCATGAGGTTTTGGGGGTAACTTGATTTGGGGATTCTATTATTTCAACTACACTTCTCTCTGCCCGAACAGTTCTCCGACCAACTTTGTCTCCTCCTCGGCAGGTAAAACTCGTTCCCTTTCTCCATAAATTAGGGTTTCTTTGTAAAATTGATGGATTTGGTTTTGTTATTGGGGTGTTCTAGCTGAAATTAATATGTGGTAAGGCATATGCAATTGATTTAGTTTGATCAAGTTTATTTGGCACAATTATTAGACTGAAATTTTCAGATCTAATTTTCAGATCTAATTTACTCTATCTATGTATTTGTATTGCTATAAAAAGAAATTTGGAGAAACTAGTAGAGAGATTCACATACATGAAAAAGGTTTCAGACTTAGTTCCAGGAAGTGAAGGTAATTGAAAGAAGACAATGTACAACAAGGATGATAGTAGTATACAGCAATTATGTGCTCGAGATGTATCAGTCATGACAATGCTTAAGTCACAATTTACAACAAGGATGATAGTAGTATTGATCACTTAGAATTGTTTAACAAGCTTGTCATGAGAACCATATTATCAACAATGAATGATCAATACTATATAGATTGTTTTTGTGCTTTTTTCAATTTTGTGACTTTGTGAGTTTTTTTAAAACAATGTAGATGGACGACATTGATGAAGAGATGTTAACGAGGATGGCTTCTAATGCTACTCTATCCGCGGTGGTTTGTGTGTTTACATGTTTGATGAGGATACGTAGTAGACGGAAATCAATCACTTATCAACGTAAGGTGAAAAATAAAGAGAAGATAGATATGAGAGCTAGGCACATAAGTCGTGTGTTTAGTGGCTACAATGAGAGTTGTAGGGCTTATGTTAGAATGAGGCCGCGTGCATTTCATAATCTTGTTAGCATAATGAGATATACCGGCCTACTAAAAGATGGACGGGTTGTTAAAATAGAAGAACAATTGCTCATGTTCCTTAATATATTAGATCATAAAACAAAAAATAGAATTGTTAGGTCATATTTCATAAGATCGGGGGAAACCGTTTCAAATTACTTTAACAAGTGCTTGGAAGCCGTTGGTCGTTTAAGGGGGCGGTACATGAAGCAAGCACCAAATGAAGTATCAACAGAGATTGCCACTAACCCGTTTTATTATCCTTATTTCAAGGTAATCATTATTATAATATAACTACTCATAATCTAACAATTAATTTTACCTTTCTATTATTAATAACTGTTTAATGTATCATATAGGATTGTATTGGCATGATAGATGGAACTCATATCGACGCCATGCTTCCCGCTAGCCTTGTTGCACGTTTTAGAGGTCGTAAAGGTGTAACTCAAAATGTTCTAGCTGCATGCACTCCCAACAAGTTATTTTCGTATGTTCTAGCTGGATGGGAGGGATCCGCAAATGATTATAGAGTTTTGCAAGACGCGTTATCTAGACCACAACCTCGCGGATTGAGAGTTTACGACGGTAATAAATCAATCAAATAAAGTATGTCTACTTAATTATAATTAAGAAATATACTAAATTTCTTTTTGATAAATGTAGGAAAATATTATTTGTGTGATGCGGGCTACACTACTATGCATGGCTTTATCTTCCCATATCGAGGGGTGCGGTATCATCTAAATGAGCACAATGGTAGGCCAATCAATAATAGACAAGAGTTGTTCAATTTAAGACACTCATCCCTAAGGTCTAAAATTGAATCAACATTTGAGGTATTAAAAAATCGTTTCAAAATCTTATCCGCGAAGCCACATTACCCTTTTCCAACTCAAGTTGATATAGTTATTGCATGTACTATACTTCATAACTATATCGCCATAGAAGACACGGGCGATGAGTTGTTGCATGAGGACAACCATATTGAAAAGGATGGAGATGAAATAGCAAATGAAGGTGAAGAGGGTGTTGTTGACTTTACTCAAACTATGACACAAAGAGAGGAAAGAGATTCAAGAAATGAATGGAGAGCAAAAAGGGATCAAATTGCAATTGAAACGTGGGAAGATTATTGTGCTAAATGGCGCGGTGGAGACACAACCGAGATCGGGATGTAATCCAAATTATATTCTCCATGTGTTATTGTACTCGTTGATATATTGTCTACTACCTCTATGTATTCGTTCATGTTACAACAATACTCATGGATAAATGAGTATATTATCATTTTCACATGCTATTTTTGTATATATCCAACTTGCGGTTCTGTTTAATTTTGTGCTTGTTTGCAACCTTGATTATATGAGCTGCGAGGCTTGTTTGCATACTGGTTTTTCAAGCTTGTGGTTTATTTGAGTTTTCTGGATTCTGCTATGAAGATCGGGCTTTGTGAATGCTACTTTTTGATGTTCGTACTCTATTATTGTACTAACATGAGGTTTGAAATTTGTTATTTGTCTGTTTTAATTTGTAGCAATCAGTCATGGCAGATTCTAATGAAAGTGATAAGTTCAGGAATACTTCACCTAGAACACCAACAACACCCACTTATCCATACTTCCCGGCTCCCCCACCACCCACTACGCAACCATTCCCTCCGCCCCAATACATTGCTCCACCGACTTATCCATCTTACAATCCTTATGATATGAACTACTCATTTATGACTCGGCAACCTATGTCGTTTATGAATATGCTTAACAGTGGCCACCCACTTATCCACACTTCCCCTAGTACCCATTCAAGTGAGACTCATTCTTTGAAGAGGCCAATGTCAATTGACCTTGAGGATGATGCTGCCTCACCAAGCAAAAGCAAGAAGCGGGCAGTTACTAAAAGAAAAATGCCACCAAAGGTGCTGAACAAAAAAGAGAATACAAGGGGGGTGCCTAATGCTAAATGGACTGCAGAAAATGATGATGTGTTAATCCCCTTCCTTGCTCAGATGGCAAAGGATGGTCTCAAAGTTGATAAAAACTTTAAGGTGCTTGCATATCGAAGAGCTGCAGAGGAGGTCAACAAGAAGTGTGGCACTGAGTTCACAAAGGAGAATGTCATGAACCATGTCAAGTCCTTCAAGGGTAAATATTTTGATATGCGCACTGTCATGGACATGAGTGGGGCTGGTTATGATCCACAAACTAAGATTGTCACCATGGATCCGGATTGTTTTGATAGGTGGACACAGGTAATATTTTTGATAAATAAGTAAACTTTGAATATTTACTTCTTAGTAACTGATTTTACAATATTTCATTGTACATGAAAAAAATGCAATAGCTCTAGATTGAAGGAGTATTTGAACACTCCTCTCATTCACTATGAGAACTTGTGTTATATCGCCGGAGATGACCAAGAAAAGGGTGATTTCACCAAAGATATGACTGAAAAGCTTGGTTCTAGACAACATGATACGGATAGAGATGAGGATCATGTAATACTTAGTGATAATGAAGTTGATTTGTCCCCAAGCCCACGTCTTGAGCCCGAGAAATCAAGTGGGCAAAACCACAACTCTCAAGGTAAGAAATCGAAAGCTTCTAGTGGGGTAGCTTCTGCATCAATTGATCCATCAACTCCTAGGAAGAAGAGTAGCAAGGCTAAAGAGGATGAGACTCTCATGCGTGGTTTAATTGACACAATGTCGTTCTCAATTCAAAATCAACATGTACATCAACGTGTTGTGCATTGGAGTGAGACCATGGCGAATGCTCTAATGACGCATGAGAGTGAATTTTCTGAGGGGGTATTGGATAAAGTGCTTGATTACTTGTATGACTATGAATCAGAAGCTAGGAGGTTGATCATCAAAACCAAAAATTCTCAAAAGCTATTTATAGAGAAGATTATCAACGAGAAAGGGTTTGACTTATGAAAACTTGATATTGCACTACTTTTGACGACTTGACATATCTATTGCTTTTGTAAACTCATTGTATATTTAACAACTTAATGATGTAACTAATTTTGTAAGTTGAACACTTGGTGGTGTAGCTTTATGTTATTAATTTTGTAAGTTTAACTACTAAAAGATGTAACTAATTTCACTACTCTAATTGCAATCTAATTATAACTTTGGTTCTTTTGCAGGTTTATATAAATATCATTGGATATCATACTTGATAGCAACCTACATTGCACGATATATATTGGTATGGCTACTTTGCATTCTTCTAGCTAAGTGGGCAATGATGATGGTCTTAGTTAAGAGAGTGCAATCTACAATGTTTTGCTATGTTTAGGTAGGGCAATCTAGGATGAGAATGCAACCAACATTGCATTTACAATGTTAGGTAAGGCAATCAATTCATGTGATTGCAACCTACATTGTATTTACAATGTTCGGTGAGGCAATCCATTCATTTGATTGCAACCTATATTGCAACACCATTGATAGATGAGGCAATCCATGTATTCAATTTTAATACCTATATCTGAGCCCCTAACTTGATCCTATTATGAGTTTTCATGCTGGTGGTCTGGGTTGCTGTGTTTGAAGCTTTTGATTTGGCTACATTTTCTCTGCTAGTCTTCTACATCATTCTTTGTTTTAGGGGTTGCTGGGTTGCTGGGTTTGAAGCTTTTGATTTGGCTACGTTGATGTACATTTTCTATGAGCCTTGGTATTCATAATCTTGTGGTTGCTGGTGACTTTATTCTCCTACATCATTAACTCTATTTGTTGTGCTTGACTATATCGTTTAACTACAGCCCTATGCAATAGCTCTACTTATTCTCCTACATCATTAACTATATGAGTTATTCCCTTACATCATTTGTTACTGGCCGTTGGTTGTGCTGGTGACCTTGACTGAGCTAAGAGTTGTAGGAGACCATGTATTGGGAAAGCTTATGTTTCAGTTTGAGTTTCATCTTTTCTTGTGGGCTTGCTTGGAGGGTTTGAAACTGATTTGGGGCCTGAAACAAACCATACTTTTGTACACAGTCTCATATACAGGTTTTGTTTAATTTTGAGCCACAACCATACTTTTGTACACAGTCTCATAAACAGGTTTTGTTTAATTTTTTGTTAAAGGGGCCTGAAACAAATTTCTGACTCTCATATACAGTTTGCTTGTTGACTTGTTCTTGATGGCTTGTGCTTTAAACTTGGTGGCTTGTGCTTGAGCATTTGTTGCTGAAGTTCTGTGTTTTTGCCGCTTGTGGTTTGGGTTGCTGGGTTTGTTGCTTTTGATTTGGCTACATTACCTCCTTATTCTTCTACATCATTATTCTATAATGCCTTGTATGCTTGCTGGACGTGGTTGTCGCTGGTGACTTTGACTGAGCTAACATGTATATGAGACTCCGCTTTGGGTCAGCTTATTTTTCGGTTTTAGTTTCATCTTATAGAGTTGTCGCTGGTGACTTTGGGTCAGCTTATTTTTCAGTTCCAGTTTCATCTTATAGAGTTGTGGGCTTGCTTGAAGGGTAAATACAAGTGTATTTGTTTCAATGGTTGTTTTCAATGGCTACTTTGTATTCTTCTAAGTGGGCAATGATGATGGTCTTAGTTAAGAGAATGCAATCTACAATGTTTTGCTATGTTTAGGTAGGGCAATCTAGGATGAGAATGCAACCTACATTGCATTTACAATGTTAGGTAAGGCAATCCATTCATGTGATTGCAACCTACATTGCATCCACAACGTCGGTGAGGCAATCCATTCATTTGATTGCAACCTACATTGTGACACCATTGTTAGATGAGGCAATCCATGTATTCAATTTTAATACCTATATCCGAGCCCCTAACTTGGTCCTATTATGAGATTTCATGCTGGTGGTCTGGGTTGCTGGGTTATGTGTTATTGTGCTTGTTGTTTTCAATGCTTGTTTTTGAGCTAATGAGAGAGAACTCTCCCATCAAATTGTTTTATTGACAGTTCATGACAATAATTCCTTTATTCGTGGTTTCTCAAGACTAATTTTGTACACATGTAAGTCTTTTCCCTAGATATTTGTGGTTTGGTTACTTTAAATTTATTGGTAATCTCATTCATGCACAATATTTGTTCTATGTACTTTATTCCTTTGTTTTTCTTTATGCAGAAAAGCTTGAACCATACTAGCAAGTTATGAGGATCCAAACGTTGAGTGTATATTTTGTTTCAACTACTCTGATTTGGGGCCTGAAACAAACCATACTTTTGTACAATATCTCATATACAGGTTTTGTTTAATTTTGAGCCACAACCATACTTTTGTACACAGTCTCATATACAGGTTTTGTTTAATTTTTTGTTAAAGGGGCCTGAAACAAATTTCTGACTCTCAAATAACAGTTTGCTTGTTGACTTGTTCTTGATGGTTTGTGCTTTAAACTTGGGGGTTTGTGCTTGAGCATTTGTTGCTGGAGTTCTGTGTTTTTGCCGCTTATGATCTGGGTTGCTGGGTTTGTTGCTTTTGATTTGGCTACATTACCTTTAAACTTGGTGGCTTGTGCTTGAGCATTTGTTGCTGGAGTTCTGTGTTTTTGCCGCTTGTGGTCTGGGTTGCTGGGGTTGTTGCTTTTGATTTGGCTACATTACCTCCTTATTCTTCTACTTCATTATTCTAGAATGCCTTGTATGCTTGCTGGACGTGGTTGTGCTGGTGACTTTGACTGAGCTAACATGTATATGAGACGTCGCTTTGGGTCAGCTTATGTTTCAGTTTCAGTTTCAGTTTCAGTTTCATCTTTTGTTGTGGGCTTGCTTGAAGAGTAAATACAAGAGTTTTTGTTTTTATGGGGGGGTAAGCTCACCAAAAATTCTTAAATTCACCAATCAGTATTTTGGTGATCCTAAATTTTGTTTGCTATAATTTGGGATTTCAAATTCTAAAATTTGTAATGCTATAATTTAAGTTTGTAACAAACAAAACATTCTAAGTTTTGGTATTTCATATCCTAAAATTTTGTTGAAACAAACAACATTTTAGAGATCCCAAAACCCACCAAAAAATTTATGGATTTCAAATTCTATGTTGAAATCCATATCTTGACATTTTGGGCTTTGAAACAAACACCCCCTAAACTGATAAGAACAGATACTACACTTGATCTTAGCCAAAAGGCCGAGAAAGGTATGCCTTTAGTGGTAGCCCATACACTCCTTAGATACCGGCTGCCAGGTCTATCGCTCTGCTCAGCAACCGATGTGGGACTAAAATGACAGATGTATGGTCTTGTTTGATTGTAGGGCTTAGATAACCCTAGTTTTCGGGGATTGATCCCCCCCTCCCATTTTTCTCTTTGAAACAGATTTTAAGTATTTATGAGACAATTAAGAGGTTTTTGGTTTTTAAATTTTATTTTATTTTGAATAGGGAAATGGGGATTTATCATATATTGTTGTATGTTTCTTTCTGTTTGTTAATGGTAAGCTTGTTGGGTAAGGAGGAGACTCTTTTTGCAAACATACTTATCAATGAAATTTCAGGCTGATAGAGTTATTTAAATGCAACTATCAATTTAATACTCTAATTTATCATTTCTTTAGTTTTGATACCCTAAACTTCTATTTTGATAGTTTGATACCTCCAAGTTTTTGTTCTCACTTTCCCAAACTTAAAGATCTACAATTTGGCAAGAAAGTCGTTTCTCATTTACTTTTCTATATTGATATATATATATGCAATTTTTTGGGTACTCTACAGTCAAATTATCAAAATAGAATTTCAGGAGATGAAAAAGGTTTGAATCATTGGGATATTAAATTGCAAATAGCCCCATACAATTCATTAACGATTGACTAGCATCAAATAATATCCACTGAATAGTGTTTGGAATATAAATACGAATACTAATGAGAAGGACAAATTTTCAAAATAGAACTCTTTAGGAATTTATTTTCAAAAAATGACTCATTTAAAATTTATTTGTCATTTTCAACCTAGTTTCAACCACCTGACTAAAACTGGGTCGAATAGCAAATAAAATTTAAAAACTTCACGGGATTTAAAATCCCGTGAAGTTTAAAGACTAATTAACCTCCATGCACTAAGGGCTAATGAGATAGCCATATGTTCATGGGATTTGAAATCCCGTGAAACTAAAACTTCACAGGATTTCAAATCCTGTGAGGTTGCATGCACCACTTCCAGAGAGCACAAGCTCTCTGGCAAATGGGTCTGCAACTTCACGGGATTTGAAATCCCGTGAAGTTGCGGTAGGCCCGCACCCACACAGGTATTTATCTCTCCCCTCTCACATGATATCATTTCACGTTCTCTCTCTCTCTCTCTCTCTCTCTCTCTCTCTCTCTCTCTCTCTCTCTCTCTCTCTCTGCTCCTTTACCCACAAACCCTAGATACATCTCTTGCTGCCGCTGCTACCGCCACCACCGCCGCTGCCGACCTCTTTTAGGGCTGAAAAGCGCCGAAGTTCATCGGTGCTCGTTGGATATCAAATTTAGGGCATCAACGAATTTTTGGTAAAATCTTTAAACTTTTTTTTATTTTTTCTCCTAAAATTTTAAATGTAGATATTGAAATTATTTTTAAAATATTTATGATTTTTGTGAAGCATAAATAAATAAATTTGTATAAGAAATTAGAGGAGAAATTAGGGAAAATTGTAAAAATTAGTGTATTATTTTTCAAATTTTAAAAGTGAATATTATTTAAATTAGGCACTCGTAAAACTATAAAGGTTTGACATTTGGTAAAAATTATGGACGTGTAAAATCGATATTAGAGGATTTAATTATAAATAATATTTTTTTGTGTTTTTCGTGCAATATTGATATTGGATTTATTTACTCTTCAGAGGTAACGATGAACGAACGAATCATAATTCTTTGTTCATATGGTGGAAATATTAACTATCTCGAGAATAATATGCCTATATACGAAGGAGGTGTGACGAAACTGTTGTTTATATCCAAATCATGTACTTTCGATAGATTGGTTAATGACTTACACAAACTTACATTAACCAATCCACATGAGTATCACCTCAACGTGATTTGAAATTATCCTGTTACGTGGAACCGAACAAGCGGCATTCAAATCTCAAGTGACTACGATATGGGTCTCATTAGAATATTGTATGACGAGAAGCTATTTAATATCTTTTCTTTAAACTTACGCTTTAGTTCCCATTCCATTGCCCCTGTTTCGATTATTAACTTACATATATCCTGATGCATTTCTATAACCCATGTACCAGTACATGTTTCAAGCTCCAGCACGTCAAGGAGGACCTACCATGTATGTGCTTAGTATCTAAGTAATTATCACGTATATATCAGGCAGGATCACGGTACTTCTCCTTAACATTAACCCCTTTGGAGTCCGTCAGCGGCCCTGGTTCGAATCCCTCAAGTTCCCACCTTCTGAAAGGAGCTATCCTTGTTACCAGGGACTCATCCCCACGTGAATGGGCGATCAGCGTGGGACCCTAAAGGCCTCGAACTGATGAGCATACAACGGGTTGAGTTAACTGAACCCCGGGTTTCTGCACCCACCCTTAATCCCATAGAAACCAGGTGAATGCGGAAGCGGGGATTTGAACCCCTGACCAACTAGGGAGATCTCCTCCCTCACTCTTTGTGGCGCTAGCCAGAAATCCCACCCGCAGGTGGTATAATATCATATCTTGTTGAATGTGCTAATCAACCACACAGCAGAAGCGAATGACGATCTTGTCTCTCATTCAATCAAGCACCTTTCAGTTGCTGTGATTTCGTATTCATATATCAGAAGTGAATTGTGTAAGCACGATGGTAGTTGGAGAATTGGTCTACAACCTACATTCGCGCCAAGTAGCAGTATCTGTATGTTCTTAGCTTTTAATAAATTATGGATCATATCCGTATTCTAACCCTATTAATTATATTGGTTCGCTAGACTAAAGTAGTCTCAGCATAACACAATCCCAGGAGTATAGTCCGTGGATTACATTACCCCATAAATCCTAGGATTACAAAACAAATGTGGCCTTAGTTCTTTCGTCATAATTATGTAGTAATAAGTTGCTACCCATTCTCAAGAGCAGATTCTGTGCGCACTTGCACAGTTTCTTTGCTGATGTTGTATTTGAAACCTTAAGGAACATAGAGAGTTAGAATCGGCGGAGCAAAAGCAGGATATAAGGCACAAGGGAATATTCTTGTTGATATGATGGCCAAGAGAAATCATTTTCTTCATAGTTGCGATCCATCATTTTTGTGGACAGTTAGGTCCGGGAGGATTTTAACTCAAGAACAATCGCCGAACCTCGCGATCACCCGCTCTATGTAGCCCTTCTGACTCAAGAATAATCGCTGATTCGCTCGCTCTCTTCTAATCTCCATACCCAGTATTTTCCTAGCAGCGCCCATGTCCTTTATCTCGAACTCATTGCTAAGTTGAGATTTCAGCTTATCTATCTCCACCTTGTTCTTCGATGCAATAAGCATGTCATCCACATACAACAGGAGATAGATATAATCACCTCCACGAAGCTTCTGAATGTAAACACAACAATCATAGTCGCTTCGGGAAAACTCATGCTTCAGCATGAAGGAGTCAAATCGCTTGTACCACTGTCGCGAAGATTGCTTCAATCCGTAAAGTGATTTCCTCAAGCGACATACATGATTCTCCTTGTCATCAACCTTGTAACCCTCAGGTTGATGCATGTAGATCTCTTCATTCAAGTCTCCGTGCAAGAAGGCTGTCTTGACATCGAGTTGTTCCAGCTCAAGATCACCATGAGCAACAATACTCAATAGCACCCGAATAGAAGTGTGTTTCACCACCGGAGAAAATATCTCATTGTAATCCACACCCTCTCTTTGAGCAAACCCCTTGGCCACTAGTCTCGCCTTGTACCTCGTACCATCGAGCTCTGAAGGATCTTTCTTTCTCTTATACACCAACTTACAACCAATAGCTTTTCTTCCTACGGGCAATGGGACTACCTCCCATGTTTGTTTCTTCCGGAGAGATTCCATCTCCTCCTCCATCGCAGCCAACCAACTCTCACTATTCTTGTCTCGAATAGCTTCCTTGAAGGAGACTGGCTCATCTTCCTCCACCGAGAGTGCGTATTCAACCAAATTAACATGTCCATAGTGATTCAGGGGTTGATCAGCCCCCAGCTTCTGTACCTGCTTATATACTCGCCTTGACCTAGTGGAAGCCAAGCTATCCTCGAGCTGCTGTTGTTGTAGTACCTGTGTATCAACTTCCTCCTGCTCAAGCTCATCATCTACCTGACTTTCCACTTGAACACGACTAAAACCTGGTTGGTCTTTAGGTTCTATCTCAATAACCTGGGACTCGGGAGTCCCAACAGTATCAACACCACCATCTTTGGGCACCCTAGCAATCATGGACTTCTCATCAAATGTAACGTCCCTGCTGATCACGAACTTTGAATCTCCTGTACACCAAAGGCGGTAGCCTTTTACGCCCTTTGCATACCCCAAGAAAATTACCTTCTTGGCCCTCGCGTCAAGCTTTCCCTCGTTGACGTGATAGTAGGCGGTACAACCAAAAATTCGGAGCCTCTCATAATCTACATGCTCCCCTGACCACACCTGATAGGGTGTGTCACCGTCCAATGTCGAATGTGGAGATCAATTCACAATATAACAAGCTGTAGCAATCGACTCTGCCCACCATTCTTTGCCCAAACCAGCATATGATCGCATACTCACTGCTTTCTCCCGCAGTGTTCGGTTCAGTCTTTCCGCAACCCCATTTTGCTGTGGTGTAGATCTAACTGTCCAGTGTCTAGCAATGCCCTCCTGATCACAGAACTCCTTGAAGGCACCGTCTGTGTACTCTGTACCGTTGTCAGATCTCAGCGTCTTCAATTTCTTTCCCGTCCTGTTCTTAACCATCGCCTTCCACTTCTTGAATGTCTCAAATACCTCATTCTTATGCTTCAGGACATAAACCCAAGCATACCTCGAATGATCATCTATGAATGAGACAAAATATTTAGAACCACCCTTGGAAGTTGTCGAAGCCGGACCCCAAACATCCGTGTGCACATAATCTAGTATCCCTCTGCTCTTGTGATTGCTTCTCAGGAATTGAACCCTGTACGCCTTTCCATACACACAGTCCTCGTAAAAATCCATGCAAGGCTTCTTCAGATTCTTCAGCAAACCCTCCTTACCAAGCAGATCCAGACCCTTCTCTGACATGTGCCCAAGCCGCCTATGCCATAACCGTGTGTGCTCACATGGGTCTCCACCACTTTATTCAGCTCCAACTGCTGCATCTCCCATCATCGTCGTACCCGAGAGAGTATATAGATTACCGTGACGAACACCCGTCATCACTGTTAAGGAACCCTGAACAACCCTCTTCACTCCGTTCTCTGTTACAATCTTACAACCCCCGGAGTCCAAAGCTCCGACTGAGATGAGATTCTTCCACAAGCCGAGAACGTGTCGTACATCCGTCAGGGTTCGAATCACTCCATCATGCATCTTGATTTTGATATCACCTAGCCCCACCGTTTTACAAGCATGGTTATTCCCCATCAATACGGTTTCACCATCAATGCTCCTGTAGGTAGTAAACCACTTCCTATTTGGACACATGTGGTAAGAGCAACCAGAATCAAGAATCCACTTCCCGGAGGTATCCTTGCCATCCGTGACGACATAACATTCCTTATCGCTCCTAACCTCTGAAGCGTAGCTCGCCTCTTCCTTGCATTCTCGTCTTTCAGTCTTGTTGTTGTTCTTTTTCCCACCTACTCTCTTATTAGGACAATCGACCTTGAAATGCCCAACTTCACCACATTTGAAACACGCTCGTCCCGCAAGAGGTCTCGATTTAGATCTAGACTTTCCTCCCTTGCCTTTTCCTCGCTCATTGCACCTTCCTTTGGCAAACAATCCCTGCGCTTGTTTTTTGTTACTATCAGTGGCCATATCACTAGTTGTAATTTTTTGAAGATCATCCGCTAGAAGCGCCGTTCTAGTCTCATCCATCGACAAAGTATCACCCACAAGCATCAGTGTTTACACTAGGTTCTCATAGGACTTCGGCAGAGATAGCAGTAGTAGAAGTGCCTGATCCTCGTCTTCCACTGTCACCTTAATGTCTTTCAAATCCGATATGATCCTATCGAACTTATTGATGTATTCTCGGATTGACGAGCCTTCCTCCATCTTGTAAGTATACAATTTGGATTTTAAATAGATCCGGTTCGTTAGACTCTTCGTCATGAAGGTGCTTTCTAACTTCAACCACACGCCCGCAGCCGTTTCCTCCCCGTCTACCAAGAAAGCTACATCCCTCTCAAGGCATAGGATAATCGACGCTCGTGCTTCCAGATCCAGCTCCTCCCAATCCTCATCAGATATATTTTTGTGCTTTTCTCTTCCAGCCAAAGCCTTGTGTAACTTTTGCGAAACCAGCGAATTTTTCATCTGCATCCTCCAATAGGAAAAATTATTTTTCCCATTGAATTTTTCAATCTCGTACTTTCTAATTTTATTTGTTTTACTTGTAGAAGCCATTCTCCGCTTGTATTATGTCAATCCGTTTCTCTCAGGAATTTTAACAATTTCTTTGTGTTCACCACACAATAGTCAACTAGCACCTCAGATTAGTAGCTTAACCATCGCCAATCTGAATAAGGGGCTCTGATACCAATTGTTGGGCGGGCAGAGTCACGTCCACCGTCGCGGAAGCGATATCACCTGAGAAAGAGCTCTGGCTTTTGTTGTCACAAAAGCACAAGTCAACATCTATATTCTTGTTTCTCAAAGGAAACTAGAATAGATAGTGAAATTCTTATTTCTCAAAGGAAATAAGAATCGAAAGTGATATATTTCATCAAAGTGAAATATACACTCTTCCTCTCATCAGTTCAAGGACTGAAATATCGAGGGAACCTACAAGCTATGGCAACTCACAGATAAGATAAATACAAACACGAGATTTACGTGGTTCGGCAAACTAGCATACGTCCACAGGAGGGGGTTTCACTATGGAGGAAAAATACCAAACTTATAGAAGTTCTCTCTTCCTCTCTTTCTTTTCTCTCAAAAACTCCACTTGAGATTTTTCCCACTCAAGAGATTTTTCCCACACTTTTTCTACCTCACCACATCTCCTATTTATAGGAGAAATGCTCCCATGTGGTCTGCTGGAGCCAGCTCAAACGTGAGCTCGAAAAAGGCTGGAGGCATGGGCTATAGGGGGCTAAGAGCACGGGTAAAACCGTGGAGCAGGGGGGGACATATTATCCTAAGTACAAAGGCATGGCACTAGGGACAATCCTATGTCCCTCCACGTTCACAAGCATGGGATTGTGGACAGTCCCATGTACCCCCATGTTCACAAAATTAATTATGGATTGATATATGTGTAGCAAGAGAGTTTGTGTTAAACTTGACAATTTTAGTCGATGATTGATATATGTTAGCGAGAGGAGATTTTCCAGCAAGTCTATGGGTTGGAGGGTGTTTGTCAAATGGTCGGGGTTAGGAACCCCGACCATTTCGTGCACCGCATGACATATCTGCCAAAAGGTGGGGTTTGAGAACCCTAACCATTTCGTGCACCGCATGACATATCTGCCAAAAGGTGGGGTTTGAGAACCCTGACCATTTCGTGCACCCCATGCCAAGAACATGCCAAATGATCGGGGTTGGGAACCCCGACCAAAATAGTCGAGCTTCTCAATCCCCATTTTTTTAGCTTTGCTAATCACACAGAGCTTAAAGGTGAAAAAGGGTGGTCCTAATTTGTCGGGGTTGCCAACACCGACTAATTAGGAATTTAATTTTTAAAAAAACGACACAGTTTCTGGCCACGATGCTGACGTGACCGGAAACTGGGTTGATTTCTGTAATAAAAATAGGATTGTGTCAAATTTTGAAATAA
The DNA here is from genome assembly GCA_022839385.1 of Asparagus kiusianus. NCBI lineage: Eukaryota > Viridiplantae > Streptophyta > Magnoliopsida > Asparagales > Asparagaceae > Asparagus > Asparagus kiusianus. The sequence goes on along the minus strand of BQKN01065534.1, from coordinate 730,713 downwards.
AAGTGTCGATTTGGGTCTATTTTGAAAGTTTTTTGGATCCGGATCCTCTCCTAATAAGGAGCTTCCTAATATCTCCTAATGGAATCCTGACCTTTGATTTATCAATCAAAGGCCAAGATCTCCTCATGAGCAAAAGTAGGGGGAGGATAATGATGAGATCTTGACCTTTGATTGATAAATCAAAGGTTAAGATCTTCTTATTTGGAGATATTAGGAACAATATTTATTAGGAGATCCTAATTAATAATTTAACTTATCTACCATGTCACTTTCATTGTACAGGCGGAGCTTTCTAGTCCAGAAAAGAGGAAAAACATGACGTAGCTTTGTAGATTGTAGTCCAGAAAAGAGAGCAGAAACATGACAGAAGCCGTTGCGTCAGAACTCGGCAGGGTCCAACGCGCACCTGCGCGTTCGCTCTATCACCATCTATAAAATATGTGTCCTCCGCAATTTATTTTTGTTCTTGGCTTTTATTTGGCGAAATACTAAGAGAGAGAAAATAAAGATAAGGGATCGCTTGTAGAGGTAATTTTAATGGAGAAAGCAGCAGCAGAGAAGAGGAGATCAGTTTGTGTGACAGGCGCAGGAGGGTTCATTGCTTCGTGGCTCGTCAAGCTCCTCCTCTCCAAAGGCTACATAGTCCATGGAACTGTCAGAGATCCAAGTAACCAATTTCTCTTATATCTCAGAAATTTTTTGATGGGTTTTCCTTTTTTATGTTGGATTAGTGTTGTTAGAATATAAATAAAACTATTAACCCTCAACTCGTACCCTAACAGTTTTGGTGTGAATGTGTGATCGTTAGAGGGATTTTAACAGGATATGAGATATGAGAGTAATCCAAGAGTTTAGGTCTCATGGGTTGGAGGGACTTTGACTTTGACGAGTATAACCCATGAAAATATTTTATAAAATTCTTTTTCTGGAATTCCAATTTTTAGTTACATAATATGAACTTGATGGATGCTTGTATAACTATGAGAGCTAGAGCTTGGGTATGAACTGTTTGAAGAATCTACTGTATGGATGGTAATTTTGTTTTAATTAACCTATTATTTTAATTTTTTTAATTACTGTTTCTGGGTATCAAGTTTTTTTAAGAAATTGGGTCGAGGGCCTTCACTATTTTCTATTTTCCTTATTTGGACTGATGCATGGATGTTTGCATTTTAATTTTATCTTCCTTTTTGTATTATGATCTATCAGTCAAAATGCGATAGGTTTGTCTTCAAATTACTCTTTTTTTGTGACTTGTTTGAATCATTTGGGCTCCTTAGATTCAATCTCTGCTATAGTTGTCCATTAAGTTCTGGTGGAAACTCAGATTATTGTTACTTGGATTCAATTTTTCTCCGTATTGACTCAGAAGTCATTTTGGAAATGAAATTTTTTCTATTTCCAAATTCCAGTTAGTTCATTGATCCTTGTTGTTCTGTGATTAATTGTAATTAAAATGTGCAGATCTGGATATTAATTTTCTCTTAATTGCTTCCCTGTATTGATTTCATTAGTGTCAGCATTAGAAACTTGATTTCTTGCAAAAGTTGATTCTTGAAGTGATCTTTTGCATTGTATATTACTCATAAATGCACATTTTTCTGATGCATTTTAAACTATTCTCCACAAAATTACCACTTATTTTATATGTGTTTATCTCATTTAATCAGCTACTTACTTTTAATTTCCGATGCAAAAAATTGGATTCTAGGTGATGAAAAGAATGCTCATCTGAAGAATCTGGATGGAGCCTCAGAGAACCTTCAACTCTTTAAGGCAGACTTGCTCGACTACGATGCAGTGGCTGCTGCTATTGCAGGCTGTGAAGGGGTTTTCCATGTCGCTAGTCCTGTTCCTTCGACCACAGTGCCCAATCCCGAGGCAAGAATCCTACACATATTGATTCTGTAGAATGAAGTTATTGTTAGGGTTTAAGTTCACACAACTAATATATTACCGCAATTTTTTTCACTAAACTACCATGTCTAACTGTTGTTAGTGAGAGTCGGCGTGAAGTAAGCATGTATCCTTTTTTGACGTTTTTGTCTTAGTTAGACTTTTCCAGTAAGATAATTAGTGAGCTGGGAAGTTATAAATATGTGTGTTTTTTATTTTATTTTTTAATTTAAATTTTGCTGTTAATGTGGTTAGGATGTGTTATGCTGATTTCAAATTTTATAGTAGTTATCTCTAATAAATATGATTTATGGTAGTTTCCTGCAAAGCCTTATAATAGAATCATGTTAGTTTTGTAAAGATACCCTTCTTGTTTTAACTTATCAGCTACCAACTTCTGAATCTGATGCAAATATTTGTTGTTTTGACGCAAGTTTAAATCTCAACAGACGTTTGTTGTCACGTGCCTTGGACAATTAGACAACACTGTATCATTTTCATACCTATTCAGTATTCAGTAAATTAGAGAATTATGTCAAACTAGCAGAGGCATCATTTGTTACTTTCATAGATTCTAGTTTTTCTCTTGTTACTTTGGGCTCTTTGAAAAAATAATACAGAATGCTATTTAATATCATTAGTCTTTACTTTTAAGTCTGTTACCCATGTTGAGGTTAACAATTTCTAATGCATTTTTGGATAATCTACATACTAGTACAAGTTTTGACCTTTAATGCATCATGTATCTACCATGCATTTGTCGATAATTTTAGTGACTACCACATGTCAGGTAGGGGCATAATGCTGCTCCTTAATTAACATATTTATGATTAATGATAATATAACATATAATATATTTTGGAAATGTACTAATCAACCATATAGAGGTAGTAAATAACGATCCTGTCAGTTATTGTGACTTGGTAGCTTCTCATCTTTGTACTCTTTAACTTTGATATTTCAGGTAGAATTACTTGCTCCTGCTGTACAAGGCACTCTAAACGTGCTCAAAGCATGTTCCGATGCTAAAGTCAAAAGGGTCATCGTGGTCTCCTCTGTTGCCTCTGTTTTTATGAATCCAAAGTGGCCTAAAGATAAAGACATGGACGAAGAATGTTGGTCAGATAGTGAGTACTGCAGGACAACTGAGGTAAATACCTCGTAACATTTCACTTCAGGATAACAAGGTGAAAATAACCATCCCTTTCCTTTTCCTTATTGTTGAAGAGAGCTATAGCCTGATTCTGGAACTAGGACTTTCCATAATCCAACACTGTGCTATTAACACTGAGCTAGGTCTTTGCAGCACTTAATTAGTCCCTTACTTGCTAAAATTCAAATGGCATTAAGCAAATACGGTCTTTGAATAACATTGTTCTTTCTCATTTGATGACTTTTTTTTTTCCTATGCATCATTGAAATTCATGGCAAATGAGTTGTTTGACAGTTATTTGTTAAATTCTTTATCAAGTAAAACTTGACATATGTTATGCTTTATAGCTCAGTTCCATTCTTCTCTCATTATTTTTGCAGAACTGGTACTGTCTTTCCAAGACATTGGCGGAGGCTGAGGCTCTGGAATATGGAAAAAAACATGGGCTTGATATCGTGACCGTCTTGCCGGCTATGGTTCTCGGTCCACTACTTCAATCAAAAGTGAATTCTAGCAGCTTGTTTCTCATCAACATACTTAAAGGTTCTATATTATTTTTATATGATTTTTGTGACCTCATACTCATCTTTATAAACGATTTACATGAGCTATATATGTTCTCTACCTTATCTCTGAATTCCTCAAAACAGCCTCAGAAGCACCCTTGAGTGACCCTCTATAGCTTTGACGACACTATAGGAAGGCTAAATTCAGTAGCTAGGTTTCATCTATTGATGACGAGAGACAAGTCATCTTTTCATAGTTGTGATCCATCATTCTTCGTGATGATTAGAGGAGGAGGATTTTGTTCACAGAATTAAACCGATATCCTCACTGGATGCTCGGAAGTAGGAACCATTTTCTTGGTAGAGTTTGGAATCAATTCATGTTATGCTTACTACCATCTAGAATTATAAATTACATATTCATCACAATAATACTTTGTAGAGTAATAATTTACTTCCTTTCCCCACTAACATGAACCAACAAACTTTTCTCTCCAATATTCCAAATTTTGAAAGAACAAGGTATCATAACATTCAGAAACCCGCCTTTAATTAGTACTATTTTGGGATGTTACATTGAACTCTTAACTCAACACAGTTTCACTTAGGGGGGAAAACACCAAGAAACCCTCCTTAATTTTCGCTCTTTCCATTCTGGGTAAATTTATTCCCAAACCTTCCTATCTTAATAATTACATAATCTCTAATTACCATTACCAAACTTCAAAATTTCTAAGATTCTCCATTTACCATAGAGAAGGAATGTCAATACTTCTAGTGCGAAGTCTTCTTTCCAAGAATATATTCCCTATCTAACATTATGCTTTGGTCTGTATCCTTTCTTAATTATGTGCACCTTTCAGGAGTCCCCGAGTCAAGGGAGAACAGGAAGTGGCATTTTGTGGATGTGCGAGATGTAGCTGATTCACTGCTTCTGACATACGAGAAGCCTGAAGCATCTGGACGATACATTTGCGGGCCTTATGCACTTAAGATTGACGAATTAGTTGCCATGCTAAAGGAAATGTACCCTAAGTACGAGTACCCAAAGAAGTAAGCTCCTCGCAAACTTTCAAATTTGGGAGAGTTGCAAGTAAACCCCCCTCATCTATACCTTCAGTTGCACTAAAACCCTCAATTCATTTGCTAGCACTTAACACCCTTGAGGTGCCATTCTTTAGAAAGATAATTTGTAAGTTATACCTCTCTTCCCTATGAATTGAGGGGAACTAAGTGCTAAAATTGAGTTGATAGGCGTTTAGTGCAGCTGAAGGCATGGATGAAGGCAGTTATGTGAAACTTACCTTCCAAATTTTATCGCATGCTGTGCTTTAGTCCCTCTTGATTTTGTAAAGTTTTCGAATGGTAGATTCGTTGAGGTGGACGACAGGCTATCTGTGATGAGTTCAGAGAAATTGAAGAGGTTGGGGTGGACAGTTAGGCCGCTTGAGGAGACCCTTGCTGATACCGTCGAGTGCTATGAGAGGGCTGGTCTCTTGAATAACTAGTGAACGTTGTATGTGAGCTTCATAGTGAGATAATGAGAGAGTGATTTTTTTTTCCCAATTTGAAGTTTCAGTGTGTGTTTCCATAAAAGTACCATGTGATTGTATGTAATGCTATCTATTTACTTATGAACAAATTGTGGCATGGTGGTTATGTGCTGTAAATTGCAAGCAATTTTATTCTGGAGTTCGAGGGTGTGTGGAGGACTTCCCCCAAACCAGATGAAGAGTAGAACCTGTGTTCGGTTGGGCCAATTCTGGCCTAGTTTTTTTAGTTCGAATTTCTCTCCTTAACCAGGTTAGGATTGGACCACCTATTGGAGTGATTCCAACTTGGTTAAGGGCTTGATCGGGTAAGGGTGGGTTTTGCCAAACACACCCTAAGCTATTTGGTTGGTGGATTGTATTTTGATGGATACTATGGATCTAGAAAAATCTCTACTTAGAATTTTTTGGTTGTTTGCAATGGATATGGAAGTGTATTTGAGTGAGTGATAAAATCCAATCAATTTATGTTTGGTTGCACATGCATTTTGTTGAGGATATGTAAATAAAATCACAAATTCAGGTGAAATTAATGAGCATAATTTTAGGAAATATCATTTAATGCATTTATCATACGTGGCAACTCAAAATTCATAGCACGAAAAATAATAAACAAACAATATTTATTTGATAAAAATATAGAATTTTAAGCTGGTGGGTCACATTTTGCAATGCAAAACACACCCTGTACATGGAAACAAATAACCCCCATTTTATTTTTTGTTTTAGAGTGTTGTCACTGTTGTGTTTCCAAACAATGATAAACTGTGTATCCGTACAAAAATGACAAGATTGAAGGTAAGTACATTGACCTAGTATTTCTCTTTGGAGCATCATGCATGTAATAAACTTTCTGAACTTTTTTGTACAATGCCGGATTTTTTTCATTGTCCCTTTTTAAGTCAGTGAATATTTTTTTTTCAGACAAATAAATTAAATTAAATTAGTGAAATTAATTAAATTAACAAATCTTGTTTCACAGAGATTCTTTTTTCAAATTTATTTTTATTTAACCCGCTAGAGGCTAAGGGGCCGTTTGGTTGGTTTCCTAAAAACTAAGAAAAGGAAATCGGTACAACGAAACCAATAAAATAATATTTTTATTCATTCCCATCCCTAAAACTCACCCACAACATCCAATAAAATAATATTTTTATCCTCCAACTCATCTCATTTCATCTCATTTTTTACCTTTAAAAATAAACCAAACACAAGAAATGTGTCACATTATCCAACTCATCACATCTCATCTTATCTCATTTTTAAAAATCACACGCATCATCCAATAATATTGTGATAACTCATCTCATCTCATTAAACCTTCCTTTCCATCCATTTCCTTAAAAAAAACAAGAAATTAATTTCCTTAAGTATGTGTCACATCATCCAATAATATACATTCAACTCATCTCATCTCATCTATTTTCTTATTTTTAAAATGAACTAAACACAAACAACCTCAAAACATCATCCAATAATATACATCCAATTCATTTCCTTATTTTTTTAACCAACCAAATCATCTCAAAACAAGTTTTTTTAAAAAATCACTCACATCATCCAATAATAAGGTGACAACTCATCTCATCTCATCTCTTATTCTATAGTTTTCTTCTTTTTTAAGCCAATCAAACAACCTCAAAACAATTATTATAGGAAATATGTTTCCTATTATTTGATTTCCCAATTTTTTTTGCGAAACGAACAGCCCCTAACTGAATTTTGTGTGGTGACTTGTCAGTAATACATTTTTTTTTGTTTTCAGTAAAAATTTAAATTTTGTGGGGAAAAAAGGGCAAGGGTGAATCATAATCTCAACCTCTCTAGAGAGATAAAGAGTTGCAATAATGTGCTTAGGCATCTCCTACAATTTTCCCGCCACCGGAATAAAAAAGGTACTAGTCTTTTGCAAGATACTAGGTACCCTGCTGATGAGCATATTTCTACTGGGCAAAAAATAAAATAAAAATAAAGTACAATACACCAAATATTCTAGCCAATAAATAGCAAGGCAGTGAACTTTAAAGGGTTATTCTAAAGTTTTTGAAAGTTAAAGATGTATCATTATCAGTAGCCTAGAGTTGAGGGACTCAACTATAAATATAGACACGGATTGTCCTGGAAAGGGATTTGTAAAGGACAAAAAGCAACTATCTACTAGTTCTATTGTCGTGGATAATAGAGAGAAAAGAACTTCGATGTTTACTCTGGACGAAATGATATTAAACATAAAGGATATGCAACAATCACTTATTTTCGATGCAATCAAATCAAAATAATGTGCATGCTACAATCATTGACGCCGTCTTATAGTCGCTTCATGGGAAATTTTAGACGTTCATGAAAGTTCTGCAGGGGCTTTCATCGCAAGCCCTGAACTCCGGGGGGTTTTGTGAATTTTACCCTTTAAATTACTGTCCAATACACTAATAACAGGTAAACGCATTTGATTTTTCGCGGGGGTTGCTTGGTTAGGTGGTTGGGCTGTCTATTCGGGCAGGTTCGGAAAACCGGGCCCAGGCAGAGCAAAACAAAAACCCGGGTCGGGTCTGAGCCCGGTTAGCGCGGGCTGAGTCCGGGCCCGGTTGGCCCGGGTCGGGTTCGGGCCGGTTCCGGGCCCGGGCCCGGTTTTCTTTGTTATTTAAATTTTTTTAATTTTTTAAAAATAAAAAATAAACATAATTTGAACCACTAACATTCTTTCCAAACTCTTAAATTTTACCACTAGACTAAGTAGCCCAAAGTATTCATGTCATTCAATATATGTATATGTATATATATACACACACATATACATATATTATACATAAACAAATTGTAAATACTTATAGTAATTACATAAATAAATTGTATTATACATAAAAACAAACAAACACACACACACACACACACACACACACACACACACACATATATATATATATATATATATA
>BQKN01065534.1:695328-717675 GCA_022839385.1 Asparagus kiusianus | reverse complement strand
ATATATTATGCATAAAAAATTAAAAATATATAATTTCAGGCTGGGCGCCGATGATCGGACCTGGACCCGGGTCTGGCCTGGGTTTCCAGGCCAAGCCCGGGCCGATCCCAGAACAACGGGCTTTTTGGACAGCCCTAGTAGGTGGTGTTGGTGGTGAGGCGCAGGACTTAAATATGTTTTTTTCTTTCTATGTGGAATAGAAGCTTCAATCGTGTGGCCCACTAATCGGATTAATCGTTGTCTAGCCATCTTTAATTCATTAGTTTATAATTTATTACCAAATTCGCGGGAAACATTAACGGGTAGTGGTATCACCAATAGATTATCGTGACCAAATACTCATAAACTACTGTAGATCCTAGAGTAAGATAACGAAAAATTAGAAAGTTAATATAGTATGCGTGTAAAAATAGTACTCCGCCTTCCACTTTTAAGCTTTTATATCAAATAAAATGGTGACTCGAGCTCAAAGATAATTAGAGGAAATTTTGATTATAGTTTGATAAAGTCAACTCTCATGGTTATCTTGAGCAACATAAAATCCCATTTCCCCTGCAAGAAAGTAAAAATCAACGCTCAAATTGTGCTGTTGTCATGTCCGTCACATAATAATACAAACCTTCTTAGCCAAAATCCACCCTGGAAATTGATCCCTTTTGTTTAGGCTTCTTTTGGTACTCGTCCCTTACAGCCTTACTCCTCAACATTATGAAATTGGTCCCCAAACTATTGAAATTGCTATTGGGTCCCTCAATTCTTATCTGTCGCTTAAAGGAGCTGATTTGCGATAACTCGTAAGAAGTGAGGACCTAACAGCAACTCGCGGATTCGAGGGACTAAGTCCGAGACAAGTAAGAATTTGAGGACTTAGCAGTAAATTTAATGATTCAGCCCTTAGGGGCTGTTTGTTTGCCCTAAAAAAATTGGAAAACAAAGAAATGGAAAACTATAAAATCAAAGAATTATTTTGGGAGTGTTTGGTTTGCTAAAAAAAAGAAGAAATCAAAAAAATGGAGATGAGTTGTCACCTTATTATAGGATGATGTGAGTGATTTTTTAAGAAAACTTGTTTTGATGTTGTTTGGTTGGCCAAAAAAATAAAGAAATGAATTATAAGAAACCAATTTCTTAAAAAAGTTTGTTTGGTTCATTCTTAAAAATAAGAAATGAAATGAGATGAGATGAGCTGTCATTGTATTATTGGGTGATGTGATCCAAGATTAAGAAATGCGTTTTCACAACTTTTTGGGATGAAAACAAAGAAATGAAATGTTAATTAGATGTGATGAGTTGTCACAATCTTATTGGATGATGTGGGTAATTTTTAAATATGAGATGAGATGAGTTGAGTGATGTTGGTGATGAAAATAATATTTTATTAGATGTGGTGGATGTGATGGATGAGTTGTTGGGTGAAAATAATATTTTATTAGATGTGGTGGATGAGTTGTTGGATAAAAATAATATTTTATTAGATGTTGTGGGTGAGTTTTAGGGATGAAAATGTGTGAAATTGTACTTTTTGATATTTCTTAGTTTTCATTTCTATATTTTGGTTTTTAGAAAACCAACCAAACAGCCCCTAAGTACAAAACGCGAAAGATCCGAGGGGCTGAATACACACAAAATATTAAAGATGCGATCGACTAACATTGAAGAAAGCCCATTTTTATACAAGCATGATTCACTCTTGTCAGTGGGCCCCAACCTAGCCCTGCAGCCCCTTCGCTGGTTTTCTTCAAGAATTTTCGTAGGGTTTCGTTTCTCTCTGTAAAATCATTTCCCCCCCCTCTCTCTCTCTCTCCCCCTCCTCCTCCTCTCGCTGATCAAACTCCAACAGATTCTATGTCATGTTGCAGTAATCTGCAACCAACCGAATTCACCCTTTGACCCGATCCTAGCTCCCCTCGCCCCTCCTCCCAAAAAGCTAGGGTTTTGCTGACCCCATCCCCTCTCTCTATATCATGCTTCCTAGGGTTTTCTCTCTCTCCCCCAATCCCACCTAATTCCCTTCAACCCTCCCTCAATTTCGCTCCTTTCTCTCTCTCTCTCGCAAGTTCGATCCTTTTTCATGGCGTATCATCATCCGTTCCCTGGTCCTGGCTCTGGATCCGGGTCAAGCTCCAGCTCCGGCCTCCATTTCTTGAGTTCCCCTTTTGGGGACACCACTTTCACCAAGGTCTTTGTTGGGGGGTTGGCTTGGGAGACGCAGAGTGAAACCCTAAGGCGGCACTTTGAGCAGTATGGGGAAATCCTCGAGGCCGTTGTCATCTCTGATAAGAATACCGGAAGATCCAAGGGCTACGGTTTTGTGAGTGTTTCTTCATCTGGGCCTTTTTTATTTCTTAATTCCTGATTTTGTCGTAGAAATGCTGCAAAGTTTGTACCTTTGTGTGTTTTGGTTGTGTAAATCATTTTGCGTCTTTGAGTTATTAGAGAAGTTGAGAAATTTAGGGTTTTCTTATTGAGAACGGATGAAGGCTGAATGTTGGTTTTTGGTGACGGTGTTGGGTGGAGAGTTTAGGTGACATTTCGTGACCCAGAGTCGGCGAGGAGGGCGTGTGTTGATCCTAGCCCGATTATAGATGGGAGACGGGCGAACTGTAATTTGGCTTCCTTGGGCCGGCCAAAACCAGCAACACCTTATGGTATGTTCTACTTGTCTTAGTTTTGAGAGTGAATACCGTGATACATGCATTGCATTTTTATAATTTTCCTTGAGCCGTTGTAGTATTGAGATCATTATATCCGTACTTCATGTCTTATTGCATCGTGTGATCAAGTGCTTGACATGTGCATTATATTATCAAACGTGATGTTGCTAATTTTCTGTCACCTATATGTTTTTGACAACTGTTTTAGATTATTCAACTTAAATTAATGAAGGAGTGAGCTGGACAATGACTTTTTCTTTATCAAACATGATGATGCTATATTTTCTTTTGCCTGTATGGCATTGACAACTGCTTAGTCTGTGCCACTTATTTAATGGACTAATGGAGTGAGCTGGATCAAGATTAATGTGTATACTGATATTCTGAGTTATATGCAAGTGATTTAATGCACATACTGATATTCGAGTTATATATACATGATACAGGGTGAATAGCCAACATCTATCTTGAAGCCGTGTTTTGGTGATGTGCCTTCAATAGAATAGTTTTGCAATATAAAAACTTTAATCACTGACAATCTGATATTTCAAATGTGCATGGGATCTACTACTAGTGAAGAACCTTATATTATATAGTTGTTTTTAGTGGCATTGCTCCTTCGTACTTATGTGTGTCTTCTATTGGTTAACAGAAAGCATCAGAGTTACACTGTGTTGGTGCATTATATGATGGGAGGAGAACCATCTAATGTTCTCCTGGCGTCTTCTCTTTTTATCAAAATTTTCATTGGGTGGGGTTGCATTATTATAGTCAATTCCTTATGAAAACAGAAGGTTTTGAATATCAGATTCTGTCGGAGTGACTTTAATTTCATAATTAGGAGAAGGAAAGACTGGAAAATAGAAAGGAAAACCCGTTATATGTCATTCCATTAGTTAAGGCCTGAAATACTGCAAACACAACCAACCTCAATGAATGACCACTTGGCTAGGGGGAAAAGAGATTCCAGATAAGTTGTTAGCATTGCATTGGGAGGAGACATTGCATGGTCTCCTTTAGATCTAATCAGAGTTATTCTATTTACTCAAAAACTCTTTGCTTGGGATCATATATAGGTGCTTTTTGCTGCTGGCCAATCATGGAGAAAAACTTTGTGTGAGATGTCTGGTTGCGTCCATGTAAATTTCAGCAGAAATTAATAAATAAGGATGCAAACTGAAATATCATCATCTATGATTATGGTGGGTTTCCTCTCGATCAAGAATCGAGTCAATTGAGACATATATTAGGAAGAAAAGCAGCTACAATAACAATGTTTTAATTGATACATTAGTTAAAATAATTATAGCCATCATCATTGTTGATTATTTTGTACGAATAATGTCAAATCGTATCTTTATTTTGAGTAATTATATATCCCTTTTTTGGTTACTTGTAGAAGCTTCATGGTATCATCAGGAGTAATTATAATTTTTTATAGATTTTTTTCCTTCTATCAGAAAGGTACTCTGATTTTTAGAGTATTAGAATACTGATTAATGTTCTCATCTTGTGTCTTAAAAACATCAAGATCCTCCTGTCCATCCAGTCCTTTGGTAATACAGCTTTAATTAGAGGAATTTATCAACATGTTATGTTGTCATTCAATTATTGATGAAGGGCTTACTTTTATTTGACATTTACAATTTGCTTACAGTTTATCGGACATATGGGACTTTGTTCTGAATAGATAATTGAATAGCTTATTTGTGATATTTAACATTTTCATAAGCGTATACTGTGTATACAAGATTTATTTGCAGATTTATGTAATTGTTGTTCCTTTGTTGGGACTTGCATTTTGCAGCACAGCTAAGGCCTCCTGGCCCGTACTTTGGAAGTGTTCCTGTTCCTCGAGGGGCTTATGTTGGAAGTTCCACATTCCACCAAGCTGTTCCCTACGGCTACCACCAAGCTATTCCATATGCACCATATGGGTAAGCAGATTATTAGTACTTACCTATTGAGGATGTGACTGAAAATCCAGCTCAGTCTGTGTTAATAGAAAATATTAACTTTATTGGGAGTTTTTAAATAATAGTACGACTTGATTTTGTGGGGAACTTTTGATGAGATATGTTAATGAGTCACAAATTCAGCAAGATTTATGAGCTGAATAGCGTTGAGTTATAAAACTTCTATATGCTTCATATGAGGTGAGGTAGATGGCTAGGGATTGAAGGGAATGTAGGCATAAAGCTATCATCTAGTTTCTTCTGTCCCTGTCACTAAATCAGCAGCTGAAGATGAGAGTTCTCATAGGATTTTCTGATTGCTTATGCAGGTACCAGGCCTATGGATCTGAATATGTTTACCCACAGGTCATGGAGTTCAAAATCTACCTTTTATTTTGAACTCTAAATATCCATAATTTGCCTCTTATATTCAATTTATACTCACATAATTTGGCTATGCTTTTTTTCAGAATGTGTACAATCCATACATGGGGCAGCAATATGTTCAAGTCTACGGTGTTCCAGGAACAGTGAATGCAGCTGCATATCCATATGGACAACTTGCGCAGCAACTTCCTGCTGGGCATGGTTATACAGCGGTCCAAGGTTACACCGTTCCTGGCCATCACTTCATGCAGCTTGGAGGTCAGAACATCAATGGAGTAACAGCTTCACCTAGGCCTGCAATACAGGCACAGTATCCTTCAGGCAAGTTTTCTGAGAGGAACTTATATTTCTCAATATCAGCATTACAATCTGGTTGCCAAAATGTCTTGAATGTTAAAAGATTGTTTCTTAATGCTGACATGCACATAAAGATTCAATTCATATGTGTCTATCCTATAGATAATTAGAAGCAAGAAAGTAGGTGATGATGAGGATGATATTGTGTGATTGCTTTTGTTCTATTTCCCATTTTTGGTTCATCTTTCTGGGAAATGGCATGGAAGGAAATCTTTTTATGCCCCTTGTAACCAACAAATATGTGCCACTATATTTCTCCACAATAACATTTCAAAGTAATAAATTAGTGATCTTTTAGAGCTATAAGAAAAATAAATTGAATATTTAACATTCAAGTTAAAGATCTTCCTTCGACTCGATTATCAGAAGTTCAAAGTTAAGATGATTGAAAAATCTATAAAATATCTCCTGAATAATATACTTCAACATTCTCGTCTTAGATATGGGGAAAATATAGAACTTAATAATATACTTCATCTTTCTCATCCTAGACATGGGGAAAATATAGAACTCAATTAAAGTTCAAAGTTCTGATAATTGGGAAATCTATATAATACCTCCTGAATAATATACTTCGTCTTTCTCATCTTAGATATGGGGCAAATATAGAACTTAATAAGAGGAAGTAAATTAAAATAACATAAAGCTAACAGGTTAACTGGAGTAGGCACTTAGTACTTTTAATTACCAACCAGAAAAAGGAAATTTAGAAGACATAAGTCAATGCTTCAATTAAACGCCTTGGGATTAATCTTGGAAGTAAGTATGTATTTTGATGTTTTGCTTCTCATCCATACAAATTCTGGACACCACAAAATGATTTAGGACAAAAATAAAAAAGAAAGTCAACTGCTCAGAAAGTCTTGATCCTGTTAAGCTTGCCTCCAGGTCTGAGTGTACTCAGATGCGGTAGAGAGCCTGTCTTTGTTGGATTTCAGTATGCCTTGGTTGGATCTGCCTAGTTGGTGAAATTGGCTAGGACGGAGTGCCTATTCCCTTTTTATGCTCATTCCCACAGAACACATGTTTTTGGAAGTTAGAAAGCCCATTCCCTTGGTATGCTTATTCCCACATTTTGTGGGCACAAGCATTCCCAAAGAGTTCTTGAGCAATGGGGATTCCTATCTAAGTAAAATAAATAAATAAAAAAAATTCAAACCTGCGCCAATTTCTTGTCAGTTCCCGCTTTGTTCTCTGTGTCACCTAAACGTGACAATCAGAATGAGCTTTTCACTCTCACATTTATTCCGTTCAGATCCTTCATTCTATTCTCACTTAGCTCGATTCTTGCATGTCGAACAAGGCGCTAGGTTCAGTTGGAATATCCAAAGCAAGAGGTTAAGAGAGATAAGAAGGTGAGAGTAGGTAAGAAGGTAAATAGGGACTTTGTGGACTATGAACATCTCCCCCTCCCAGGAAGGTATATGGTGAACATGTAATAAGTCTGCCAAAGTAAAGAGATGAAAACTAAGACACATGATTTCTATAGGGAAAGGGATCTTTGAATGCATGATTGTAAAGGAGAGCAGATATCTTTTGGACTTGCCATATCATCATATTATGTTTTGGACAGAGTAGAAAATGTGACTATAAGTCAGCTAACAAAATCGTGAAAATGGCAAAACTTCCAATATAAATAAACTAAGGGGATGTTTGGCAAGTTTTGATTATAGTCTATTTGTGGATTATAAGCCGAAGTGTTTGATAAATTTAGTGGATTATAATCCATGTTCGGTTGTAGTGTTTGGCAAATGGATGGCTTATAAGCCATCGTTGTTGTCAAAATGATCGAAAAATATTTTATGGGGTTAGAAAGACTGAAAGAGACAAAATAGGACTTGGAATTTTGAGAAATGGTGAGGGTTATGTTAGTCTTTTACTTGATCAAACATTGTGGCTTATAACACCAAAAAAATGAGCTAGGTTACCCTAGCTTATTTTATTTTTTGGTGGCTTATAAGCCAATATAATCCATGTGACAAACATGTCAAGTCTCAAGTGGCTTATATGCATCAAAAGTGGCTTATAACCACTTTGACCGCTTGCCAAACATGCTCTAATATAATCCTATAAAGAATTATAAATCAACTAATATAATCCTATACAAAAATTATTAGTAATCAATAACGAAGCCATGTCAGTATCCAACCCCAATATTAAGATTAACGTGTCCTACATGTTTGTTTAGTGGTTAAAGGGTTGGGTGTAAATATTTTCAAACTATTGCCTGGAGGGAAGGGGTTTTTTTTTCCTTTTTTTTTTTTTTGGGGGGGGGGGGGGGGGGGTTATAAGATTAGAGGGCTATAAAATGTAATTCTTCAAATTCTTAGAACTGCACGTCCCCTAAGTTTGAAAATGGATCTGCCCGTTTGATGCGAAATCCCACCTCCACCTAAAAAAAAAAAAAAAACTGTGGTCCCAATCTTTCTCTCTCTCACATATTTCTATATTAATTTACACAAACTTTTGGATATGTGTGCAATTAAATGTGTTTCTAATCTATTTCAGTTTTATACACAGACATATCAAAAAAGAGGTTATGAAGTGTTAAAGAGATGGTTAAAACTTATGACGTGTCATTAACCAGTATGTGTTGTACAACTTGCACTCATTTTAAAAAAAATGCTTTGACTTGCTTCATATTGTAAATCTTTTCAGTTCACAAGATTAGTGTAGGTAAAAATTTATTATGTGATCATTTTGGTAGTTGCTGAACATAAATATTTTTTCCCAAAATGATCCCACAACAGAATTAGCCATCTCCGCTAGCAGAAATGAAATAATTTATTATCCCATCACCTGTCATGCGCTGATACTTGAAATCCTTGTTTGTGTAGGATAAGTATCTTGCCAGTTCATTGTATCCTTCAAATATTTATCACTTGGTGATTATGGTGGATATTGCAGGGCTTGCAGCAGCAATTCCAGCTCATCCACAGTTCATCATTCCTGCACATTCGCCACAGTTCACACATGGCAGTGGTTCAGACCAAACAGTTGGTTGAGAGGAGCATCACAGTGTAAAGCATCTTGAGGTATATAAATTTGGGCTAAATGGCACTTAAATACCACAAAGTTTCCCCGTTTTGACACTTATATACCATGAGTTGTTTTTTTGTGGCAAATAAATATCGTAAATTGCTTTAAAAAGCCACATCAGTACCCTCGATCATGCAAACATGAAGAAAAAAAATTTCTTCTGAATGTTCCCATATGACACTAACATGTTAATTTTATAACTGTCTAACCATTAATATTTGTTAAATTTATCATTAAACATATTCCAACTCTATTTTACAATAGAAATAAGATGAAGTTTTAAAAGAATTTTGGTAGATTTAATAGCAAATTTAAAAAAAATATTAATAGTTAAAAAGCTTTAAAATTAGCATATAAGTAATACTGAGAAACATTAGGGTGAAAATTTTGTTTGCATGATTGAGAGAACTAGCGTGCCAATTTTAAACAACTTATGATATTCATTTGCCAAAAAAAAAGAAAGAAAGGAAGTCATGGTATACAAGTGCCGAAACAGGAGAACTTTGTGGTACCTAGGTGCCATTTAGTCATAAATTTGGCTACTTACCATGATTCTTCTTCTTTCTGTTATCATATTGTTTTTTTTTCTTTATTTAATTTTAGTAGGTATCCTTAGATTGCAGCAGGACAAGAACAGCAGTGCTGCTTGAGTGGCATGCTTATCTTTTGCCTTGCAAGCTATCATCTTTGCATTCTAAAGGTCAGTTGGACCTCCATCTTATTATGCTTCCCATAACATTGTTTTCCTATGTCCTTTTGAAATGTTGCATGGTTATATGACCTATATGGCTTGAGCTTTTCCTTCGCTTTTTGTGTTTCGGAAGTTTGTACTTGCAAGATTTTGAAAAAAATGCATTTGTCACCAGATATAGAAGCTATATAAGAGTCTTAAGAGACCATATGTTCTGGACGAGGGGCTGAAATTTAAATGCCAAGTTACTAACCGTGTTGATTTGCCAGCTAAGTAGGCTGGATACTTGACCTAGTGGGCTAGCCGAGTTACTTCTGCACGTTTTCTATTATGATATGAATTTCTTCTGGCACTTTTTTATAGATAGTTTTCCTCATTTTCCTACCCAAGTTTAAACTTGGGTTCAATTTAAAATATGAAAGTTGAACTTATATTACCTCAGAGGTTTTAAGCAAAGTTGCATGTAAACCGCATTTGTACTTTCACTTTTGAAGAAGAGTTTCTTGGTCACTAAATGGTGGTAATTATCTGTAAAAGGATTAAAAAATTGAATTCATAAGTAAAATGTGAGTACATGTTTTAATAACAAGTTGATGAGGTACTATAATATGAGTTCATAAATAGGAAAGTTTATGATAGTTGTAAATCGTTTGTGTATATGGTTGTTTCTTATACCAGACTGGTGAAAGTTCGGGGTAGTTCAGAACAATTCAACTAAAAAAATTAAAAAAAATTCCATCTACTTTCTCCTCTTCAATTGCTTTCTATTTATGAGAAAACCACAGGTGAAGCTTCAACTTTGCCTCACTCTTTGTTGCAGGTCTGTAGTCATGGTCACCAGAGATACCACAAAGAGTCAGCGTCGAGTCTCGCTCCTGTGGATGGAGCCCCTCCTATGAAGCTTGAGAGCTCCTGAAACCGCTCTCGTTTCTTGCTTCTGCTGTCAAAAGTGTCTGTAAAAATCCTCATGCCCTGCTGGAGATTGCAATTGGCCCGGTGGAGTATGAACTGATGGTGGTGCCGGAAATGGAGTCTGGCAACACCACCTTTATATATAATACATATATGCAAAAAAAAAAAAAAAAAAGAACAGATGTAAATATACCCTATATCTGAAACGATTCTTTCAGAGCCAGAACTCAAACTTCTGGTTGTATTATAGGGTAAGCCCCTTTGTTCATGTGGTTCCTGGGATGATTTGGCCACTGGCCTTGTAGAT
This sequence comes from Asparagus kiusianus, assembly GCA_022839385.1. Classification (NCBI taxonomy): domain Eukaryota; kingdom Viridiplantae; phylum Streptophyta; class Magnoliopsida; order Asparagales; family Asparagaceae; genus Asparagus; species Asparagus kiusianus. The sequence continues at coordinate 707,373 of BQKN01065534.1, read as the reverse complement.
ACAACATTTATGCGATTCCTGATCAAATCTTGTTGATATGTACGTTGTTAGTTTATAGCCTCTCTAAACTGATGGGTATCAGTTTGGATCGGTGTAATAAGTGACTGCAGAACGTCCTGCAAGGTAACAGGTCTACTTTGTCACCTTATCCACCATTAGATATTGTAGTTCAATCCATAGTTTAAAGCTTTGTGAATGGTCTGTATATAGTAATCGATGTTTATTTGTGTAAAATGTTTGGATGTTGAGTTGGTCATTGGTATGTTGCATTTGGTTCTATCAGATTTACCATTTCTTCCCTCTTTTGTTCCCTAATTAAAGTATCTTCGCATTTTAGGAAGGTGGTTTCATGTTTTATGACGAAGTCTGCAGTCTTTAGGTAGCATTCGTAGATTACAGCTTATGATTTTTTACTCTTAAGCTACTGGCATTACTGAGGAAAGGTTGATGTTTATTATTTGCTGGTAGTCCGATTCAATTTTGTCTTTTGTTCCAAATAATCGTAGTAACATCAAGAGTAACTTTTACCTTTTTTGCTCCAAATGAAACGTTGGTTGTTGGGTGCGATGAGAGTCAATAGCCGCAGTATAGTCCTCATGTTAGCCACTCCCGTTGTCAGAAATCAACCAAACATTTGTAAATTCTAATACTACAAAATGTTGCTTCCAAAAGAAACTTGAAAGATAAACATAAATAGCATGTAATAAGATACAGAAAAGGTAGTGAATTTACAAAATAACTTCTTGTAAACCACATGTTATCTTATAGCTAAATTATACGAGACTTTTCGAAGCCAAAGTGGCACAACATTTATATTCCCTGCACACAAAAAACTATGATGGATTTCATCACATGCTAAAAAGGACTTTTTTCCCCTATATAAAAAGCATACAGAAATCACTCCCCTCACTATACCATTCACGCAGAACTGCTCCATATAGGTTCAGCTCCTCACTATTCAAGTAACTTATCATCTTTCGTCTTCTAATTTGACGGGTTTGATTCCAGATCAAATTATGGCCCTGCGATCCAATAAGATTACCTCCTCCACTTTGATATATGCAGACAACAGGTGATACATCCGCTAAACAGCGGTTATTAAGTCGAAAAGGCCTTTACGCCTAGCGAAGTCTGTTGTCAATAGCAGGCTTCCATGAAAATTAAGTTGTAGACCAGGCCATCTGCGCTTTTTGTCAACTATTGATGTGTGATGGGACTAGCAGAATGCAATAACCTTCAGGTTCCGCAACTTGTGGAGAGAGCAACTCGTTCGAGCACCCAAACTGCAATCTTCAAATGCGAGACTTAAAATCTTCCTCCCCAAAATATGGTGAATAACCAACCTCTTATCTATTACAACCGACAAATTCTGCAGGAACCCAGCATGCGGTTTAAAAATTTTACAAGACCAGATATTGGAAACATGTAGATAATGTTTACATTGACGCTCCCATTATTCCTTAGAACCTGTAGCTCTGGAATTCCTTCAATGAACCTCTTTATGTCCTCAACAGCAAGCAATGGAGTGACAAGTACTTCAATAACGAGACGATGATGATCACTGAGAACTGTTATTAGTGGATGAATGACGAATATGTATAACGAAAAAAATTAATCACAAAGTTAATATTATAGGACCTATTGATGACTGGAACATATCATACAGCATTGGCTGCACTTCTCGGCTGTTGTGTTCACATTGAACAAGATTAACTAACAATGGGAAAAATCTAGGCAAGTTTCTCCTGAATGATTTTCTCTCCAAGCTCATGAACACCTTCAAAGTTAGCATAAGGATAGGAGTCCGTGCTGCCAATTCCTCTTTCTTGGCTGATGGCAGGGGAAGTAACCAATGCATGTTTGAGTTGTTGCTTGGAGATGGCTGCTTTTGTTGGTGTCCTGCACATTTCAAGTATATCTGTAGGGATTCCACACACGCTGAAACCAGTTTGGATTCTATACTCATCTCTTCTGAAAGAGAGGAGTTATTACAAAGTAAAGTATTCAAAAGCTTGAGGTAGTTCTGATAAGATTCATTCTCAAAGTGAACTACTGGAGGGTAAGATATATCCAATAATGAACAAGCTCTCTCCAGCTTCTGTTTTAAGTCGGTTTCAGAATTCATTTCACTTGCATGCGATGCAATGGATGAAAGGATCTCCAGGATAATGCTCATATTATCTGCTGAGAAGGAGTTATGATGCACCTCATACAACTTCATGACAGCCTGCTCAACAGGAATCCAAAAAGTGTCAGCAACTAATCAAGATATCTGAAACACATAATATATATAACTTTACAAGTCCATGATAATTGTGGCACATACAGTGATCAAAGTAACTGTTAACATCTGTGAGATAACAGGATGAATCCTTGATGTATTTTAAATCCTGTCCATTTGTCTTGCCTCTTTTACTCGTAGAAGATAAAAAAAAAAAGAATTATTCATAAACAATTGTTACAAGATTAGAAATCCTGCTTCATTTGATGAACATGAACCTCAAGAGTTCCATTCTCACAAGCAAAATTTATATTCATTTCAGATGCTAGGAGAAGGAAAAAGGCAGGAAAAGATAATCCTGAAGGCTCAAGTAACAATGTGCTAATCTTTGATTAAAAAGGTTACTGAAACTGCATTGTTCAAGAGTTGGCTCGTACATCTCGTTTCATGTTCAATTTTATTACAAATAATGCGAAAAGTTAGAAAATATGGAAGGAAAAATATGTGAGCAACATGTCATTTCCTTCGAAACACAGGCTGAAATGAAATATCTAGTAGGCGTTTCATCAATTGTGCGGAAAAGGTGCTCTAAATTATGCAGGGTGGTGTATTTGGATTCTGGGGCTGGTAATGAACTTGTAGGCCAGCTACCTGCGTCAACTATGAAGCATATCTTTTATGAGGAAAACCTACTTGTGAACTAGTGTTCCAACACTACAAAAAATAAACAGGAGAAACACGTTTTTCTTTTAAGATATTGTATATGGACCCCAACATTTAAGGAGTTAAAACTTTTGTTCAATAATGTTCATTATGAAAAGGACAATCCTCTAGAAAGTGTGCAATCTCCAGGAATCATGCCAATGTGCAATAATAAACTGAGCATTATCCCATCAAAATGGGATAATTATGAAGAGTGACACAACAGCAAGAAGACTGGATTCATGTTCTCTCTCAACAAAGGAAACTATGAGCAATAAAGGGGGTTGCCAAACATACAATAGGTCTAACAGATAGGAGAAATGTTGATCAGGTATGTTTTTTGATGATACAAATATATTGTGTGTTTGGCTAACGCTAACTTGGTTATTGCAGTGTCAAAAAATATATTCTGCTACATCATTCAAGTTGATCAAGGCTGAAGAGAAATCAAGATAAAGTTGGACTTCATATTGTAACGTTTACTTTATCTTAGATTGTTAAAAGCCTTGATGCACGCACGCACAACAGAAAAAGTAACAGGTTTCAGTGATACATTAACTTTGAAATTCTCTATAAAATCATAAGTGCATTGGATTGGGATGATTTTGGATTCATCACGTAGATATTTGAAATACGCATCCAACACATCCAAAATCACTCAATTCGGATGTTGTAGTAAGAAGTTATGTCCATTTTAGTATATGTTGCTGATTTTACTTTTCTGGTCAATCGACTGGGATCACTATAGCAGTCGGCCGATTAACATATTTGTCAATTTTAGTGTATGTTGCTGATTTTGCTTTTCTGGTCAGTCGACTGGTCACTGTAGCAGTCGACTGATTAGCCTGTTTGCTCAAAATTTAAATCTCTCTAGCCACTCGACTTATCCACACTTTAGTCGACTTATAATGGCAGTTTTTGGCTGTTAAGTGTTTGAATTTGGGTCAGATTTTTACTGTTATATTTTGGTTTTCAAATTTATTTTCAAACCCTTTAGGCCAACCTAAGATTTCTATAAATAGGCATGACTTTCTCATTTGAGAAGATGATGAACAAGATTCATTATGCTTTGACTCTTGAAAATCTCGGAAATTCTGGAAAACTCTCTTTATAGCCTTCTTGTCCAAAATTTAGTGAGGCAAAATATTGAGAATTCCTATTAGCCACAGATCAATTAAGATCACTACACATCAAGGCTTATAGGATTGTTATAATCTTCATCAAGAAAAGTTCTCTCTGATTCGAGGGAAGAGGAAATGTTCTCTCTGGTTTGAGGGAATGAAAGTCTTTCTCTGATTTGAGAAAGCGTGTGCAAATTGACAAGGGGATTGTCAAGTTTGTGCAAGGATTATTCTTATAAGGAAATTGAAGAATAGTGAAAAATCTCAAGCAGGTTGCTTGGGGACTGGATGTAGGTCTAGAGGACCGAACCAGGATAAAATCCTTGTGTGTTTGCGATTGTGTTCTTTCCTGGTTTGATTTACTCTTAACTCTTTTGTGATTATTGATTATTGATTTAATTTTTATTCCGCTGCTAATTTATCTATAATTTCGCAAGAATTTTCTTAAACACTATTCACCCTTCTTTCTAGTGTTAGCATTGCATACAAGATCTAACAAAGGAAACTATAAGCAATAAAGGGGGTTGCCAAACATACAATAGGTCTAATAGATAGGAGAAAATGACTTAAGATTATATAGCTTAAAGTTATGAAGCAAAGTAGAATTTAGAGATAAAGAAAGAAAACTTCTGCTTGTACAAGCTGCCGTAACTTGTAAGGACTAATTCTACTATAGACAGGAAGCTCGACAGGAAGTCGGAATACCTTTACAATTAGGAGCTGGACAGCTATGTGACCCGTCATTCTGACAACAGCATAAGTAGCTGCCTCCATATTGGCATCCTCTTCATCATCATTAATGAGCTCATGATCTGAATATTCATCAGCCTCTGAATAAGCATGAATCCTACTTGGTATCTCAACTTTGTTTGCTACGTCAACAATTCTCGAAAATACAGTAAGTGTCAAGGCAGCAGCTTTTTTAAGGAGAGATAAGACTTCTCTCCATTCTGTTTCCGATAATCTCTTTCCAACATTATCCATCAGATACAATAACCCAGTGACACCAGTGTTAGCAGATTGTTGATAGGGGCTTCTGATGAAACTCGCTAGGATTTCTGCAAAATGTCCAAGTTGAGGGCGCAGCAGATCGAAAAATTTTAGAAATAAATCTGCTAATAATTGTGCTGCCATTATATCGGTTTCATAATTCCTAAAATCTTGCTCTAGTTGTTTAGAGCTATCCTCTGGCGGGACCTGATCACGTGCATGCCATGATCTGCTAAACAACGGGTCAATGACAGATTTGAAGATATTATTCCAGAATGATCGTGAGAAAAGGTGTCCATGGTCCCTTAGGATGTCAAACAGCATTTCTAAAGCACTCCTCCTAATTGTTGGCCGTGAATCAGATGTCAACTTCGATAACCCTGAAAATATAGCAAGGTCAATGTCACAACAGTCATTAGCAACAAACACCACTGAAACTAAGCTAGGCAAGAAAAAAAAACTGTCTTGAAAATGCTACTACCAGCTAGCAAAGGAACCCATAAATAAACATGATCATCTTTATACGCTGAAATATTTTCATCTGAAGCATCTTTAGTTTCTGAATGACACTCCACGTTCTTGTCATGGCAGATGACTCCTCCTTCTGCAAGCTTAACAGCACAGAAACGAAGAAATGCAATAGCATTAAGGCTGGCATCATCATTAAACCTGCTCTTAGTGAAGGTGATTAGGCATGTCACACAGTCAGTGAAAGCTGTGGTCTCTGTCTCTGTTGTGTAGGAAAAATAATCCCGAACTATTTTCTCCATGGTCTCAAAAGCCAGCAAAACAATGTTTTTACGCTCGTCAGTTGCAGCAGCAGTAAAGACCTAGATTTCAAATATCAGAACTTCAGATTTGAAGGTAGTGGCAAATCAAACTAAGAACATCACTATTTTAAATGCACAACATTAAGAATTTATATTCTTCAATGTTTGCTAAAGCTTTAGAATTCTTATGATATAATTGCTCATACTTATAAGAACGTTATGGCTTATAAAGCTCTAACATACCGTAAAAACACTTTTCCATCCAGATTTCACATTGTTTACGCGACTCAGAACCATCTGAGAAACACATCGAACAATTAGTTCCCTTATTTCCAAAGAACTGCTCTTCTGCATAACAATCACAAAAGGCCTTAAAAATTCATTCTGAAAGTTATAATTGGCCAGTTCCTCCCGTTCCAGAAACTTCATGGCTAACTGCCGCAACGAATCCATCACAAATATTGCAACAGAAAGGTTTTCTGATAAGCCAACCGAGACAAAGAAATCAGAAAGGACAGTCCACATGCGAGTCCACACCAACCGGATGCGATTCATATTGTAATGACTGTGTGCATGACAAATAAAGCAATTACAATGAAATACCAACTAAAGGCTACGCAATGCATTCCCAACAATTCAGTTCAAAACAAAAAATAACTTACGCAATTTCCACTATTTTTGTCAGGCTGAAAACACGAGGATCTGTAGCAGACTGCAACTCTGACATGGAAACCTTGCAAAGGGCTTTTACAAAAGCTACTATCGCATCACCATTCAGTCTTTGGCTATGAACAAAAATGTGGTTCAGCTCAGAAGTTCCAATCTGGTCTAGTAAATTTAAATTTGAAATGAAGTTGTTCATTTGTTCTGGAGTAATTAATCCTGAAGTGTTAACCCCAATTGATGCGCTATCATAAGAACCACCACGTACAACAGCCATCATTGCTGGAGTTTGAAGAGCATTCACTTTTTTCTTTAATGATGCAACAGAGGGTGACTTTTGCAAATTTTCTTCTGAATCAACAGGTGTCGCATTAAAAAAGGCAGCATCAAGAGGTGCACCCTCTCCAAGAAGGTGCAAATGCTCAAATCTAGAAAGGCATGTCAATACGTGCTCCCATGCATCTTGTAGATAATTACCATCTTCAATAGCAATGGATATAATGGCCTGTTGACAAGTTAAAAAGACCAAAATGAATTTATTCAATGCTAAAGTGACAAAACAATAACAAAATGCTATTATAAAATTATTTAGCAATCAGAAAGAATAAACATATGGCATCCAATCAAGAAGTCAATACATGCAACACAGAGTATGCACATGATTCCAGTCGTTCCCTTTTCTTCCTTATAAATTCACAGTGCAACATCAATAAATTTAAGCCCCAACTTTTTCTTTTTGATCTGGCCCTGACTTCTTATGCAAGTCAGCAAATCAGACATCCTCAAATAACTGTTTAATTGTTGCATTAACCAGCTTATCAAACTCTAGTATATATAAAAGGAAACTAACTTATTTTGTTATCTACAGACTACAAGACTAACATCCTAGCAATCTCTTCCACTTCATTATAAGCAAATTATTTATTTTTTTATCTACAAGACTAGCATCCTAAAAAATCTCTTGCACTTCATTTCCACTGTTGTACACAAACGTTCGATGAGGTTACCCTGCAAAATCCATCAGATAATATCTTGAAATCACTTTTCTAATTTTTTTTTATAGCACAGAGCTCTGTTTGGCTCCATGTCGAAACTTGAGTAGAAGACAGCGCCTTCACTTCATCAGATTCCATTTACACGAAATAATCACCAAAACAATGTCAACCACAACAGATAAAGTAGCATGCAAATTGTGTATGACATGCAACTAAAAACCTTCCTGAGTTATATTTATACATATATCTGTTCCATTCTGTCAAAAACATTGATAAGAGACTTTCTAGAATAACTACCAACTGAAGGAGTTTCTTTTCTCTTTATTTTTTATTTTTCTTCAGCTGGCAATCTTTTGTATTCCAGAATTTTTTAACAAGGAACTCATCAATAAGTGGTTGCTTGCAGTAAGCTTAGATAATAGGACAGACATATAGATAGCTATATATCGGATTTATATATGTGAAATGTGTCAAAACTTGGATTTATTTCTTGTGGGCTCAAAAGGAGCTCAGCTAAAAGCAAAAAAAAAAACACCCAAAGTAAACATGACTGAGACCAGAGTAGACACAAAAAGAAGAATGCTGGGCTTCAAGGAAGACAGAAGAGAATGTGCAGAGTTACCGATTAAGAGATTGCTTTATATACATTGTTGATCCGACAATCCATTTTAAGAAGTTTTTGGCTAAAGTGGTCAGTTGGCATGGTACGGGGCGCTAATTTTAAGATGTATCAGGCTCAAAACTCATTAATGATATCTTGTTTCCTACCAGTTATTCTACCTTCCCATGCAAGTGAATTTCACCCTGGAGGGCTTTCCAGATCACACAATCCCAGGTTAGACAGAGTGTTAATATTCTCCACCAACCCAATAGGCAACTAGGCATAAGTCCTCTATTAAATAGATGACTTGCGAATTTTGATATTTGTTTAACATGAAGTAAAAGATGTGCCACAAGCTACGAGAAGCTGTCAATGGAGCTAGTGGCACTTGCTATTGTGTTTGACTACAGAAACAAGGGGTACATGAAGGTAAGATTGGATGGAGTTAGGACCAGCAAAGAATGATTATAAGAGGTCTGAACTGGGGGTGGCTTAAATAACTGGAAAACCCAACAAGAACCAGAACCATAGCGGTTCAGTCAAGATAAATTGGCATGCACATGATCAAACCTTCTAACCTGTTAATTATACAGTTTCTAATTAGTTGCCTGCCACTACTGCTTACATGTCTTAACTAATTGACACCTACTCAAATTCTTATTTGCTATGATCAGGTTCCTTTCGGTATTTTGGAGACTTTCCTTTGGCTTGTTCCAGCACAAGTGAGGACTTACCTTCGGGCTGTTTCAAGCAAAAATTACCTAATGTAAGCCCTGATACCACACACTCGTTGCGGACAGTAACTCATCCTAATAGTCACTGGGTACATCATACATCGATATTCTTAAGAAGGATGCAATGTCTTTCAATTATGCAACTATACAATAGCCATATAGTTATTTAACAAAAAGAAAGGCTTTTAGAACTATCTAAAAGAAACAGTTTGTTTACTCTTACCTTAACCGCATCAACATTCTTTTGCTTCATATCGGCTGCATTATGAAGGTATGTAAACTTGGCAACTGATGTAACAAAAGCATCTCTCTGTGTCTGCATGCACATGACTGATGTGACATGCACAGCACATCGAAAGCCTAAAAGGCAATAGGATGTAGCAGTCTTGTCGTCACTTTGGTCAAGCGTCACACTGAAAGCAGCCATCATCGGTGCCCAGCAAACTTCCGTCATGAACCTCAGAATTCCTATATCAGTCACTGTATAATAAACAGACCTGCATTACCAAAAAATAGAATGATTTCAAAGTGAAAAATATCATAAGACACATATTCTGCACTTTTTTGTTGGTCTTACTCTGTTTTGCTACCCTTTGCTTTAAATTGCTCTTGTATATGCTTAATAAGCATGTCACTGGCTCCTAATGCCTTTTCTTCTGCTTGCTTCCAATTGACTAGATTAAAAATGTTCTCTAAGCCCAAAAGTTTAATGCTGCTTGTTTGCTTACTCTCAGGAGCTAAGGAATCTGCTTTCATTTTGATTTCATTTCTGACAATTTGATCATACAAGGCACTCAAATATTCCTCAGGTAAATCCTTGCCATCATCAATCCCTCGGTTGTTACGAATGAAATCAGCCTTGGACATCTGCAGAAATAGTAAAATTACGATATGTCTTTGAATACTGTATTCTGTGGAAATCAGAGGACATAATTTCCAAACGTACCTTATCTTTAACCATGTTATTGTGTGCATCTGTGTTAAGCATTATCACAGAATAAGCAAGAACATATGCTGTATCTGCACTGGTGAAAGAACTTGGATTGCATTTGCAATAGCGTTCAGCAAATTTTTCCATGAGGCGATCAATTTTCTGTGCCTCTCCAGGTAACCTGAAGCCTCGTAGGAAGAACCTAATAGCTTCCCCAAAATCCATACCCTCAAGATTTAGTGAGTCCACATATGCATGCATAACTTTCAAAGGGAAATCCTCTCTTTCACCCAGATAGTCCCCAATCATTGTTTCGTTCAGACCAGCAGTGGTTTTCAGAAATGAAGCGACTTCCTCTGGAGAACCTCCAATTTTCTTGGCATTAATCAGAAATTCAATACCCTTTGATGGTTTCCTATTAAATAGTGAGATTCCTTTCTGCATGTAATTGTTCAGTTATCATCATCAGTTGCACGGGTTAAGAGTACAGATCAAAAGTAATTAACTACAGAGTAATATTATACTGTTATCAGGTAGCTGTAAAAAAAGATGCCAGCTAGGCTATGAAAGGTTATTAGTCTCTTACCTGAAGCTCTAACTTATACGCCCGACGCTGCTCAAGTGTGGCAGCATTGGATAATTCAGAATTTGCATCAGACTGCAGATCATAGTCAATTCCAGTTCCCTCTTCTCCATTGAGTGCACTATGGTTCTCTCTTGAATGATCAATTTCAGGGGTTCCTGGAGGAGCAATATCTTCAGTTTGCAATTGTTTATCCATCCAACTTCCCATGGACTTAATGATAGAAGTCAAACACTTGACTGACTCGATACGGAATGTAATATCTTGAGCTGGTGATAGTGTGGTTGTAGATCCAGCCGGTACACCTAAAGCAGTCTTTAGTAGGCCATTGACAACCCTGTAAGCATCTGATTGAATTAACAGGGCTTTAATACATTTTTATAGTAGATTTCAGAAGTCATTCAGAGGTAACATTTCGTGAAGAGTATTATTCCATATATATGTCCACAAAGACAATCATAGTTCTGTTAGATTGTCTCCATTTCCCTCTGTTACCAAAATTATAAATAAATAAATAATAAAAAGGACAAATTGCTCATATAATTTTCTTATAGCATACCTTTCAAAAATATTTGGTTCTTCCACGTCACAATCATAGTTCACAAAAGTATCGATAATAGTCTGTGGATCTTGACATATCTTCTCCAACAAGTTGAGAACTGTCATTTTCTGCAAGAAACTTGGCTGAAGCACATTTTCCAGAACTCGAAGGACAAGCATGGGGAAGAACACTCCAATTTCCCCTTTTAATCCAGATCTGAACTTTGACAATAAGATCATAAAAATTGAACATAGAAGCTGGAAAATACTCATCACGGATAATGCACTGTTTTTCAACAATGATAAGCAGAGATACTGCTTAATAGCTCCAAGAAACCTGCATAAGGAGCTACTTGTCAAAATTCTAACAAATAGTTAACCAAACTAGAATATGCTGAGACACTTAATTTAAGTGCATTAATATAAACATGGTCTTCCATTTTCCGTGGCAACATTGAAATTTCTGTCTAAAATGAAGATAAATAAATAAGCAGTCTAAATGTCCCAATGGATAATCACTGATAAACGATTAAACATCCAGTCAATGAATCAAGTAGTTGAGTTTCATTTTGAATTACCAACAGAGTTAACACATTCTTCTGATGATGTGGTGCTGCTTCAGCTAATCAGACTATCAGAGTAGAGCCTTGTCATAATCAAATGAAAAGCTGTTAATTCAGTTGGTTTCCTACTTGGAGCTAGAACACATTCCGATATTGCTTTAAAGTAAAAAAGTTATTAATCTTTTGCTATCTTTATGGAATATGACTGGGTGAACTAGATTGAACCGAACCAGCTCATTAAAAACACGCCTACAGCTTAGTAGGAAAAGACATGCTGAATACACACTTCTGTTGGCCTCTTTGTTTTGATGATGTTTAACAAATAATTTACTATCAATATTGTTTGTCTAGTATTTGTGGTTTTCTATTTATTGTAGACAAACAACGAATTGGAGGATGGATGGAATCAAGCTTTCACGATCATATCCAATGGAGGTTGGCGGAATTGTGGAGTGAAGCCTTGCAATTCAAGTCAAGATCCAAGTTCAAGCTTCATCCGCATAATTTACCAAGTTGAGCTACAATGAAGATCAAGATCAAGCTTGGGTAACATTTAGTTTAGGTTTATATTATGTGTGTTAGTACTTTAAGCTCAATATTATACACACACATTTTATTGGTTTCCTTGTAT
>BQKN01065534.1:663269-695228 GCA_022839385.1 Asparagus kiusianus | reverse complement strand
TATATATATATATATATATATATATATATCACACACACACGTTATAGTTTTGGTTTCTATGTATATATAGTTATATATATACATACATGTTTTGGTTTTATAGCTTTCAAGCTTATATATATGAAACAAATGAATATAATTGGAAAATACATATTTGTTTCATGTTTATATGCCTATATATGATTTCAACAATATCAAGTCTATTTAGTTCAATGAAATCATGTTTTAGTGCATTATATGTGTATTTTGATAAAATACTATATTCATTATTTATAGACTTTATAACAATAGTTTACATCTTTCTTCAAGTCTATAAAATTATTTTGTAAAGTTTCAAAATATGGTTTAGGCAAAATGTCAAAATTCATATGTTTACATTTCTATGTTTTGGACCTCCTTACAAAATAATGATATTTTATATTTGGGAAGTCCTTTTTGAAAACCAGTTTCTGTAGCATATTTATTATCATGTCTACAATCATTTTCCAAAGTTTTACATTTTTCTGAATTTATTTGATATTTTTAAACACTGTTTTATGTTGACATATACTGTTTAAAACAGGTTGTGTGCATGTCATGAGTCGACTCATGAACAGTGTTGAGTCGACTCATAAATTGCTGTGTAGTTTATATTTTGGTTCTGACGAGTCGACTCATAACATCATGAGTCGACCCATTAGGTTGAGCCGACTCATGCCTGTCATAAATCGACTCATGAAGTGTACTGAAAAACTAGTTTTGTTTCTACTGAGTTGACCCGTGAATTCATGAGTAGACCCATGCATGATGAGTCGACTCATGAATTTTATGAGTCGACCCATAAGTTGGTTTTTAGCCTGTAACGGCTACTTATGAGTCGACTCATGAAAAATACAAGTCGACTCATGAAAAATACGAGTCAACTCATAACACTGTAACGGCTATATTTCCAGACTGTTTTGTTTTTGGGTTTTTAGTCTTTTTGCCTAGTTTTCTCTTGGCTTTGGGGTTCCTATAAATACCCCCACATATCCTCAGTTCAAACTCTCTAAGAAAAGTTTAAAAATAAGTTTAAGGGTGTTTAAGTTTTTGTTTAAGTGTGTTTAAAAGCTTTTAAGCAATTGAGAGTTCGAGTTTGTGAATTCAATTCCACAAGAGCTTGAGGAGATCATCTATTGGAGTTTGAGCAATCAATTATTCTCCCTCCATCTCTTGTCATCTATTGAGAAGTTTTTTAAACTCTTTTCTAGCTTTATATTTATTTGTTTGATTATCAGCTTATTAAAGCTAGTTTTATATTGAGTTTAGTAAAATTGTTTTATTGAATCTCTTTGTTCACACACAACTTATTGAGCTTATAGTATTTACATTCATAGTATAATTTGGGTTGTGGGATTTGTGACTTAGAGTTGTGCCTAATTGAATTCTCACCTTGTTTAGAGAACAATCATTTGTTGTGCTTAAATTGTGAAGTTAACTTTGTAATACACTTGTACACCGAGAGGAGTGTGTGGTGAGGACGAAGTCGATACCGAGAGGAGTAGCGTCGGTGGCCTAGTGAGAGGTGATAATTCCGAACACTTGAGGAAGTCGATACGTGATGACCAACACTTGAGGTTGTAGCTTGTGTATGTACTTTGTGAGGATTTGTGAGAGTTGTCGGTTGACTTGATAACCGAGTGTGTAGAGTTTTCGGTTAGCTAGAAAACTGAGTGTGTAGAGAAGTTCCGGCTTTCAAACCGGGTTGTGTAGGGGATTCTCTCCGGGAGTGGGGAGCGAAGATGTAGAACGGAAGGTCCGAACTCCGTGATCATTTCCTTATGTTTGAGTTTGGCATTGGCGCATTTATTCTTGCATATTGTTATATCGCCTTTGTTATATGTTAATTTTGTTTACTCTTGTTTATATTATATATCCTTGCACATATCTTGTAGCATATCATACTTGCTAGGATATATTTGTTAGTAAATTTTAATTGACATTTAAATCGGACTAGATTAGCATAAACTCTATTCACCCCCTCTAGGGTTCTTTCATAGCGACCTTAGGGTCCAACAACTTCTACATACTATATCCATCATATGAATAATATCTACTCTTGTATGTTATAAACATCATACAATGAGGGATTAAAACAGGAGCTCAACGAGGGGAAGTCACCTCTCACAAGAACGCCAAAATTCTTACAAATAGGGGTAAAATAACACAAATAAACTTTAATAAAGAGGTCTCAGTGATCAATCCCTTTCAATATTTTTATGCAAGTGTAGTTTTTGGGTACTAAAAACCTAGAATGACAAGTGAGGAATACATATCTCAAAAAATAAAAATAACATCCCATGCTTGTAGAATCCAACAAATTTACACCTAATTGATCCAATAATGGCATAAGCATATATCTAAAATCCTACAATTTCCAAAGATATTGAGTCTACATCCTAAAATTTTAGTGGCATGATGCAACCTATTTTTTTCCGTGATAACCAAACATCATCACACTGATTTTATTTATTTATTTATTTATTTGCATTCGTAACTTTTATGACCTTTGTGCACACTGCACAATTTCATCCCCGAAAGGAACATTAAGCCCCCAATACCTGCACTGTTGTAAAATTGATGTCCTTCACTTGTTCCAACTTTATCACACCTCCTCAGAAGAAGTTACTTCTTGTGTCTTCATAATAGATCAACATTTTTATAATCATCTTTAATAGATTCAAACACGACAGCTTCTACTTTAAGAACAAGGATCTATTGAGCTCTCATGTGAAGTTTGTGGCTAAAAAATGCACAAATTCTTACAATATTACCTGCTCCCTAACCTTATTCCTAACCTTAATCCACCATCATTCTCCTCCAGTCAAACCAGACAATTTCCCCTTCCCACCACTTGGGCTCCATTCTATCTCTTTGATGATAAGATACTATTCTCTTGTACTAGATTGGAACAGTTCAAGCTTTTTCTCCCAACGTATTCCTCTGATTAATAACTGAGACTATTTTCATCTTTGCCTCCATCAAAGCACTTTCTACCATCATATACACAACACTAGAATTCAAGCAAGCAAGAACCTATTTTGCCTCATACCCAGTTTAATAACACGTGACTCCTAAAGTACGCATTTTATCAACAATTGAAGATCTGGAAAGTGTCACCTCAAACAAAGAGAAAATCAAATAGGATGGCACATTTGTGCGACTAGGAGCTCATTATCTTTGCCTACCATGTTACAGCTTCCTGGCTACTTAATAACTTCATTGTTCTTGATTTGATCGACTCTTGTAAGACAAACAAGAGCACACTGTAGGTGTCTGAAAATGCCTATAGGTGTCTGCGCACAGCTTGAGACGGAGAGAAGATGATGAACATCGTTATCTGAGTCTAGGAGGATTATCTGATGCCGATAAGTACATGAACCGGGATGGCGAACCAACTGTGTCTCGGGCGCTCACCAGCCACCTCCAATTGGCCGTCACGCCCGTCGGTCAACTCGCGCGTGTCAATCAGCTCCAAGTGACCAAACGCACTCGTTAGTCAGATCACACGCGTCGGTCAGCTCCAAGTGCCATAAAGAACCTAACGAGCGCATGAAGCGAGTCAACAAAGCATGCAAGTCAACGGAATGATGAAATACGTAATACAAGTCCGGAGAAGTCAGAAAGTGTCAAACACCTCAAAGTGACCCACAAAAAGAAGAGGCATTTAGACCATGCTACAATTTGAATCTGAAGGAACTCAAAAGATAAAAGTTGTAGGTATCTTCGTCAGCTTTCCAACGCATCTTGAAACCGCTCAATCCGAGATCGAACGAGAGAGTTAAGACCAAAATACCGAAGGTATCTCAAACTGACCCGCGCGACAGCGGGTCGGATCAATCCGACCCGTGCGCCAACGGGTCGGACCAATCCGACCCGTGCGCCAGCGGGTCGGACCAATCCGACGCACGAGCCGGAGGGTCGAACCAATCTGACTCGCGCGGCAACGGGTCGGATCAATCCGACCCGCGCGCCGACGGGTTGGACCAATCCGACCCGCGCGCCGGCGTGTCGGATCCATCCGACCCGCGTGTCGGCGGGTCGGATCAGTCTGTCTCACGCCCAGAACTGTCTGTAACATCCAAAACACGTTTTTAGACTGTTTCGATCGGTTTCTTCTGTTCCAGAGGTTTCTAACTGCCTAGATATCATCTACAAACGTGGTTAGGCCGTTATTGACTGAAGATAAGGCCAAATCACTCATTCTTATCCAAAAACCTCCCAACCGAAGCCTATAAGTACAGGCTTAGGGGCTCATTTCACAGGGGGCGATTTATTATCAAGAGGAGGAGGTGCTGCCGAACTCCAGAGCCAAGAGTCACGAACTTCAGCGAGGGTTAACGAGATCCCGGCAAACTCCAGCATAAAGAATGAGCTATTCGAAGGATCTGAAGCACATACGTCCGTTCCTTGAGATTATGCTTTGTCTTAATCTCGAGAAGAACTACTGATTTCGCTTGGTCGATTTCAGCGCTTCAATCAAATACTCTCTCGGTGAAGGCGAAGCTCTGCCCAGTTTTCCATCAACTGGATCCAGATCTAAGGCGGTCCACGGATATCAAAATCTCCGACACAGGCAAAGATCCCGCACAAACAGAAGACCGATAAATGATCCCCTTGTATTTTGTTTTGACGAGAGTTGTAATTTTTGTTTTCATTGTGTAAGAGTCTTATAAAAAGACTATCTTTTTTTGTTTTCATTGTAACGACTGAAGTTGTAATGAATACCGTAATGAATACATCAAATTTCGAAGCAAACACACACCCAGGTAAATGAACTAGTTTAACATAAACCCTAACCCAAACCATATCTATCAAACATGTTAAAGGGGCATCTTTGATTCCTGAAACAGGTAAAGCAAGAAACAACCTGCAATAGATGCGGCAGCATGATAAGAAGGGAAGAGAAGCAGCCTGCAATAGTAATAGCAGGATGATAACAAGAGAAGAGACAAGGAGTCATGGTCGAGTCCTATTTTTCCCCTACTTCTCCGAGATAAAGGTTAAAACAGGCTAGAATTTAACAACGTTTCAAGACTATATTGACCGATATCTCCATTTATCAGCTGAAACAAGATTTAGACCAATCTTGAATTCATCAGATTCAGTTATATTAGATGATCTTATGCCACATGAAAAAAGAAGCTAGTTCTCTCCCTACCAACTAGATTTTTACGTTGTACAAGCTTTCTCGAAGGTATCGATACCTATCAAGTCCCCTTTTAAGCTGCATTGTAGCTAAAGGCCTGGTTATATACTTTCCTTATCGTCCAAACTTTAGCTTCCCAACTGTGGATCATGATTAACAAAGATGATGACGGAAAACAAGAAACTTCATCTTTTTATCCTTTTTGTGGGTGGCCCAAAGGGATAGAGGTCATGGTCAGGTTCAAGGAAGATTTGAACTCATAAAGAGGCTGTATTACAATGAGACTATACCTTGATCATATTTAGCAAAAATCAGCATACAACACCCATCTCAACAAAAACACTACAGGAGCAAAATCATTAAGTTAACCACCCATAGAACTAAGCAGTAGACATCCGTATAATCAATAGCTCAGCATCAACTTGAAAGCCCCTCAACAGTTCATACTTTCCCTGAAGACCAAGTTTTACCAAAATTTATCTACTACCATGTTTTTAGCTTGCTCATGAATTAAATACTTGCCGCAATGCATGATTTTTGTACGTCTCGTTTTCACCACATGCAATCAAAAGTGACCCGTGAAAAAGAAAAAAGAAAAAAAAAGATCAGAACTTACTTGTCGTTCGTCCTCCAAATCGGACCGGCATTCTCCATAACCATCTTCAACAGCTCCAAAGACAGCACCTTTCCCCTCAAAAGCAAAGGATCCTCCTGCCCCTCCTGCGCCGCAAACTTCATCGAGAACTTACACAAATTCTTAAACAAAAAGATACCATCCTCCCTAATCCTACTCAACCGCCCATCATTCTCCTCCCCCGAACCAATCTCCCCTCTATTATTCCCTCCCCCGTCCCCGCTCCACTCCATCGCCTCATCAATAAAACTCTGCGCCGCCTGCACCAAATTTGCATCGTTCAAACTCCGATCCGACAGATCCAACAGATCCACGACCGACACGGTCTTCACCGTCACCTCAGCCGAGTCCGCCTCCACCCTCGCAAACACAATCACGAGGATCTGAGCGAGGACAAGCTTAGAAACAACCTGATTCAGCGCAGAGCTGCTCCCAAGGTACGCATTGTAGCAGCTCTTCAGGATCTGGACCAGCGCCTCGCCGCGGACCGAGATGACGTCGGATCGGACGGCGGCGACGAAGAGGCGGAGGACCGATTTCTGGACGGCGTCGTCGGGGGCGGAGGAGGCGAGGGAGGAGAGGGAGTCGAGGAGGCGGGAGAGGGTCGGAGTGGGGCCCAAGGGATCGACGTGGCCGCGGAGGAGGCGGAGGGAGATGAGCTTCAGGAGGCAGTCGAGGGTGGGATCGAGGATCTTGGAGGGGTGAGAGGGGTCGAGGGCGAGGACGAGAGGGGAGAGGAGGGAGTCGGAGTCGGAGGGGGAGAGGCCGAGGAGAGCTGAACCCTCGGAGGGTTCTTGGTCGTCGGTTAGGGTTTGGAGGAGATCGAGGGAGGACTTGCAGGCGGAGACGAGGTGGGTGTGCTTGCGCCAGGCGGCGTTCTTGATGATCTTGTCGAGGGACGGGCCGATGATGCGGCCGGGGCGGGAGGCGCCGCCGAGGGGGTGGGCGGAGGCGGAGGACATCGCCGGAGATGGTTGGATCTGGGGGCGGGGTAGGGGAGGGATGGGGATTGAGATCTCGGAGATCTCCGAGACTCGGGACTCTCCTGAGAGAGAGAGAGAGAGAGAATGAGAATGAAGCGGTGGTGGGGCCGAGGTGCTGTTTTCTTGGGTTTGATGTGGCGTTGGTCCAAAGCGAAGGTGGTAGGGGTAGTTTGGTCAACTGGAGGGACGGGTCCAGTATTTGTCTGACTTTCGGGTAATTTATTTGTAAGAGGGGTTTCCGTGTCAGTCTCTCATATATATTTTTTTAATTAGTTTTTATGTGCATACAATCTAATATACGTGGTTAAATATTAAAATTATTTATTTACTTTATTTATTTTTTTATTATAAAATAAGTCAGATTCATTTTAAGTTAAAATCTATAAATATGGAGTATTATACTTATCATAAATTTTATTTAAATATTTTTTAAAAAATATTTTTGAAATAGATTTATGTGTAAAACTGGGATCAGCATGCTTTAATATATTTGCATACACAACATTTATTTTTTAATTGTATCAAACTTCATGTAACATTTTTTTTATCGGATCAAATCATCGATCTCCAATTTGTTTATCTTAGTCATTAAATATAGTGTTAAGTTTTAAAAAAATACAATAATATATTGTTGATGTGTTAATAAAAATATAACCAAATACTTAATATTAACATGGTTTGTATAAGCTTAGCACAGATCACATACTTTTCACAAAATTACAAGACATTTTAATTATTAATAGACTTAAAATAAAAAAACAAATACTAAAGATTAATGATGACTCTAGTGTAATTTTACATGATAAAATCATTCACATAAACATATTAAAAATTTGCATGAAAATCATTTCTAAAGATTCCTAATTTTACTCAAAAAATTAAGTTTTACTATAAACTATTTAAAAAATATATTATTCTTTATTCCTTCGTTTTTCATAATTAGTTGAGGTGATATCAATCCTTCTCCATCCTTATCTTTTTCTGGGTAATAATTTACAATAGTGTCTTCATCGTCTACATCAATTACGATATCAGCTTGGTATATGATAGAGAACAAAAGAAAAGGCAAGTGTTGATGTCTGATAACACACAGTCGAGGGGGTTGTAGAGTTGTTGAGTCGTCGAGGGGTTGAACCGTCGAGGGGGCCGCTTCCTCTTCGACTTTATGTCTAGTTCTTAAAGCTCGGGGCGGACGGACCACCTGCACATACAAGAATCGTAGGAGTACGGGGCTTGTTTCCCCGTGATACCTCCGACGGTCAAGTCAGCTAGCCGACTTGAGTGGGGTGAAGGAAAAACGGTGTATTCTCTTGAAAAATATGTTATTTAGAGAATTGCTGTTTATTGTCAGAAAATCCGAACATGTTTTTATGGTGAATAGCGTCTGTATTTATAGAGGATGCCAATGGCAGAATAGACACTTCGTGAGTGTGCAGTTTAAGATGGTGGTGAGGGGTGAGCCGGAGGCTGAGTCACCATCTGCTCTATATGTGTCGACTTGTGAGTGATGGAAGGTCACTTCAGTGATATGGGGAACCAACAGCCGTCGAGGCTTGTCGGTGAGCGGCGAGAAGTCACTTCAGTAACGTGGGGAACCCACAGCCGTCGAGGCTTGTCGATGAGCGGCGAGAAGTCACTTCAGTGGCGTGGGGAACCCGCAGCCGACAAGGTTTGACGGCTGAGGACGGAGACATAATGATGATCATAAAATGTTAAATAATGCTGAGAAGAAATGTTCTGAACCGCCCTTGGGGAGGAGTGTCAGCTAATTGCTAAGCAGCAATCTTTTGTTATGAAGAGGTTCGGCTGGGTCCGCCTTTCGAGATGTCTTTAAGGAATGAAGCTGACTCGACTGAGGGAGTGACGGCTCACGCCTCACGGGATAGTATATTCGTGAAGAATAAGGGATACCCCGTAATAGCAAGAGTCTAGAAATATATTAAAATATACTTGGATCAATCAAATTATATTATTACTCATAACTGATATGCATCGGAGATGAAATGCGTTGACAATCTTAAACTATAAAATAGACTGTATGGTCCCTCTAACATAACTTTTTAATGCAATGAACCCTCAAGATTAATTTTAAAATATCTTGGAGCCAAGAATAAACAACTAACAAGTTTGCAGTGGAAGTTAGGGAAACGTAGTAAATTCTTAAAAATTATTAATCTTTTGCTTAACGTGTTTATAATGACGGGATATCATTATTAACTACACTACAAGGCCCAGTACATTATTTTTTTAAATGTGCATTAAAGGCAGACAGAGGACCTAGGCGAATTCTCATCACAATGAATGTTATACAATTTAAGTATAAAGGACAAATGAGAGTTGATCAATGGTGTAGTTGGTGAGAGGGAAACTCTAGCAGCGTAATTTTGATATGTTGATATATTATAAATGGAGATTGAGAATGATGGTTTTGAAAACAATGGATGTGTGGGGATAATTAATATAGTTTTTGTTTATGTAGTTTTCTTTGTTCGTTTTTAAGATATCAGTGGTCGTGTAGATATATATAGCTATAGCATTGCTACTCTCTTTTGGTTTTGTGAAGGAGTTTGGGTGTAAAAAAAGTTAACTTATCTAATCGGTTAGAGTAGGATCATATAAGTTAAGCCCATACATAAAATTTAGTTTAACCAACACATATATGTAAGTATTACAATTAGCATTGAGATCTAAGATACGTGTGAGATTCTCTTTAACTTTTATACAAACAGTATCGATTTAAATAATAATAATATAATTCAACTTTGTGATTTGAAAAAATTAAATATACAATATAATTAATTGCTTTAAAATAATCTAATCTAATCTAATAAGAAGAAAATAATGAAAGTGATGTGAAAATAGTTACAATTTCATAATCCATAATTTCTAAACAATCTAATTTAATCTAATAAGAAAAAAATAACAAAGGCATATACCTGTTAAAAGAGATGAAAGTGCTATAAAAATTGTTACAATTTCTGATATGAAAAAATCAAACATACAATATAATTAATTACTTTAAAATAATCTAATGTAATCTAATAAGAATAAAATAAATGAAAGTGTTGTGAAAATTGTTGCTATTTCTTAATATGAAAATAGATTAAATATACGATATAATTAATTGCTTTAAAATAATCTAATCAAATCTAATCCAATAAAAAAATTTACAAAGGCACATACCTATAGAAGGAGATAAAAGTGATATGAAAATTGTTTTAATTTCTTAGCTTATATATATTGGTATGTGATGTTGCATGTGAGAGGATAACAATTATAAATAGAGTTCTATTTAAATAATAATAATATAATTAACCTTTGAAACTAATTATACAGTACCGTGAACTACTTGAATTTTAGTAGGTGAGAGATCGCCATGTGGTGTCCTCAGATCGCAATTGTTTGTTTTAATTTTTCTTTTTTATAATTTTGAGAATGACTTTTATCTCTTTAATTTGTTTGGTGAATTTTACAAATATTTTATCCATATTATATACATTTGTAGGTCTGCGTTGTTCCTAGGTTCGACCTTTGAGGTAAACATTATTTGTCTCGTTAATTTATTTGGTTTTTGCATATACGTCATTCGTCCTGTAGACATTTGTAAATTTAACATTTAGTAATTTCATTAAGGTTTACATTTTAATTTAAACTATATCATTATCTTTATACTATGTATATCTAATAAGAATTCATCAATTTATCAACTTACTCTTACTTAATGGATCAATATTTGAATTTCAAGGGTATTTTTGTCTATCGAAAGATTTTTTTTTAAACTCGTGCTTTTAAAGAGAGTATGATTAGCTTCTCAAATAAGTGAAACTGTTATTAGGCCCCCCAATTCTCGTAAGTTATTTTAAATTAGTCTCTCTAGTTGATATTTTTTGCTTTTGATAGAAAGGACTAGTTTCTAAATAATTTGAAATTGGAAGAGCTAGTAGCAATTTTAATGATGGGAGGGACTAATTTAATAATATTAAAGATGTAAGAGGTTAATATGTAAAACCCTACTTTTAAATAAGTCCGTATCAGATTGGATATTCTATTCGTTAGTATTTTCTAATAAAATTTAAGGCTCCGTTTGGATACCATTGTGTTTTATTTGTTTTCATGGTGTTTTTGCCAAAAATAAAACACTATGCGTTTGAAAACCATAGTGTTTTTTGAGCTACATCATCCTCAAACAAAAAACAAAACACTTATTTCAAAACACCTTTTAGGTGTTTTAAGTTTGGTGTTTCAGGTTTGATTTTGAGAATGTGTTAATATAATATCTAACATAATATATTAAATGTAATTATTATAGAGTTATTATCAACATGCTTATTATTATACTATACTATAGTATATTATAGTTAATTTAATATATTAGTAATATTTATTAAATAATATAAAAAGATAATAAATAAAATATCTTATATAATAATATATATAGTAACATATTAAATACCAATATTTAATATGTTAATAATGTATTATCTAATAAAAAAATAATAATAAAATATAAATAAACTAATAAAAATAATAATAAAATTATTGATAATAAATAATAATATAATAATGATATAATAATATACTATATAATATTATAATCGCTATAATATTATTAACTTTTTAATAAATAAATTTTAATAAATTAATAATTATAAAATATTATATAATAGTAACATATTTAATAATAACGTAACAGTATAATAATATTATTATAATAAAATATTGTATAGTAAATGTAATATAATATATAAAAGATTAATATATTATGCAATAAATAATATAATTTATTATAAAGTAAAATAATTTTTAATAATAAAATAATTTATTGCTAACAAATGTTAATGTAAAAATAATATATTCACAATATAATAATAATTATTTATATCATAAATACTAATATATTATTAAAGTACTATTAATAAACTCTAATATATTAAAAACTATATTATATTATATAATATTAAAATATTTATGATATATTAATTTATTAATAGCATACTAGTAATAACATAATAATAACATTATTAATAATATTATATTATGTGAATAATAGTATAATATTATATTATATTAATAATAGTATAATATTATATTAATAATAAAATAACATTATTATAAAAATATTAATATAATATACAACAATAACAAATTGATGTACCAAAATAATTAAATATATAATTATTTGAAAATAATATGTAATAATTATAATATAATAATAAATATAATATAATATAGCATATTAAAGTATAATATAATATTATAATACATTATACAATATTATATTGCATTACATTTAATACTTATAATACTATAATAATGTAAACTAAATATTATAACATTTTATTAATAATATATTTTATTATAATTAATATATAATATATTAATAATATGTTTAATACTAATGTTATAATTGATCAAACTAGTGTCAAACAAAATTACTTAACATGGTGTTTTGAAAACATTTTAAGAGAAAAACACAACACCATGGTGTTTTCTTATAAAAACATAATAAGAAAAACATCCAAACGAAGCCTAAGTAATCCCACCCAAGTTAACAATCACCCCTCTGTCCAGCAGCGATTCTCATAAACTATGCCATGCTTGTAAAAACCTCAAGTACAAGTTGCTACTCGAGGTTTGATGAGAAGCGTGCATCTACATGAATCAACATATTTCTAATCTCAAATGGTTGGACAAAAATATAAATATTTAACCCCGAAAGAAGCTATGCTTCGGTAGGGATTGGTAAAAATAAGGAGAGAATCGATATCCTCAAAGGTAGGTAAATTACTGAGCAACTTTACAGGGACATTACGCATTCACATCTTCACTACATTTACAGCACATTTGCATCTCTTAACACAGGTAGCTCAATGAGGTTTAGTTTAGCCATTACAGCGCAAATGACAAACCGTAAGCAGGACCAAACAATATCGAAAACGGCCGGCACGCAAGCCATCGGCGGCCTCATGCAACAGGTTTGCTTTATTGACTTCTCCGTTTGGAGTAAACAAGGTGTTGAGATATGAAATTTGTAGAAAGATAGGGGCTTTGATGTAAGATGTAACACCTTATATAGGCCTAAGTGGTCAATGAAAGAAAACACGCTGATTTTATTTCTCTCCCAAAATTTCTATTTGGTATCAGAGCTTTCTAACCCTAACCCTAACCCTAGAGCCGCCTCCACCCACCTGGCCACCACCTCCGCCGGGACAGCGCCGGCGGACCTGAGGATGCCCTAGATCCGGCGGACTTCGCCCTCCACGCTCGAGATCGCGTCCGCCTCTCCGCCGCCGCCGACATCAGTTCGCCGCCATCAGTTCCCGCCGCCATCAGTTCCTTCTGCCGCCGCCATCTCTGAGTCCTCGCCGAGTTCTCGTCAGTGAGTCCTCACCCTCGTCAGTGAGTCCTCTTTGATCAGGTTCTGTTTTCTTTTAAGTATTGATAACAAAAAAAAAAGGACCTGAAGTTTCTTGAGAGGAGCACGAGGTGGTGGAGAATCAGTATGGAGCCTGTGAACGGATCTCTCCTCACAAGTCAGGTGCCGCTCAAGTTTGGACTTGTCTCGCACCTTTGAGAAAAGATCTGACTCCTTAGATAGCATTTCTGAGGCTTCTGTGTCATCTCCGTGAATAGAATTGAAATGGAGTGGAAAGTTAGAAGTCTGAGCTTGTTTTGAAAAATGACTGGACACTGAGAACCTAAAGTTCAGGAAAATTGGTTCATTTTACAATCATCTGTCCGACCAGGGTTCGTGATCGGAGTTGGATCGATGACGACGGAGAAGGAGGAGGGGAGTGGCAGTACTAATCCACTAGCCGAGGTGATGTCAAAGCTGAATCCTGATGATGTAATGGTTCTGATGCGAGCATTCAAGATGTCAGCGAGTGAGAGCAAGCCGAAGCAGAAGGTTGAGTTACCACCGATCGATATGAAACTCAAGGGTCCAGCCACTTATCTAAGCTGGTCGCGTCGAGTGAGATACACTCTGGAAGGAAAGGGTCTGGAGGGGTACCTGACTGGAGAGAAGGAGGAGCCGGGTCAGAATGCACCTGAGAGAGCTGAGTGGAAGTTGACTCACATGCATGTATATATCTGGCTCCTGAACTCACTGACTTCGCCTATTGCGTCCACAGTGGATGGCATAGCGAAGGTGCAGGATGTCTGGGAGAAGCTGAGGAGGACCTACGATGGTGTTGGGAACAACCTGCGGGTGTACCAGATCAAGAGGGAGATCTCGGCTTTGGTACAGGGGGAGAGGACTGTGCAGGAGTATGCCATAGAGCTGGATCGCTTATGGCTGGATCAGGGCCACTTCAGGGTCCGACGACGATGCTGCACTGACCCTGTGTGTTCTGAGATTGAAATGGAGGACAGAGTTATGGTGTTCCTCCAGGGCTTGGCCCCGGTGTTTGAGCAGAGGGTTGCTATGCTACTGGCTCAGACGAGGATTCCCTCACTTGAGGAAGCGGTCTCAGCCATGATACAGGAGGAGAGCCGGATTAGACTACAGGCTGGGGTAGCTGGACTTCCAGGAGTGAAGTCAGCACTTACAGTTTCCAACTCAGGTAACACAGGGTATAAGGGTGAGACCCGACAGTGCTATAACTGTGGTGAGGTAGGTCACCTGAAGCAAGCTTGCCCTAAGCTACCAAAGGAGCGAGATACAGGTGGAAGGGGGCATGCTGGGGGTCGTGGTCGAGGCAGAGCTGGTAGGAGAGGTGGAAGAGGAGGCTACCAAGCACATCTGATGGTAGCAGAGGGAGAGAGTGAGGAGTCTGTGGTCTTTACCGAAGAGGATCATGAGTATTTGGAGGCATTGAAGAGGAAGCAGAGAGCAGCAGGTGAGGGGAAGAGTGGGGTAGATGATGCATCCACCTCGTCTTCATCCAGGGGTAACTTTGCTTCCTTTGCTCGCTCAGCCACAGGTACTTGTGATACACTTGCTCTTGCCTCTATATCCATCACTAGATCACCAGATTGGATAGTCGATTCTGGTGCATCTCGTCATGTGACTGGTGCTGCTAGGGAGTTTTCTTCCTATACTCACCTAGCAGTACCAGAGAGCATTCAGACAGCTGATGGTACGGCCCAGCCCGTGGTTGGTAAGGGCACAGTAAAATGTACCAGCACTTTGACTTTGTCTAATGTCTTGCATGCTCCTTCTTTTCCTGTAAATCTCTTATCCATAAGTGCCATTATATCACAACTAAAATGTGTCGTTTTGTTTGATATTCCTAAGGTGATCTTCCAAGAGAAGGGGACAGGCAGGCAACTTGGGACTGGCACATGGCATAGTGGCTTGTGGTACCTAGATAGAGAGGGTATGGACTTGGCCCTCTCATCTATTGTGGAGGGAGCTGGAGGAGTTGGGAGGAGTGTGGAGGACTTGTTGCTGCTCCATCATAGGCGCTTGGGTCATCCTTCTTTTTCGGTTTTGAGTAGGTTGTATCCGCCTTTGTTTGAAAAGGCGAATAAGGAAAAACTCGTGTGTGATGCGTGTGAGTTGGGAAAACACACCAGGAGCTCTTATGTTAGTTCTGGTAGTAGGAGTTCTAGTGTTTTTGATTTGATTCACTCTGATGTATGGGGGCCTTGTCCCACAACTGCTGTGAATGGATTTAGATACTTTGTCTCTTTTATTGATTGTTTTTCTCGTGTGACGTGGCTTTATTTGATGAAAAACAAAAGTGATGTGTTTGCTTGCTTCAAGGACTTCCATAAAGGAGTTCAGACTCAATATGATGCAGTTGTGAAAGTATTAAGGTCTGATAATGGGACAGAGTACACCAACCGGGCGTTTGGGGAATACTTGTCATCTCAGGGGATACAACATCAAACCACATGTACATACACACCAGAGCAGAATGGGGTAGCAGAGAGAAAGAACAGGCATCTCCTTGAGGTGACTCGGAGTATGATGATTTCGATGAAAGTCCCAAAGTACTTGTGGGGACAAGCAGTTCTGACAGCCGCCTATTTGATCAACCGGATGCCATCACGAGTGTTAGACTGGAAGTCTCCGATTGAAATGTTGAAAGGTAAGAACGGAGATATTCTTCCTCTCAAAAACTTTGGGTGTGTGTGCTTCGTGCAGGACAACAGACCAAATGTGGGGAAACTAGATCCGAGGGCTGTGAAGTGTATCTTTGTGGGGTACTCAGCTACTCAAAAGGGGTATGTATGCTGGAGTCCTGTGGAGAGGAGACTGTTTGTGAGTATGAATGTTACATTTCGAGAGTTCGAACCATACTACTCAGAGGTTACATCACCCTTTGGAGACTCGCCCGATACAGAAGGTATGAGGCGAGAGAGGGAGCATAGTAGTGATGGTGAGAGGAGGACGGTGAGTGTGGGTAGTATTCCTTGCCCATTTGAGATTTCGGCAGTGGTTGAGCCGGAAAAGGAGGAATCGGCTAGGGTTGAGCCGGAAGCTGACAGGAATGAGCTCGAAGGTGGTAGAACTCTGACCCAGGGGGAGTCGAGATACCGTGAGGTGTATGTGAGGAGAAACAAGCAGATTGAGGGAGCCGTGCCTACAGTGCCACCAGTGCCAAGTCCTTTGTCCCTGCCTTCTCCGACTCTTGAGACACCTACACCATCCATCTCAGACTCAGAATACACAGGTGATATGATTCCTCTCTCTACTCCTCCCACCCCCCTATTGGGAAGGCGGACTGCTCGCAGGAATGCGGGCATTCCTCCTGACCGATATGGTTTCTCTCCTGACCGATATGGTTTCTCACATGATATTGCCTAGTTTGTCTCTTACTCACACATATCACCTGTACATGGAGCATTCATTGCATCATTAGACACTGTCTCTATCCCTAAGTGTTGGCAGGTTGCTAAGGGAGATCCGAAGTGGAAGGCAGCCATGCTAGAAGAGCTCGGTGCCCTTGACAAAAACAATACTTGGGAGCTTGTGTTACTACCACCAGGCAAGAAGGCTGTCGGATGCAAGTGGGTCTTCACAGTGAAACAGAATCCAGAGGGTCTGATTGAGCGCTACAAGGCTCGGTTGGTGGCAAAGGGGTACAGTCAAACCTATGGTATTGATTATGATGAGACATTTGCACCCGTGGCAAAGATGAGCACGGTAAGGACACTGATTTCCCTAGCAGCAAATGGTGGGTGGAAGTTACACCAACTTGATGTGAAGAACGCTTTCCTTCACGGTGATTTGTTGGAGGAAGTGTATATAGAGGTCCCACCAGGTTTTGGCACAAACCAGACGATTGGTAAGGTGTGTAGGCTCAAGAAGTCACTGTATGGGCTGAAACAGTCTCCTCGGGCATGGTTTGATAGGTTCAGGAAGGCCATGGTGTGTTTAGGCTACAAGCAGATCAATGCCGATCACACAGTGTTCTATCGGCAACAGGGTGGCCACATTACCATGCTTGCTGTGTACGTAGATGACATGATCATTACTGGGGATGATGAAGGGGAAATTACACAGCTAAAGGCAAAGCTGGGAAAGGAGTTCGAGGTAAAGGATCTGGGACAACTTAGATATTTCCTTGGGATTGAGGTGGCTCATGGAGCAGAGGGGATTGTCCTATCTCAAAGGAAATATGTCTTAGACTTGCTCACAGAAACAGGGATGTTGGGGTGCAAGCCAGCTGTCACTCCAATTGATCAGAAGTCCAAGCTAAGTGTAGAGGCAGGAGAACAGGTCGATCGAGAGAGGTACCAAAGATTGGTAGGTAGATTGATCTATCTGAGTCATACGCGTCCCGATATTTCATTTGCAGTGAGCGTGGTGAGCCGCTACATGCATGACCCTAGGAAGGGCCATATGGATGCGGTGTATCAGATCTTGAGGTACCTGAAGAGTGCACCTGGGAGGGGATTGATATTCAGGCAGAATGGGCACTTGAACATTGAGGGCTATTGTGATTCTGATTGGGCTAGTTGTGCCGATGACAGGAAGTCCACATCGGGCTACTGTATGTTTGTAGGGGGCAACTTGGTCTCTTGGAAGAGCAAGAAGCAGTCTGTTGTTGCAAGATCTACGGCAGAAGCAGAGTATAGGGCCATGGCCCTAGGAGTTGCCGAGATGTTATGGCTGAAGACTCTATTGGAAGAGCTCAAGGTGGACCAAGGGGCTCAAATGAAGTTGTGGTGCGATAACAAGTCCGCAATCAGCATTGCCAACAATCCGGTGCAGCATGACAGAACCAAGCATGTGGAGATTGATAGGTTCTTCATAAAGGAAAAGCTGAATAGTGGACTATTGGAGCTAAGTAATGTAGCTACTAGAGATCAAGTAGCTGACTGCCTCACCAAAGGACTTAGCTCAATAGATCTAGCTAGATTATGTGACAAGATGGGCTTGATAGATATCTTTTGCCCATCTTGAGAGGGAGTGTTGAGATATGAAATTTGTAGAAAGATAGGGGCTTTGATGTAAGATGTAACACCTTATATAGGCCTAAGTGGTCAATGAAAGAAAACACGCTGATTTTATTTCTCTCCCAAAATTTCTATTCAAGGTTCTAAATAGCACACAGTAAACATGATGCAAATGTTATGTACAGGCATCTTTGGTAATTATTTCATAACAAAAATGTATTAATACATACATCAACGGCTCACCATCATCAAAATTGTACGATGCCTGTAAGTTACAAGAGCTCTCGAGTAGGGGAAAATATATGAATACGGTTATCATATTTAGAGTGGGAGCTGGCCTTTGAATGAGGGAGCAGACATTACACTGAGCACTTCGGTGACAGAGGCCATAGAACTCAGAGCTGCTTTCAGAACATCCTGTGAACAACCGGGCTTCACGATGCTCTTCACCTGTATATGGAAGGAGAAAGTCATCCATTGTGAGTTTGAAGTTAAAAGATCTCACACTATTCCCCTACTCAAGTGTTTAAAGCAAATGGTGTTTAAATGGTACTTTTTGATTATATAATATTTGTTACTGGATATCGATAAAACAGTGGAAAGAACTTTTAATAGCACCATACTTGTATACAACTGGAAAACTGATTTATTGAAGCTCACAGATGTTTTCTGTATATGGAAAGGAATGCTAACTAGACTAGGTCTTATATTACCCTAGTACCACAGGATTCAAACGAGGGGGATCCTGACTCATAAATTGCTATTATGTTCCCTATGAACTAAAAGGATGCACCTTCTCATTTCCCTAGTACAATAGTAGTAAAAAAAGTATAGGCTAGTAAGTACTACTCCATGAAAGATGACATTAGGAAAAGAAATATTGATAATATCAATAAAGGATGCACAAGAAGTAGGATAAGTGCGCTACCGCACAACAGGGCATTTTGCAGATAGGGTAGTAATTTTGTTCTACAAAATAAGGTACTAAATGGAAATTCAGTAGCCAGTAAGGGCCATCAGAAACAACGTATGAGCAATCAGTGGGTTTGGAATACTACATTCAGGGTCCACCAGTCATATAAAGCTAGGTATACTTGATGCACATCACAAGACTGGCCATTTTTCTAGAAACAGTAGTGGAAGAGGAATAGAATTGGAAGGTGGATAGTTTTTTGTGTAGAAACATAAATGGTAAGCTTCTGGGGGGAAAATTCTCACCAATCATCATCCTTAGGCCTTTTGCTTCAAAATAAAAGAAAAAGATAACAGCAGAGGAGCTAAGGTGAACAAACCTTCTCCAAGTATTCCTGAAGCTTTTTGATCCGACCCATATAATCTTGATCTTCGATACACAATGTCAAAGGCTTCACATCAGCACCTGGTCCTTCAAATTGCATGGGTCCTGGGTTTCTATACATGTCGTCCATAAGAAAACTTGAAGCTTTCAGTCTAAGCAACCTATAATACATTAAAGAGCGGCCCCCCCCCCCCCGCCCCAATTAGTTCTGCAGTTCACAAGGAAACATAAAGTAATAATTCATGCTAAATGTTGCAGCAGGGATGGTTTGATGACATAGACACAAGATACCTTTTGAGTTTGAAATTAAAGCATTTATTTGATTATCAACTTCTTATCTGAACATTAGTAGTAATTTATAATCATAGTCTTGAACAAAACCCTGTAAGGAATATAATAACTACATTGGCGATCAGAAAGATGCTTCACAGAACGTTATCCCTTTCAGCTTTATGCAAAAATACCACACATAAATGGCAAAAGGATGAAAAGGACAGAGTAAACAAAGTGATTGCATTAATAATAGGGTGGTGGTACAAGAATCATACTCGTATGCTTTTCCTTTCAAATCAATCGTGGCCGGATGAAGAGCGGGTTTTCCTATCGGAGTGGCTCCAGGACCACGTGTGTATCGCTTCACAGTCATCATTGCCTGCCATAGATATATTTAAATAACTGGTTTAGGAAAAAAATTGTTAGATAAATTACCATTAAATCATCCATCTTATTGCATATGTTGGAACATACTCTCTGGAATACCATACTAAAATCTTAGAATTAAGAACAGAGACCCAACTGTAATTGGAGCAGCACCACATTTCCACTTGTTGACAGGATGTTTCAAGTTCGTAACAGTAGCCATGTAGCCATTCAAACCAGCAGCCAGTATGTGATAGCAAATGTGTCCGAGAACCTGAGCATATAAATCTTATTAGTTGATTATGTCATAACTAACTAGCTACGAACCTAGAGAAAGAAGCCAGTCTTGGCATGTACATAAGCATAGTCACAGTCGAACTTTGATGGTAAAGCTCCTCGAGCTTGATAGCCAAAGAAGTGACATATAGCATTGAATTTCTTTCCTTTGTACGTTCCCTCCTTCTGAAAAGGTATAGAAACAGTTTAATCAGGGTTGGAAATAAAATTATGAAAACAGTAAGTATGATTCAAAGCAATTATATCAAACATAAACAAGCACACAAGTGCAGCGACAAAGGTAAATCATGTACAATTAATTCTTTGAACATTCAGGTTTACCTTGTAAAATTTTGATATTTGGAGTCTATGGTGTCATACATTTATGATTTGAGTTACAGACATGTTACAAAAAGAGAAAGGAAAAGAAAAAAAGTTGAACCTACATACATTTATGATTTTAGTTACGGTCATGTTACAAAAAGAGAAAGGAAAAGCAAAAAAGTTGAACCTACCGTTCTCTTGTTCATTTCTGCTTCCACCAAATGGGCTAGAAGTTTTTCTGTCTCAATCTAAATATATGAAGATCAAGCAGAAGTTAACAAATAAAAGAAAGAGCAAAATAGAAGAAAGAGCTAGATACTTCATAAATGTTAAAGCTACCTGAGATAATTGTGCAGAGTCATCTGATTCTGGGAGAAGAAGCAACTGAATTGCAAAAAATAAAATAAAATTTGTCAAGTATTTTAAACTTTATACTGTTTTGGTTAAATCGGCAGCACATGAAATTAAAACTATTTGATAAAAAATGAATGAAAAACCTGTTTCCTGATGAAAGGTGGCAAAAATTCAAACAAGGCAGATGCCCAAGGTGAAAGCTGAGAAGAAATATTCTCAACAGAAACACCTTGCCGCTGGAGACCGTGAATTTCCTGAGAGATAGGTAACAAGAGGGCAAATAGTTGTACTATTTCTGTGAGCTATCTTGTACGATAATGGTTAAGAAAAATGCTAAAACAGTGAAGCCTTAAATTAATATAAAACTAAAAACTACCTGCAAGAGTGCATATACTTCTGGAATACTTTCTATTAGCCCTTCAGGGATGAGGACAACCCCATGGTATTTTTCTGTCATAGACCCAACGCATATCAATTAATGATTGAACCATCAGAAAAACTTAAGCAAGCACAACCAACCTTGTTCAGCTCTCGCTTGAACTGCATCACAAATCTGTTTTGTAATGTCAAAAATGGTAAGTTTTGACAAGGAAACCTCCTCCCCGAGGATGACCTGAGACATAAAGTTAAGAGACATATGGAGCTATCATGAAGTAGATATGGTCAAAGAAAAACATAAATCATTATCTTGGCATATATGTACCAAATATGTGTACTGCATCCATCTGAAAGTACACTTGTGTCACTAAATTATGGCTAGAATTAAAATCTTTACCATATTTGGATGTGACTGGAGAGCACATTCCAAAGCCACATGAGAAGCCTTGCGACTCATCAACCGAACAAAATAATAATACTGCAACAGAGACAACAAAAAATTAGCAAATTTGCAATGCCAAAATCATGTATACAGTAGTGGCAGTAATTACAGGCAGCTAATAACACAAACTACAACATTTGATGAATTTTCTGGACGCCTGCTTGTTTTTCCTTTTTTCTTTCTCAGTGGGTGGTTGGAGGATTGGGGGATCATAAAGTTGAGGGAATTAAGAGACATGAGAAGCCAAAGTGCAATATATGACCATGTGACCTTGTATCACAATATCATGATAGTAGAGCATTTTATTCTTGCCAAAATAATGATCAGCCTGTCTAACCATGTTGTTGAAAAGTTTTGGTCTTATCAACAATAAATAAAAGTATACATTACCTTCTGTGCAGAGAGCGCATCCGTGCAGACATTGCTAATTATCTGGGAATTAACCTGGAAGAAAAGAAATGAATTTTGCTGATTAAACCAGCCACATGAAATTCAAACCGAGAACCACTGCTCCTGATGCGGAGGTAGCATAAGAAAATGGAACCTAAATTACACACAAGTGATAGCTGTGTTGTTGTAAAAGAACAAAAAGAAACATAAAACGAAAGCACACACTTCCATGAGCCCAAAACACTGGAAACTATCATGAAAAAGGAAACGGCATTGTTCCACGTGAAATAAAATAAATATAAGAGTTCTTTCAACGTTTGAAAACTTTTATAGCTACCGTAACGGGAAATCATCCGTAAATAAAAAGAGGGAGAAGCAAGTACACTGGATCAGCAAGAAACTAGTTTTATGAAAACAAATCGATCACATCAAACCAAATACAAGCCAATGTCGCTAGGATCATACCCGGCAAATAGTATCAAAACCAACATTCATTTCAACAAACTGATTTTTGAGATCCCCATACAAGGTCACAGGAACACCAACCACCTGTTGACATAACTATGTTAGTCAATAACATAAACCAAATTTAGCAGTATTTTCCAGTACTCAATAAATATCTTTTCCTTCTATGGAAATGGATACACATGAATGATAAACATCAATATTTTGACAGGACCTTACAGACACACATGATACATTGAATTAGGCAAATCAAATACATAACACTTAACTTGATTATTCAAGGAAATTAGATATGAGATCTTTTTCTTTTAACTAACTATTTCAGGTGATATAATCCTTCAAACCTGTATTATTCAAGGAAATTAGATATGAGATCTTTTTTTTTTAACTAACTATTTCAAGTGATATAATCCTTCAAACCTGTAAGGTCAAAACGAAATAATATTTCTCAGGTTATGTGAGACAAAACAAAAGAAGATAAACCATATAACTGCTGTTAAAAATCTGACACCATTTAGCAATATATTGAAGAATGTAAGTTCTTATAATTATTCCTTCCAAGTTTTAAGCCACCTGGAGAATTTTGCAGTTAAGCAATCTACAAGCATAGTAAATGTCAGTTAGAATTGGGGAATTGCGATCATAAAATGGGTACTGCTGGTTTTTCTCGTATAATTAGACACTGTTCATATTATATTCTTTTTAATATAGATAATGGAACGCCCCAAAAGTCAATGAACTTGTGCATAGTTTACAATACCCTACTTTAGAAAATAAAATAACACATTGGCAACCACACTTTCAGTTCCTTAGGTTTATACCCTACAGATTGATTTAGGGTCAAAACAACGAGTGTGTTTGATGTTTAGTAACACGCATACGTGAAACGATGCATATATTTCTCATTTAACACATTATTTTGACACATTTTATTTAAGATATAAGTGTGTAAAATGGACTATACATAATTTTAAAAAAAAATACAGGATATGGTACAAAGTTTAGCAGGTAGGTCTAAATCCTGATTAATTCATTTGAAATCGTTTAATGGGTAATGCCAACTGAGAACATATCTATCCTACCCAACATTGAGCATCAGCTCATCACAAGATTCAAATGTGAATGCACCAGCACTGAAGGTGGTTATAGACGTGGATATTCCTTTATTGACAATGTATTCAAAAGTAGCAGCATAAATGTGAGTATGATGCAAGTACCTTTGTTGGACACTTCGTCTCAGCAAAGCTTTCAGCTAGCTGAGCAGCATCTGAATTGGAAGTGACTCCTGAGGAACAGGAACAACAAAGAATAAGTAACACCACGAATCTAATGACATACAGACAAACTGTAGGTAAATTGGTTACCTCCTATAATGACAAGTCCATCCAACTTCAGAGCTAAGCAGGCAGCTCTTGTAGCGTTAATTTGCTCAGTTGTTCTGATTTGATCGACCGTCCGACCAAGTAAATCAAAACCACCTTCAGTAGGAGAAAAATAAAGAAATATACAGCAAACAGAATGTTAGTAGATGATGAGATTAATAGGAGATCAAAATACTCTGCAAAAGTCACAAGGAACCTTGGTTCTTGTAAGTAGAAAGAAGATCCTCTGTAATTTCCAAAGATTTCTGAGCAAATAAACCTTCAGTACCACCTATTAAATTAAATCAATTAAAAAAAGGGAGTTAAAGCATTCTTGCAAGATGAGATATACTAGCATACATGTTAAGAATCAGCTCCAAGAAATCTTTAATAGAGCTTTTTGCTTATAAATCTTTAAAAGCACCCATTAAAGGAAAAATATATGCATAGAAGTCCTCAAGGAAAACAAAAGCATTATGGGAGCAAAGAGGAAGTAAAGAACCGGTAGTAAAATAAAGATCAAAGAACAATCGAGATAAAATAAAGTATTTATATGACAAGGATAACCCATCATTAGGTTATTTGCTTCAATTCGTAAGTATACACATCATTACTGAATCTCTCTACATTCTCGATCAGCATTTTTGCCTCACATAAGTTGAAGTTCTCAAGTATAAACACATAAAATATCAAAGGAGAAAAAAGCCAAGGGAACTATCAGGCAAAGAAAGATCAAATCAAAGTAGATATAAACCAAAATACACATATTATACTACAGAACGCAAAATTAAGTTCTTTACTTCAATTAGTAAGGATAGCCATCATCATTTATGTAGTCGTATCTCTCTACATTCTCAATCAGTATACTATGAATCCCCTTTCTTCATTTGTTCTATCCACAAATTAAGGGAATTTGTGGATGAAGAACAAGAAAAAAGGAATTGGGAAAGTCTTCTTGAGTACATATATACATAGCACATATCCAATGATGTATAGAATGATGACGTGTTTAAGCTTAGGACTTAGCTGCTCCTAGCCTCCGTTGGAACCAGTGACATGTTTCCCCCCTCCTTGGCTGGCTTCTGATTGTTTATGGGTGTAGACTGTGTGTCACTATGTCGGTTTCTGCCATGGGGCTATGATGTGCTCATTGATTCTTATAACAACCACATTGAAGCACTGATTTTCTACATGAACCACTCTCAAGTGGGTATCACTAAAATAAGTAACCCAAGCTAAGTTTTGCAGCTTCTCTCACCTTTTGGAGGATTTAGTAACTAGAACCTAACCTTTGTATTTTTCTTTCTGGTTCCTCCTTGTCTTTGTTCTGCATTGACACCTGATAAATGCAGCCATTCACTTTGCACATACATGGAACTAAGAAAATCAAATAAATGTTCAAAACCCTGGTAGCGTTATCTCATTGTTGACCAATAATGTGAAAACCACACATTCCAAAGCACTTAGAAGATGGAAAAGAATACATGAACCTCTATAGTCGAGGATTGTAATATCTCTGCCATAAACTAATGAAAAATGACTCCACTTGCTGGTGATGATAAATAAGCCAACAAACACTATCCAGAATATCACAGAAATGAATTATCAACTGTATCAGCACGCTTACCAAGGAATCCAATCAGAACGCTTTCAGGATTGTGAATTTTAATGGCATTATGAAGACCCCAAATCACATTATGTCCACCAGGGGATTGTCTTCCAGAAAACACTATACCAACCCTGAAATAAATTCCGTAAGAAGATCTGGTGAATTATATATAGGCCACAAACTCTTTTAATTAAAGTTAGGGGTCAAACATGTTGAAGTGCATAATTCTAAGCCATGAGCAAAAAATGAGCACAAACCTGATAACGGGATGTTCTGTAATGATTTGGGCTTCAGGGATCTTTGCTGTTGCCCTCAAAAAATGAGCCAAAGGTTGACCATACGTGTGGGGAAAGGCCCGACTTATCACATGTGAAGAAGAGTAATCTGCTGTGGTTGTCCCGTCGCCGAACTCCACTCTCACAGTAGTACCCTATCCATGTGCGACAAACAATCATATGTTCTCAAAAGCTTTTAACTAACGAAACTAAGTTCTACATTGCAAACTGATATTGCTAGATAAATTACATAGTTATGAACTTAATGATACACCCGAACATAAAAAGGAGAGAACAATAATATGAACTCATAAACCATGTTTTAACAATGAAGGCACCTAACAATATAAACCCAAACAATGGGGCAATTATTAGCTAGATAAATAAGGTGAATAAATGTTTTCTCTTAATTAAGCACAGCAACCAATAGTAATTTTCCTATAGTGCTTTCAAGTAAAACCTATTTACATTTTTTTAGCACGGACAACCACGTGCTTCACTCCATAAAGATAGACTGAAATGACCAAAAAAAAAGTTAGGTTGTAATAACTATTTTTCCAAATATAAGGAGCATTAAGGTTATTTAAATCCAAGCTTTACAATCTTTTAAATACCCCTCCATACATAATTATGTATATCTTTACTATCCTAATGCAAACACTTAAGAGGTCTTCAATTTGTAAACAAGTTGGGTCTTACAGAAGCTGGTTTCATGTCTTAAAAGGGACTCTCCACAAATCACCGTTACCATTGACATTGTCTAAATTGCTAGCTCCAGAGTGCTTCAGACAGTGTGATTGGATTAACTCAGAGAGTCTTTTCAATGGGCATTGAACACGCCAAAAACTAGTATTACCCAATTAGGGTACTTGGTTAACTTTTTTGTTGTTGTACAAGTACAACACTCGATCAAGATTTAAACCACTCGCAGCGAAAATATTAAAAATTCTACTTAATTGATCTCAAAAGGGAAAAAGAGATTCAAGCAATTACAATCCTTCTCTAATCAAAAGCAACGTCAAACTTTTCTATAAATCTCTTTCCACAAGAAAAGAGTTTTAGGGTAAGCGGATCGAAATCTAAAGTACGATAATCGTATTCATTCATGAAACCTTGATATATCTTTGCTGTTGGGATTGTGTCTCTGATTCCTTGTGTAACTTCATGTAGTTAGATAGCATCCGAGGTCTATCATGATTAGGAGATGGGAGCCAATAAGGAATTTGTATACTAATTCTAATAGAAAATGAGGCTAGAGATAGGGTTTTGGTTTCTATATATGTATAGAATCTTCTATTGTTATAGGAAAACCAAGAACAAGAGAACCGGAGGAAATTAGGGATTATAAGAGAATATGAGAGGGCAGCTATGTATGTGAGATTGAGAGGTTGAGAGATGGGTAATTCCTCTTGTAAGGTTCTGCCTCACGCATAGTGGATTTCTCGTACTGTGCCCCGAAGGTCAAAATTGGTCGATCGAACCATGTAATCCTCGGTGTTCTTCTTCTTCAGGACAAAGCTTTATTTATTTATTTATTTTAACATAAAGTCTACATTAAGAATGTGAGATTAAAGATCCGTCTAAGTTACTTTCTTCGATTTCCAAATTTAAGAATTTGCGTTACAAGAGAAGCAACTGTTACTTGGTTCACTTATCAAAAACCAAATCGACCAGAATTTCCCGATTCTCTTCGATCGGTCGAGGAACTCAGATCAGGCAGCCAATAAAACTCAAATCAAGAAGGCAAAACCCTAAACCCTTGAGAGAGAAAGCGAAAGGTAGAGAGAGAGAGAGAGCTAGAGCGATCAATACCTGAAGGCAAGGAGGGAGCTCGGGCTGATACTCTGTTCTCTTCTTCTGTAGCTCCGACAGCTCTCGAGGAACGCCATAATCCGAGTTCATCTCTAATTCCTCTCTCCTCACTTTCTTCTCTCTCTCCGAAATTTTTTTTTTTAAGCTTTTGCTGTGTTTTTGTGAGCTTTTGGTCTCATCCCGAGAGTTTCTGTAAACGGCGTTACTTATATTGTGACGGAAGGCGGTACCTGTAAACGGCGCCACCGGTTTTGGCAAACATGGGTGAGAAAATGCCAGTCAAGTTTTGTGATATTTACGAGGTTGACACTACAAATTGTCGTCTTATGGGATTCTTTTCCGTGTTCTCGGGCATTACGTTTCGGGCAAAGCTAACGGCTGTTTGGTTGGTAAGAGAACAGAACAGAGAAGTGAGAGGTGCTTACGTATAAAACCCGACCCGGTTTTGTAATTGGCGTCCTGGAAATTGTTTATTCAAGTATCATTTGTTTACTACTATGTCTGATTTTTGATAATATTATGATTTTGATATGTGTATATTGCATTATTGCTTTCACACTAAAAATTATACTAAAAATTGGGACATATGGTTAAAATTATGCCTATGGAACTTATTAAATTGGAGAGGAGAGAAGAAAATAGGTGGTGCAAAAATCAATAAACAATTGTAATGAATTTTAGAGGGAATTATTTATGAATGGCTTTCATATCACAATAAATTTTTTATTTGATAACAAAATAAATCCGGAACTCTTGACAAGTGGCAATTTAAGGGTTTGTTTTAGCAATGCGACAACTGGCATTTGTTTTAATTTTAATTTTTTAAGAATACTATCTACTATCTCTATTAATGTATTTTAGTGTTTCAATGTCATGTATCATTATTTCGAGGTTACCTTATCAAATTGGTATTCTAATTTGACTCTATCTTTCAATATGGTACTTACTTCTGTTTCGACATCAATATGATATTTTAACTTTAGCCCTGCTGACAATAAAACCTTTTTTTTCCTCACCGGCAACTAGAATTTTGGAGAATTGTATTTTATTTTTTTGAAATTTTTTTAATCTCTCTGACCTATCAAAACTATTAAATATACACCCTCATTTTCAGTCGAATTCCTCCAATTCAAATTTCTTTCATCCGTTTATCAAAAAAAGGTCCCCATTTGAGCCCTCCCTTCCTCCTCCAACTTCCCACAGTTTAACTCTAACAATATTCATACAAGTCAATAATAATTTGGATTAGTGTTTAGGATTGAATTGAGAGAGTTTGAAGGAAAATGAAGAGGCTCCATTAATAACTAATGAGAGCGTAGATTTAATCGTTTTGATAGGTCAAGGGGATGGAAAAAGATTTTTTTTTTTTAATAGCATTTGCCGAAAAAGGGACTTATTGTCATCAAGATAGACGTTAAAATGCCATATTCATGCTAGAGCATAAATAAATACTATAAACATTGAAAAATAGCTTTAAATTAGAGTACAAACCTAGTAATTGAGCCATTATTTTGATATAAACTACACGAAACCAATGTCACACGGCGCAATCCCAGACGGGTTTCCGAGGGTAATTTGGTAACTTTAGCCATTCCCCCACCGATTTTTCCGTGCAACATGAAAATGTACGCAGCAGGTAAACCAATCGCCATCCGGCACCACCGTGTATCCCACCAACAACCCCGGAGTACATGTCCAGCGCGTCCTTTTTACCACGCCCAAGGCTCGCGTCGCGCACGATCCAACGTGAGAAGAAATCGCGGCCGTCCGTTTCATGGACCCTTGGGACCACCGGTGGTTAGTGCGGTGGTTCCAATAGGATCACCCTGGGTTTTTCTTTTTTGTAATGTGGGTCCCACTTAATGCGTTATTAGCGTCGACTGCTGGGCGTCTTGGTTTGGGAAGCGAAGTTCTTTGGTTTTTGAAAGTTTCGGTTTTTTTATTTTTATTATTTCTTTTCTAGTCTAGAAGAAATATTCTGCGTGAAGAACATGACTAGGAAAACGTACCCTTCCTTCGTGACGACGACGTATGCGTTTGAGTTTCAACTGAGCGTTAGTCATTTGTTGCATATTTGCAGTTGGTCCGAGGAAAAGTCAGTTACTTGATCACTGGTTTTATATAACTCCTCATAACTTTCAATATATTAGAAAAAAACCTTTAGTTTAGTTGTTACCAGACAACCTTCTTTAACTTTAAAATTTTTCAGAAGCCCCCCTAAATTTGTGAATCCCTATTTTCACTGGCAAAAATATTTCTTTGCTCACTGATGCCAAAATTGAGATTAATGTTGTTTAGGAAGGCTTCCTGTTAAAATCTTAGAGTTAAAAGGTGTTTTTTTTATAACCCCTCAACTTAAGAGGCCATTTTAAATATTGTGAATGGTATAGGGTGCTGTCTGCTAATCGTCCAAAGTTAAGGGAGTTTAATGATATTTAGCCTTTATTTCAAAGCGTGTGGAACGAAAAGAACTTCAGTAGATGTTTCCTTAAGGGAAGGGATGTTATGGTAGTTTTCAATATTAGATATCATGAAGAGAATGATAGGGACAATTAAAACTTATTTTTTCAACAATAGTCCTTAAATTAATCATTAGTATTTTGATATTAGCCCCCAAATCACCTTAATATGCTAATGTTAGTCCTTCCGTCAACTTAACTATTAAAAATGGTAGATGATGACTGGATTTAGATTGACCATTATGGATGAGTAATTAAACCACCACGCGGCGCCCGGGCCCCCCACCCACCCACCCACCCACACGTCTAAGTCTTCGTATCTGTGTAGTCCATTTCTAATCTAAAGGTAATGAGGGTGTATGGAAGGGGCTTCTCTGTAGAAGCAAGTTATGCTAGTTTTTTCCTAGCTTTTGACTTTTAGGTTACAAAATTATCTAAAAGTTGTTTGGGTGGAATAATAATTTGTTTGGTTAGTTAGTTTTTCAAAAGCATGGGTATACTAACTTTTTAAATTAGGATTTACAAGCTAACTTATTTTGTATGTTATCAAACAAGTAGATATCAAAAACATAATAGTTTAACCCAAAAAATGCCACCCCAAACACCCTCAGTATCCTTTCCTTTTCAAGCCCCCTCCTCTATTTCTTTCCCTCTTCATGCAATCAAGTCAGCCTCCACCTCTATTTCTTCCCTCTCTTTACGCAATTCAAGCCAAAAAAAACAAATCCTCTATTTCTTCAAGCCCCCTCCTCTTCATGCAATTCAAGCCGTTGATTTTTATAGGTTGATTGTTGATTTATACGGGTTGATTGATATTATACCATCGAGAGAGAGAGAGAGAAGGTGGTGAAATTACTTTAGGTTTTCAATAAAGTCGGGTTTTGAGGGGTTGGATTTCGTGGGTGAGGATTTGGCAAATACCAAGTATTGTGCCCAAATTTGAAATCCATACTTTTTGGGCTTTTCAAATCCACTGTATAAAATGACTTGATTTAAAATCATGGTCCAAAGGTGAGCCCAAACATAAAATTTGGATTTGAAATACCCAGAATTTCAAATCCAAGCCCAAATCAATATTCCCAAACACAGCCTAAATGGATTTTGTTTGAGGGGTCTTAACGTGTTTATGTTTAAAGGGTTATGGGTTTGGGTATGTGAATTAAGGAGTATAACTGTTCATTCAAGAAAAAAATTTAAGAAAATGAAATACTCCCCACCAATTTTAACACCAGTGAGTAAGGTAATTTAGGGGAGTAATATCAAAATATGAAGATGTGAGGTACTAATATCAGAATACTAATGATGTAAGAGACTAATATCTAAAAAAACCTTAAAACTTAATTAAAAAAAGCATGGATACATACATATGCACATATATATACACACATACATACATGTATATATATGTATATATATATGTGTGTGTGTGTCATATATACATACATACATACATTAATCAGGAGGCCATAACATAGAAAACTTCCCTTTTAACTAAATTGCAGTGGTTAATAAGATAGTTGCTTTGAAATTTTCTTAATAAAATATATGCACATATATCATTTTTCTGAAAAAGGAAATATTTAGGGAAAATGAAAATTATTTGTTAAAGGAATCATTTTCCCATCCAATAAGACTAATGAACAATTTTTCACTGTAGACCCAAATCGCGATTTTATTACCAAAATCGACCGGATTTTTTTTTAATTACCAAAATCGACCCGTTTTATGCCACGTAAGCCTAA
>BQKN01065534.1:635990-646984 GCA_022839385.1 Asparagus kiusianus | reverse complement strand
TTTTTTGACGCCTACAATGATCAATCAATAACCTACAAAACCCATAACTGATGACAGGGGAGGTCCAAGCATTCATCATTTACTTTTTGCATATGATAGCCTTATATTCACCACGGCTGATCACCTTAATGTGGCAGCTATCTCGAGTATATTAGCGGAGTATGAAAGATGTTCAGGTCAAAGTGTCAATTTTAGTAAGTTGGTCATTTCTTTTAGTCCGAATACTAATCATGATGCTAGGCAACATATAAAAAACACTCTCGGTGTCATTGAAGTGGCTGAACATGAAAGGTATCTTGGTTTGCCTACAAATATTGGTAGAAGCAAGAAAAATGCATTTGCTTTTATTGTTGACAGAATTTGGAAGAAATTGCAGGGTTGGACAGAGAAATTATTATTTAAGGCGGGCAAAGAAATTCTTATCAAAGCAGTGGCACAATCAATCCCGACTTATTTAATGAGTGTATTTCTTATGCCTTCTTCCCTATGCCAATCCCTAAATTCGCTTATGGCAAAATTTTGGTGGGGTGATGGGGAGTATGAAAGGAAGATCCACTAGTGTAGATTGGAAAATTTTGTGTATTCCAAAGGGGCGATGTGGAATGGGATTTTGAGACATAAAAATCTCTAATGTGGCATTACGTGCAAAGCAAGCCTGGAGATTAATCACTAATCAGTCATTCCTTGCCTACCAAGTTATGAAGGATAGATATTTTCGACATGGGAATTTCTTAGATGCTAAGATTGGCAATAATCTATCCTAGCTTTGGAGAAGTATTCTAGCTAGAAGGAGATTTTATCTAAGGGGATTCGATGGCGTATTGGGGACAAAAACACTGTGCGTATTTGGGAGGATCCATGGATTCTAGTGCCTTAGTCTCTTTAGGCCCATCTCTTATCGTAACGTTGCCGAAAGTTCTATGCTGGTAAAAGAATTAATTGACCAAGAAAATAGGTGTTGGCGAATGGACTTGCTTCAAGAATTCT
This sequence comes from Asparagus kiusianus, assembly GCA_022839385.1. Lineage (NCBI taxonomy): Eukaryota > Viridiplantae > Streptophyta > Magnoliopsida > Asparagales > Asparagaceae > Asparagus > Asparagus kiusianus. Next base: position 645,997 of record BQKN01065534.1, on the reverse strand, counting down.
TCTTTGACCATGAAGTCCATATCATTCCAAGAATTCTTTTGAATATTACTATAACTCAAGATTCCTTATTGTGGCATTACGATAATTGTGGCAAGTTCACTGTTAAGAGTGCTTATAAATTAGCAGTTTCTGTGCAGAGTTATTTGGTTGATAACTCTTACGCATAATCATCGAGCTCTAGAGATTTGATCTATTGGAAGAGAATTTGGTCTCTAAAGATACCAAACAAAATAAAAGTATTTATATGGAGATTAAGTTGCAATTTTCTACCAGTAAAGCATAATCTAATAGCTTGTGAAATGTCAATAGATCCGCATTGTGTAGCTTGTGGTAAGGTTGGGGAAGATCAATATCATGCATTGTTCTTGTGCAAAATAGCAAGAAATGCTTGATTAGGGACCGATTTCTCATGGCTTTGTAACTATGAAAGGCAATCTCAATTTTTGGATTGGATGCAATCGGTAACGGAGGCAATGAGACTAGAGAACTTGGGATGGTTTTGTGTGGCTATATGGATGCTATGGAATGATAGAAACCAAGATGTTATTGGGAAGAATAGAAGGGGCGGGTCAAAAATTATGAGAGAGGCTAAGATATATACATAGTCTTTCAGAGCAAATATTGAAGCTAAAAGCTATGTTCATGACTTGACAGTAAACTCAAGATGGTCTCCTCCTTCTCCTGTTGGTTTGTACAAAATTAATGTGGATGGAGCAAGGAGAGAGGGCCAATGTATTGGAGGCTTGGGACGTGTAGTGAAGGATGTGAATGATTGGTTCATGATCGGTTTTTCAAAAAGCAATACAAGAGTTGCTGAGGTTGTTGTATGTAAGGCTCTTGTTGCAAGGGACGCATTAGCTTTTGCTCTTGATATTGGACTATCAAATGTGGTTCTTGAAATGGATAACTCAGTGGTGATTAATGCAATTAAGTACTCAGATATGAAGTTATCGGAGCTCGGGGGAATTTGTGCAGACATTAAAAGGTTGGGTCAGAGATTGCAACACTTTGAGGTTCAACACGTACCTAGGAGTTGTAACAAAGTTGTTCACATCTTGACTAAAAAAGCTTTAGATTTCTCTAATATAATTATATGAATGGAAGAAGCACCTGTCGACATTGTGCATCTTCTTCTTGTTGATTGTGATAGTACAGTTTCTTAATTAATAAAATCTCTTAATTTTCCAAACCCCCTCCCCAAGATGAGAAAATGGTGGATCAAACCTAAATATAATCAAGCAACGGGAAAAACTCACAAATTGAAGATAGCTCCCTGCAAAAAAATAAAATAAAAGAGGGGAACAAAAGTGTAACAAAAAAACCCAAAATACAGATTGACCAGAGGAGAACACAGAGTAAAACCCCATGATCAACTACAGACATCTTTTAACGCGGACAAAAATTAGCAAACGACCTATATTTGAAAAGTTTGATTGAGTAAAATCATTAAGCACACAAGAAACACTTATCACCAAAATTGCAAGGCACATAATCTCTTCGCCTCATATGGAGTTTCTCTTTCTAATAAGACCGAAGAACTTATCTTCTCATGTGAAAAACTCGAAGCACACAACAACACAGGGGGATTTAGAGCATCTCCAACTCTACTCTCCAAATTCCACTCTCCAAATTAAAATATTTCTAGAATATTCCAATTTGGAGAGTGGAATTTGGAGATTTTCTCTAACTCACACTCTTTAAATATTTTTTCTTTTTATTTTTTGTCAAAAAAGTTATGAATTGATAATGTTGGATATAGTTTACATTAATAATTTTATTTTTAATAATTTATTTGGAAAAAAATAACATTAGAAATGTGTCGACGAGAGATTTAAAATGAACCCAATATTAATAATGCAATACAACATATTAAAAAAAATAAAATCTGAAATAACAGTGACAAAGCATACATCTGTAGGCGTCAAAAAATGCTTATAAACATCCAAATACTACTCAAGGCGATGAATGACATTCTCTTAATCAGAGGGGATCATTCAAAGGAGACGAAACAATATTGAAGAACAATGCTGAGGCGCGGCAGTATGTGGTGCCGCGGCTAAGGCGCGGCAACCCATGGTGCCGCGGCTAAGGCGCGGCAACCCATAGTGCCGCGGCTATTTTAGAGAGTTGCCCCGACGGTTAAATGAGCAGTTCTACATTGATTTTCAAAGTCCACGTGACAGTATATCAGAAATGGAACGTGTGCTGACGTGTACAAGCAGTTAAACCACGGAAAAGGTGGTTAAAAGTCGTGGGAGAACGGTTTCAAGCATGATGGAACGTGCTGGTAACCGCCTCTTTGGCCGCGGCAGCCCACACTGCAGCGTCAATAGCCGCGGCAGTGTCGACTGCAGCGGCCAAAGAACAGTCATCTGGTCGGTTATTTCGCCCCCGTTTCAACTGTTGTTCATTCCTATCCCTATAAATACCTCCCTAAACACGAAACAAAGGAGGGAGAGCAGATTGGAGCAAAAAAGGCTTGAGCTTTTGGTGACTTTGAGGAAGAAAGAGAGAATTTTCACCCTTTGACAAGCATCATTTGGTGATTCCTAGAGATCTAAGCTCAGACTTGATCTTTGGAAAAGTGAACATCTTACATCGATAAGATATTCGCTTCAAATCCTTACTTCGATAAACGAAGAAAGGATCTCTAAACAACCCCACGATCTACGAATCAGTGGTCCACGAGCCAAAGCACTCCCTGCACAGGCAAAGTCCCACAAAAGCAGTAGTTGATAAACGACTATTGTGTTATTTTCTCGAAGGTTGTAATTTTTGTTTATTTTTCATTGTAATCTCCTGTAAACGATCGAAGTTTAAATGGAATCCATAATGGAAACGACTTTTGCTAAAAACAAACTGGCGACCACAGTGGGAGCCAGCGGCCTCGCTGCTGAGGCCGCAGTGTCGCAGCCGATCAAGATCATCGTCAGCGAAGAGATCGAATATGAATTCGATCAAGCGAAATTTGAGGAGTACTTATCATCCTCATCCTCAAAATCCTCCTCGCCTCGCAAAAACAGGAGGATTTCTTCTTCCAAGAAAGTTTGCAAGTCTGCAATGCCTACGAAGGCTGCAGGTGAAAGTTCTTGCTCAACTGTTGTTAAGGAATCTACCTGTAACATCTCTGCTCCAAGTGACTCCGCACCAGTTAAGGAGTCGTTGAATCATAGTGTAGGCAAAAAAATTGCCTTTAATCCTTATCAGAGAAGTTCAGAACAAAACTATTAAAACCTCGCCCGAAATAGCAAAAAGGGGAAAAACACTGATAAAAAGGGGGAAAACGCAGATATCTCCCAAACCGTAAAGAATTTGGCAAAACAGAGGAAGCGAACCGAAGCCTTCGGCTCGGTTCGAATGGCTCCGTCTCGTCGAGATAGGCGATTTTCATATATAATTCATCCAATTCCGACTTACGGTTTGAAAGTTACGGCCTATTCTTCAATCCATGCTCAGGAGCTCGCCTGCAGCTCGAATTTCGCCTGCACGATCAAATCCGCCTGCAGACCCAAGTCTGCCTGCAATCTCCAGCTTCGCCTGCAGTCCCAAATTCGCCTGCAGACCCAAGTTTGCCTGCAGTCTCAAATCCGCCTGCAGACCCCAGCTTCGCCTGCAGTCCCAAATCCGCCTGCAGTCACCAGCTTCGCCTGCACCTGCAAATCCACCTGCAGACCCAGCTCGCCTGCAAGTTCGCCTGCAGACCCAAGTCTGCCTGCAGTCCTAAGCTCGCCTGCAGACCCAAGCTGCAGACTCGCCAGCCCACTGTCAACTGCCCACTTGGAGTACGGGAACAGTTACATCAGTGGTCAAATCCTATAAATCAAGGGAGAAAGCCTGGCGCTCCTCACCTAGCAAGAATAGGGCGGCTGATAGGACCCCCTAAGTGGTCACACCCTACAGCTAGGACGGCTGACAGGACCCCCTAAGTGGTCACATCCCACAGCTAAGGCGGCTGGCTCCATCACCCTTGCTAGTGGTCAAATCCCACAAATCAAGGGATGTCACATGCCATCCCTTGCCTATTAAAACCCATCTTCAGCCGGCATAAAGCGGGGGATTGGCTGTTACATATTCTGTTGGCTAATCTCCCAAAGGTTGAACCTTGGCTCTTTTGCTAAAGGCTCCCTCATTTGAAGAGACTCGTCGGAACTCTCTGACTTGAGGCTCTCGGGTAGACTCAAACCCACTTATATCGGAGCTTCTACTGCGTACTGAAGCTCCAGCAGCAACTTCGATCGGATCGTCCAAGGGAAGCAGACTCGGCACGAGCACCGAGCGAGGCGTCCTATCGCTACCGAGGAACCCACGTTAAACAAGGAGGGCCTTCCCTCCGCTTCTGTTGTAAACATTTGATTATTAGTTTGTAATAAGCTATTCTTATCAATACAAACGAATCTCCCTGTTTTTGGTCACAAATACCTTGGCTCCTCATCAGGATAAGCCCAAGGCACAACGACTTCTCCGTCGGTAACCAAGCCATTGGCTCCTTGTCAGGATAAGCCCAAGGCACAATGACTCCTCAGTCGGTAATCAAGACATTGGCTCCTCATCAGGATAAGCCTAAGGCACAACGACTTCTCAGTCGGTAATCAAGCCCTTGGCTTCTCATCAGGATAAGCCCAAGACACAACCCTATGGTCGACTCCCACAATCGTCTCTCGGCCATAGGGTAAGTCCTAGTCAACTTTCTTCGAAGTTCTAGGCATTCGACTCCTCAGTCGGATTTTAAAGTCCTTGGCTCCTTTTCGGATAACAGCTCTATGGCCGACTCTCACAGTCGCCTCTCGGCCATACGAGGATTATGAAGACTTAGGTCCAACATGAGGTCCAACCTCAGAGTTATCATCCTGTCATTAAGACCTTGGTATCATCATGAGTAAACCCAAGGCATGGAGTACAATTGTTCGGTCATCTTCGACAAAAAGACTCAAAGCACTTCGACTTGCCAGTCTTCATCGACCAAGGACCAAGCATCTTGCTCACAGTAGGCGCAATATGAGCCAGTTGTCAAGCCGACTCGTAACATTGGGGCCGACACAACACAGCCAACTCAAGAATTACCACTTGGTTCGCTCAATCAGAGCAATGCTACAAAGCAATCATTAGCTCTAACTTTAGTCCAGAGCTTTATTCATTTCACTTGGACTCGGCTAAAACCGACTCCAAGCAAAAGGAGCCAACTGTTATGGGGTACAACTGTTTCCAAATGTATGATCTGATGAGTCGACATCTCGACCAGCCAGACAATCCAACACGATCTGCCGACTCGGAAGGCAGTGTTAGTCGGTACGAAAATCAGCATCCCAGAGATGCAACACTCCTCAGATTCAACACCTGAAAGGCAACCGAGCCGTCACTCCCTCAGTTGAGTCGGCATCATTCCTCAAAGGCGTCTCGAGAGGCGCACTTAGTCGACCCTCTTCATATCAAAAGATCGCTACTCAGCGTTAGCTGACACTCCTCCCGAGGACGACCCAGAATATTACTTCTCAATATTATTTAACCTTTGGTGATCATCATTATGTCTCCGTCCTCAGCCATTTGAAGACTCGTCAGCCGCTGGCTCCCAATGTCGCTGAAGTGACCTCCCGTCACTCACAAACGGACAAGACTCGCCGGCTGCTGACTCCCAATGTCGTTGAAGTGACATCCCGTCACTAAAAAACCAACACGTATAGAACAAAGGGTGACTCAACCTCCAGCTCACCCCTCATCGCCGCCTTACAGTACACTCATAAAGTGACCAATTTGCCCTTGGCATCCTCTATAAATACAGATGTTATTCGTCATAAAAAGGGGGTTCGCAAGTTGGCGGGTTCACAATCTAAACTTTCCTCCTGATCTAAATCTGAAAGATCATCGTCTCTAGTGCACATAGCATAAGAACACAGTTCTATTACTCCACTCAAACTCAAGTTCATCAACTGACTTGATCGTCGGAGGTACCACAGGGGGAAACAAACCCCGTCCTCTCACGACTTCTTCTGTGTAGATCGCAAACTCTAACTCAGTGGCCAGACATAAAGTCATCTAAATTTGAGATATCATCGTCCCTAATGTACATAGCATAAGAACACAGTTCTATTACTCCACTCAAGCTCAAGTTCATCAACCGACTTGACCGTCGGAAGTACAACGGGGGGAAACAAGCCCCCCCCCCCCCCCCTCACGATTCTTACGTGTGCAGGAAGCATCCTCTTCTGGAATAAAAGCACATATCGCATGAGGAAGAATACATCGCTCTTTTTTTTACCCCACTCAAGTTCACCAACTGACTTGACCGTCGGAGGTACCGCGGGGGAAACAAGCCCCACCCTCTCACGATTCTTACGTGTGCAGATCATTTTTTGTTTATGCAGAAGAATTAGGAATTCTAGTCCAAGGATCGGGCATAAAGTCGGAGGATGAGTCGGCCCCACCCCTCATCCTCTCCCTCTTTGTCGTCAGCGCGAAGATCAGAATTGCATCCCTCGGCGGAAAGACCCCATCGGCTGTGTGATATCAGACATCAACACTATTCATTTCAAGTTTAGCATCCATCTCTTGCATAATCTTAATAATTCCCTTCTCAGAACTAAACTCCGCCGACTTTTTTCTCTTTGTGTTCTCCTTCTTTCTTCCAACAGGTCGACTTGATGGGCTGTCCGTGGGAGACTAAAACTTTCACTAGTTGAACATTTTATGCTTCAAGATGCGCTAATTGAACATTTATGACAAAGGTACGACAACGAAGGAATGTAATTTAAATATTATTATTTATGATTGTATTTTCTTATGAGACAAGTTAAATAGATCCATGTATTTAAATTTTCATGTTTGATACCTATTTATTTAATTTAAAAAATAATAATTTTATAATAATACCAAAATAAATTAATCTTAGTTTTATTTTTATTTTGCAGATCTCGACGAGACCTTTCCAAATATATAACTATTTCAAAAATTATATTAATAAAATTTTAACTATATTTATTTAAAATTAAACATCTAATTTAAATTACTAAGAATGATAACAAAATTTTAAGAAATTAAATAGTTAAAAGTGACAAAGTTGTAAATAATAAAAGTTTGAATAGTGATTTGGAGAGCTCTTCAAATTCTTGCTTCACTCTCCAAATTTGAAGGGATGAAAACTTTGCCGAGTGATTGGAGATGCTCTTAGTGTTGCAGACCAGTTTACCTACGCGTAGAATTAAGTATTGCACTTTGCTACCCTAAAAGTTTCACCCGCATTGAAATTTAATAACATGAGCAGACACACAATCTTCCATGTCGTCATATAGGGGAATACACTGATTACCTCAACAAGAAAAGGGAGAAGAAGTAGAAAAGATGGATTTGAATAAGAACGAGAAAAACAGCAGCATTTAATAATAATAATTACATACAACACTTACTATAACTGAGATAAAGGTCCAGACCAAAGCACTGAGAACCTAGGGGAAAAACTAGGTAGAGAGAGCCTGCAAAGGAAGCAACAAAAATGATTTCATCCTAGTCCTTAAACCCTTATATCGCCTTCTCAAAATCACCAAACCATCACCAAAATCTGGTCGTGATTTCTCATTTGGCACTGCTTTTGACACAACGGCCTCCAGAGCGAGATCTCTTCCCAGTCTGCTTGGTCCGTTTGAGTTCAAGCGTCGCAGGCTGAGACCAAGGAATAGGAACATGGTGCTTAGGAGCCAAAACAGGGAACCCAACAGCAGGGATTCTGCCAAACCAAAGAAACACAAGGAAGAATTGTTACAAGAGTGCTTTTGTGGATGAAATAAAAATGGCATCATACATTTTATTGGATGATCACCATGAGCTTCCGCACTTAATAGTACGACAATGACATTCAAAATGTACATTACATGTCGCATGCATAAAATAGAAAACGAGGCATAACATGGAAGATGGGTGGGTGAAAGAGTGGAGTGTGGGGGAGTGTGTTTATTGTTTTTTGGGGGTTGTGTACGTGGGTGTGTGGTTTTTGTAATGGTGAGGGGTATTGCAGCTAGAAACCTTAGCAATTAAATATGCAACATTGTGTCCAAGCCCGCAATCCATGTCAGTACATAGGTTGCACTCACAGATGCTAAATTTTGAAGTAATTTGCAGTATTGCAGAACTTCCGCAGGAGAATGCCTAGGAAAATGGTTACAACTTATATTCAGTTCTCAGACTAAAACAGGGTTCTGCAGGAACTGACCTCATGAAACGCAGATATTATGCACAACAATAAGATACAAACTGAAACAATGTTATGCCACTATGCTATTGATAAAATATAACACGACCAGGGGCAAGAAACTAATTGAATGATTAACAAAAAGTTCATTAATTGTTTCTCTCATTATTCAATTACATTTTGGTAGGTCATTTAATAGTGAAGATAATTCTCAGTACTCCTTCCATAAATGAGCAAAACTTAACCAGCCGTAAATTCTATTCGTACCGAAACATACTTTTGGTTCCCATTTGTTAACTTTTATATTGTGCGAGACATGTTTCTATTGCTCCATTATTGATTTTCTAAATTGTACTTGTACATCATGGCGTAAAAATGTACAAATAGCTTGTGTTTATTTCAAACAATTGTTAGAATAATTAATGAATACCTACCAACTAATATAAACAAATATATGCACAAATGTGCTAAACGATTATTTGCAAATTATTATCAAAAACCAATGAACATCAGTTGCTATTTAAACTGAATTCAAATACGAATTTTAATACTAGCAAATGGACTCAATTCGAATCCTCTCTTACTATTCAGTCTGATTTAGTTAGTTTTTCACCCCTATATATAAATACATAAATAAGCTCATCATGCACCTAGAGAGTAGGCAAGTATGTGAAACGTAAGCTCACGATGCACATAGTTCAAGGGCAAGTCATGGGTCATGGCTTTTGAAGCCTGCGCACATGATGCATCCATATCATGGGCATCCATGTTATGGGAACACGAGTTTGTGCATAAGTGAACATGTGTTGCCTTGCATGTTTACGCGAAGCCTTGCATGTTTATGCATGTAGTCACATGCATGGAGGTGTTTGTACACTGATGATATTGGTAAATGACAGTGAGAGTACAAACAAAAGTAAAATGATTGGCGGGTAATAAAGGAGTTGACAGTGTATGTGTGCACAATCACACACGTGTTCGATCATGTCCCGACTTCAAACAAACTAGTATAGAGTAGGAAACAGAAGTGGAAGCAGCAATCTGGGTCTCCAAGAGTCTTACCCATAAAGAGCACAGCAGACTCCTGTTTGGCAGCAGAAGCACAGTCCTTCTGGAGCAGTTGGTGAAGGGAAAAATTCTCCGCCATACAGCAGCGCAGGGCATTGTCAAGGCGCCGACATTCTGATTCTAGATATTTGCTCTTCATCTCAAGTTCTTTCACATACATCTTCTTCCTCTCCCTTGATTGCATGGCAGACTCTCTATTCCTCATCTGCCTGTAAATTTCAAGGGTAGAGCGTAATATAATATATAACACTGATGAAATCAGCAATTTCTCATACATAAAACCACAAAAACTCCCAACCAGTATCTCTAACTACCCTTAATACATCAAGTTCAGTTGACGTTTTCACATTGAACTGAATCTATTGACATTTTCACACTGAACTGGATCCACACAGAGCACCATCTCATGGAATGAAATACCATAGATATTGTAAACTTAAGCAATTCATTCTATCCGCAAACCTCTTACCTTTCGCAGATAACCTATTCTACAGACTAACCAAACCTTCCAATCAGAACCCAAGAAAAAAGAACAGGGACAATGAGAAACTTCATGGTACAGTTACTTAATTGTGTTAGAATTTAAATATAAAGCCAATAAAGACACTACATATATAATGCTAATATCAATATAAATAAATTTGTATCTACAATATAACTATTACTTAATTACGTTAAAATTTAAAAATAAAGCCAATAAAGAACAGAATAACCAAACCTGCCAATCAGAACCCAAGAAAAAGGAACAGGGACAATGAATTAT
>BQKN01065534.1:625540-635590 GCA_022839385.1 Asparagus kiusianus | reverse complement strand
ATAATTCATTGTCCCTGTTCCTTTTTCTTGGGTTCTGATTGGCAGGTTTGGTTATTCTGTTCTTTATTGGCTTTATTTTTAAATTTTAACGCAATTAAGTAAGCTTAAGCTTTATGTATGTATGTATGTATGCGTGCGTGCGTATTCTGTTCTTTATTGGCTTTATTTTTAAATTTTAACGCAATTAAGTAAGCTTTATGTATGTATGTATGTATGTATGCGTGCGTGTGTCTGTGTGTGTGTGTGTGTAAGCTAAAACACATTATATATGAATAAATCACATGTCCATTTTAATTAAACTATATGTTCTGCATTCTGATGCCAGATTATGAAACAAAATTGCAAACTTTAAAGTGATAATGAATAAATAAACTCTTCTCTAGACTATCAAAAGAAATAAATCTAAAAAAATTCAAAGTCCAAATTCTATACAAGCTATACATATAAAAAAGGAACCTCTCCAGAATTATACACAATTTCAATATAATTCGCCATCTAAATTCCAAATAAATCATAAAACCCTAACCGCTCAAAACCTAACTACCAAAATGTCCTTTTCTGTAAATATTGATACACGGAAGAAAGAGAGAGAGAAGGACTGAAGAAGCAATAAACCCTAATCTACTATACGTACCTTCTCCTTTTCTTTCTGCTCTCCTCGTCCTCCTCCCTCTCGTCTCCGTCGATCACCACGACCTCATCCTCCCTCTTGTCCTCCTCCTCCGCCGCCGCCGCCGCGGCGCTCTCCACCGACCCGTCGGATTCCGGCGTCTCCATCTCGCTCCGGCCACCATCAGATCCAGATCCAGATCCATCAACAAGAATACCAGAGAAGAACTCCTCCACCACATTATCACCGTACTCAACCCTAGCTTTCTCCTTATCGCCGTCATCCATTAGAAACTTCTCCATCTCCTCCACAGAGGGGGGATTCTCCGGTTCCTTAGGGGAATTCGACAGCCACTGATCGAGGTCGAGATCGAGGGTGAAATCTTGGGGGATTCCTTGCAAGATAGAGTCGAGGTCGATGTCATCGTCGTTAAAGATTGGATTTTGATAATCGAATTCTGCTGCTGCGCCCTCCATAGCTAAGATCAATAGAAATAGAAAAGCGGGAAAAAAAGGAAGAAAAAATTAAATAAAAGATTAGGGTTTTGAGGAGATTGAGAGCGGGCATTTAAAGCGCGAAGGGACTAGATTAGCGGAATTCTTGGGCTCGAAGGAATTGACGGGAGCTTTCTTGGAAGATTCTTTTTTTTTCCATGGGAATTTCGTCGTCATCCGACCAATAGGAACGCGAGTTTGGAGTAAATAAGATTTTTACTGGGTACAAAATTTTTCCAAGCGGATCCGAACCCGAAAGTGTGGTACTGGAAAGGAATAGAAGAAAATTTTCTAAATAGCCCCAAATTAACTTTTTTTTTGAAAATAAACCTTTTTTCATTTTTATTACAGAAACAGACTCACTTTCTTCTGGTCACGTCAGCACCGTGACTAGAAAGTGGGTCTATTTTTCTTAAACATCTTTCTAATTACTCGGGGTTGTCAACCCCAACTAATTTACAAGTTGTAATTAAGGTCCAAATTAGTCAGGGTTGACAATCCCGACTAATTAGGAATGTGTTAAAAAAATAGACTTACTTTTTAGCCACGATACTGATACGACCAGTAAGCAAGTCTGTTTCTGTAATAAAAACTATAAGAGAGTCCATTTTAAAAAAATAATTTGAGGTTGTTTTGAAAATTTCTTCGAAAGAAATACGGATGTGATGTTCCTACTCGCACCTATTACGAACGCATGAGGCCAGCTTGATAACTCTTTAGAAATGGGTAGGTTGGAATGTTGGATCATGGCCCAGTTAAAGATGATTGTTTTTACATGTAAAAATTAGATCACTTACGGATGAAATTTGGGCATATAAGCGACAAATAATAACAATCAAAGGTGGTTTGTTTATATTTAGTCTCCAAACACACCCGAAAATTCAGTGTGTAAGTGAACAAGATAATTAATAAATAGTTTGTTTATTATTACTGTAATTATTTTGTTATATTCAATTAAGTGTCTGTTTGTTTACATGAAATTAGCTATGAAGTACGTGAAGTAAATAAAATAGAAGTCATTTCTGTTATTTTCGAGAAGAAAAGTATATTTGTTTCTTTGAATACGCTACTTCCAATATTTTCTTAGAAGTTGACATGACACCTACATGACATCTCTACTTATTTAATCTTTTTCCTCCCCTCAAGGCTCCGAAGTACCTCGAAAGTAGATGAAATTGAGTCAAATTAGGAATAAAATCTTTTTTGTTATTATATGGATATTTTCATACTTTAAATAAAATCCTGAAAAATCATCTTTTTCTCTTCCTAACAATATTTATTATTGCTACCAAACGAAAAAATTAATGAAGTGAAAGAAACATTATTTCCTCTACTTTCAAAAGTTTACGAAAAAAAAGTATTTCTGCTACTTTCTAATTTATAATTTCAGAAGTAATAGATTTGATTTACTTCTTACTTCTAATAGTTCCTATCAACCAAACATGCCCGTAGTTCTTTCAACATCATATATATATTATTTAGTCGGCTAAGTCATTTAATTGTTGGATAGACTTATCTGATCAGGATTTGCATCAAATAAATTTTATTTTGGGGAGGTTAGTCACCTAAAATTCAAAATTAGAACCGAGATAATCTGTGGAATAAAATTTTAAAGTGTTAGTCACATATAACTAAAAATAGAACAAAATTTTACAGTGTTAATCAAGTAGAACTCTAACAAAACTAGAATTGGGATAATGATACAAAATTATCTCACTTTTTTTATTTCTCTATATAAAAATAAGAGTTCCAGTCTCTCAAATTATTTCAAGTTTTAGCTTGGAACTAGGTGGTAAAAAACTAGAACTCATATTTATTTTGTTATTTTTTATTTTTTATATTTCTTTTTTTCTTTATTTCTTTCCTATTATGATTATCATCATCATTAGGCCATCATTATAATAATAATTATCAATATCTTATATTCTAACCAAAAGCTATTTAATAACGAACATTCTTCTAAATAATTATCAATCAATAATAGTAAGTATAAAATACATAAATACTATTTATATCTTCAAAATGCATAAATATATATTTCATGATTATAAAAATTTATCTCACGTTATTTTATTAATATATCCCGCTTCACAAAATTGTTCCTATTTATCCCACTAGCAAAAAATTATTCTGTTGGATTTAATCTAATAAATCTAATTATGGGCACATATGATTAATTATTGTGTATTGCTATCTTTCAGGATAACCCACTAAAGTGATCAATTAATTTGGGTTAATGTGTATTTAAATAAGTCATGGGGTTATATGTGCAGATATCAGGTTGTAATTGTGATTTGTTGAGGGGCCAAATTGTAAAAGTACAACACCTATAAATAAGGGGTTATGGTCCCTAATCTAAGAGAGAAATTCAGTTCAAGAGAAAACCCTAAGGTTAGAAGATCCAAAACCCAAATCAAGATCAATCAATGGATTCAGGTATAAGCTTTCGCTCTTTTATGTTTCTTTTAATCTCTTTGAATTAATCATGGCTATATGGTTTTAAGATCTCAAGTTTTAGATCTAACAAGTGGTATCAGAGCCATCTTTGATTAATTCTTAGGGATTTAAGTTTTTTAAAATTAGGTTTTTTGATCTTAAATCTCTGGTTTTGGATTAAGAACTATGTTCGGATGAACAGTAAAGTATTTTGTTCGGATGAACATCAACTAAAAAAATCGCTGGTGAACAGTAACTTTTTGGATTTTTTTTGGATTTTTTTTCTTCGACTTTTCTTCAAATTTTTTTTGGGATCTGGATCAAGAAATGATCTTTTGCTTTTCCAATTCTGAATCTAGATTTGAAAGATAAAATCGAGGAATTTTCGGATTATTTGGGTTTGGTCTTCAGTCCCATGCTCCTCGCCGGCGAACTTCGCTGGCGGCCTCGCCCTCGACTCCGACGGCGGCGGCTGCATCAGGAAACCCTAGGGTTTCGATCTTTGGGTGCAGGAGCAATGGCGGCGGCGGTTTCAGTTTGAAACCCTAAGGGTTCGTGCGATTAATCGTGGCGAAAATTAAGGACCGAACTTCGCGTTTGGTGTAAGGTGAGCATCGTGCTCAATTTAACGAACCTCGCGTTCGTTCTCAATTTTAACGAACATCGCGTTCGTTCCTAAGGTGAGCCTCGCGCTCAACGAACTTCGTGTTCGTTCTAAGGTGAGCCTCGCGCTCAGTTCAAGTTGAGCCTCGCGCTCAGTCCTAAGGTAAGCCTCGCGCTCAACGAACTTCGCGTTCGTTCTAAGGTGAGCCTCGCGCTCAGTTCAAGTTGAGCCTCGCGCTCAGTTCTAAGGTAAGCCTCGCGCTCAACGAACTTCGCGTTCTGTCACGCCCCGCTTCCCAAAATACCAGGGAATCGGGACGCGAGAAAGCCCGCGACGTATTAGACTGAGGAGAGATAAGTGCTAGACCCCGTCTTCTCAATCTAATACGCTAAGCGTCAAGAAATACAAACGAAGGCACAGGTCCCCGATCACAGTAATGAGAATATAATAAACAACTCAGAACCAAAAGATACATATCACAACTGAAATGATCATCCAGGCATAATATTCGGGCTAAACACGCCCTTATACAAACTATGTGAATGAAATACTAGAGAATATAAAATACAATGATCAGGCGGAAAAGGAAATGCTACGAAAATAAACTGAAAGGAATAACTGAGCTTCAACTCTTCTTCTGCTTCGTCTACAAGACACTCCTGCTGAGAATACTCGGCTCTGACACATCTCCAAGCTGAACCTGTTCTTCTTCTAAGTCTGACGTACACCAGAGAAAACAGGTGTACGTCAGGTGCATGGCGCACGGCAAGATTCCAAAAGGAAGAATAGAATGGTCGTGCGACCAATGCGATAATGGTAATAACAATGAAAACATGCAACTGAAATACTAATAATCTAAATATAATTTACTACTAGAATAGAATAATCAGAATAAATCCCAGGAAATTTTCATTGCACTAAATTAATTTATAAATATCAAAACCATTTAAATAAATATAAAACTTAGACTTTAAATCATAGAAAATTTCTAGAAAATCATGAAAAATACAAATACTCTTTTAAAAATCATAATTAAATATTTTAAAATACCAAAAATTTATTTTAACTAGTATTAAAATTTTACGATCATTACATTCTACCCCCCTTAAAACAAATTCCGCCCTCGGAATTAAAATAAGAACCCCAGGGACAGATGTGGAATGATATCCATAAGCAGATGAGACAAGAAATAAGGAACAATGGAAAGTTACGAGACAAAAAATAGTGGGAAATTCCAGAGTCAAAAAGTGATAAGGTAGGGACGAAACGGAATCTATCAAGGAATGGAATAAGGACTCATGAATAGTCTTATGGATGAAATATGATATGTATCTAAATTGTCCACTATATTCTTGCTAGTGTAAACTCGGGACCGTGATCGGAACCGTGACCTGCATGGGCCACCACTAAAACCTGTCATGCCCCGCTTCCCAAAATACCAGGGAATTGGGACGCGAGCAAGCCCGCGACGTATTAGACTGAGGAGAGATAAGTGCTAGATCCTGTCTTCTCAATCTAATACGCTAAGCGTCAAGAAATACAAACGAAGGCACAGGTCCCCGATCACAGTAATGAGAATATAATAAACAACTCGGAACCAAAAGATACATATCACAATTGAAATGATCATCCAGACATAATATTCGGGCTAAACATGACCTTATACAAACTATCCGAATGAAATACTGGAGAATATAAAATACAATGATCAGACGGAAAAGGAAATGCTACGAAAATAAACTGAAAGGAATAACTGAGCTTCAACTCTTCTTCTGCTTTGTCTACAAGACACTCCTGCTGAGAATACTCGGCTCTGGCACATCTCCAAGCTGAACATGTTCTTCTTCTAAGTCTGACGTACACCAGAGAAAACTGGTGTACGTCAGGTGCATGGCGCACGGCAAGATCCTAAAAGGAAGAATAGAACGGTCGTGCGACCAATGCGATAATGGTAATAACAATGAAAACATGCAACTGAAATACTAATAATCTAAATATAATTTACTACTAGAATAGAATAATCAGAATAAATCCCAGGAAATTTTTATTGCACTAAATTAATTTATAAATATCAAAACCATTTAAATAAATATAAAACTTAGACTTTAAATCATAGAAAATTTCTAAAAAATCGTGAAAAATACAAATACTCTTTTAAAAATCATAATTAAATATTTTAAAATACCAAAAATTTATTTTAACTAGTATCAAAATTTTACGGTCATTACACGTTCGTACTAAGGTGAGCCTCGCGCTCAATTTAAGTCGAACCTCGCGTTCGTTCTCAGGTGAGCCTCGCGCTCAATTTAAGTCGAACCTCGTGTTCGTTCTCAGGTGAGCCTCGCGCTCAATTTAAGTCGAACCTCGCGTTCGTTCTCAGGCGAGCCTCGCGCTCGATTCAAACGAACCTCGTGTTCGTTCTCAAATCGAACCTCGCGTTCTTTTATCAAACGAACCTCGCGTTCGTTCATTTTCAGACGAACCTCGCGTTCGTGCTTAAGTGAGTCTCGTACTCAATACAGTCGAACCTCGCGTTCGAAGTCAAGCGAACTTCGTGTTCACTATGGTTAAGCCTCGGCTTTTTATGGGTTCACTTTGGTATACTTAATCTATTTAATTAAGTTATGAGCCCTAATTAAGCTATGAGACCCTAATTAAGTTTTTTTGGAAATTCAGTTGATTTAAATTAAAAAAATTAAATTTAAATCTATTTTGGTAGCTAATCAATTATTTGATTCAAATATTATGACACTAAGGTATTAAGGTTGTCTCTCACTCCAATTGTTTAATTAAAACAAGAAGTTGCCAAAGTAACCTCTCTTGTGTAGATTGTTCATGAGGAATGTGAGATGTTTGTGTGTATGCTTTTGTGTAAATATTTAATCGGCCCAAAGGAAGGTTAATATTTATTTAGACTGTATACACATCTGCGGTGATAAACGTGTGACAATTATAAGGTTTACATGTGAATAATGAATCGATCCAAAGATAGTTTCATTATTTGACATGAGTTATTGTCAGTGTTTGATCATTGCAACAAGATATCACTTACAAGTTAATATTACTGTCCAAAAACTTGATATTAATGTTGTGCCAGATACCTTGAGATGGGATTTGTTATTATTTGAATTTTATTGATTACTAAATATGGTTATTGATGTGAGCATCTTTTGTTTTATTTTCAGCTAATGCATCTGCTGCAACAATTTCTGCTAACATCAACTCAATTCCCATGCTAAATGGGACAAACTTTAAGGTTTGGAAAGAGAACATATTAATTGTTCTTGACTGCATGAATCTAGACCTTGCATTAAGAATTGAACAACCCCAACCTCTCAATGCGGATAGCACTCCTGATGCAAAGAAGGAATATGAGAAGTGGGAGCGTTCAAATCGCATGAGTCTTATGATCATTAAGCGCGGCGTTCCGGAAGCCTTCAGGGGCATAGAATCCGAAGGGATTACTAAGGCTAAAGATTTCCTTGCCAAAATTGAGAAGCGTTTTGTGAAAAACGATAAGGTAGAAACAAGCACGCTTTTAGCTCGCTTGATTTCGATGAAGTATAAGGGCAAAGGAAATATCAGGGAGTACATTATGGAAATGTCTCATATTGCTTCAAAGCTTAAGGCACTTAAACTTGATCTTTGTGATGAGTTATTAGTGCATCTGGTTCTGCTGTCTCTTCCTGCACAATTCAATCAGTTTAAGGTCAGTTATAACTGCCAAAAGGATAAATGGACTCTAAATGAGCTCATTTCATACTGTGTGCAAGAGGAAGACAGGTTGAAGCAAGATAAGACGAAAAGTGCTCATTTGGCCTATGCCTCTAAGGATAAGGGCAAGAAAAGAAAGAATGATAATGAAGCTGCTAAGGGTCCAGTTCAGAAGAAACAACATAAGGATAATCAGGGTTGTTTCTTCTGTAAGAAGCTTGGACATGTAAAGAAGGACTGTACAAAATATCACGCCTGGCGTGATAATAAGGGTACGTTCCTTACTTTGGTCTGTTCTGAGGTTAATTTAGCTTCAGTAGCTAGAAACACTTGGTGGTTAGACTCTGGTGCTACTACTCACATAAGTGTTTCTATGCAGGGTTGCTTGAGCTACCGAAAGCCAAGTGATGTTGAAAGACACATCTTTATGGGCGACGGTCAATCGGTAGATGTGGAAGCAATTGGGCATTTTAGGTTGTTATTAGGAACTGGTTCTTATTTGGACTTAAAAGATACTTTTGTAGTACCGTCTTTTACACGGAATTTGATTTCAGTTTCTGTATTGGACAAATCAGGTTATTCTTGTTCATTTGGAAATAATCAATTCAGTTTATCTTTTAATTCAAATGTTGTGGGAACCGGTTATTTAAGTACTTATGACAACCTATATTTGCTTGATACAATTGCTTCTTATAATGAAACTTTGCATGTGGAATCGCGTGGTACTAAGCGTAAATTAAATAAGGAAAATTCAGCGTCATTATGGCATAAGCGCTTGGGTCATATCTCAAAAGGTAGAATTGAGCGTCTTGTGTCTGATGGCATTTTGGATTCACTTGATTTTTCGGACTTCAACGTATGTGTTGAATGTATCAAGGGAAAACAGACCAAAGTTAAGAGATTATGTGCCAACAGATCTTCAGATGTCTTAGAATTGATACATACGGATATTTGTGGACCATTCCCTACGGCATCCTGGAATGGTCAACAATATTTTATATCATTCATAGACGATTACTCACGTTATGGGTACCTATATCTCATTCATGAAAAATCTGAGTCTCTGGACATGTTCAAAGCCTATAAAGCTGAAGTTGAGAATCAACTCAACCGAAGAATTAAAACCGTTAGATCTGATCGTGGTGGTGAGTACTACGACAGATATGATGGTTCAGGTGAACAACGTCCAGGACCATTTGCTAGATACCTAGAGGAATGCGGTATCGTCCCACAGTATACCATGTCGGGTTCAACTAGCATGAATGGTGTAGCTGAAAGACGAAACATGACTTTAAGGATATGGTAAGAAGTATGATTGCTCATTCTTCTTTACCAAAGTCACTCTGGGGAGAAGCACTTAAGACAGCAGCCTACATTCTGAATAGAGTACCAAGTAAAGCAGTTGCTAAAACACCTTATGAGCTTTGGACTGGTCAAAAGCCCAGTTTAAAGCACTTACATATTTGGGGATGTCCAGCTGAGGCAAGGCCTTATAGGCCAAATCAAAAGAAATTGGACTCCAAAACAGTTAGCAGCTACTTTATTGGGTACTTTGAACGCTCTAGGGGCTATAAGTTTTATGATCCCACACTAAGGAATGTTTTTGAGACTGGAACAGCAACATTCTTTGAGGATGTTGAGTTTGGGGGAGAAATAAGGTTAGAGACATTGCTTTTGAGGAGGAATTGGCTTCAGACCCAATCCATATAGTTACTTTTGATAATATTCAGGTTCCTATACCTGTTGTTTCTCAAGAAGTAAATCCAGAACCTCAAGATGATAATGTTGAACAACTCCCTGTTCCAGAAGAACAAACTCAACAACCTCAAAAACCAGTGCCATTAAGGAGATCCACGAGAGAAAGGAGAAATGCTATTCCGGATGATTATATTGTATTTCTCCAATAACATGAGGAAAGTAGTGGAATGTTGGAAGATGATCCAATCAACTTCCTTCAGGCCATGAAAAGTTCTAACTCTCAACAGTGGATTGATGCCATGAATGAAGAGTATAAGTCTATGCAAGACAATAAGGTTTGGGAACTTGTCCCGTTAC
Organism: Asparagus kiusianus; assembly: GCA_022839385.1. Lineage (NCBI taxonomy): Eukaryota > Viridiplantae > Streptophyta > Magnoliopsida > Asparagales > Asparagaceae > Asparagus > Asparagus kiusianus. Next base: position 625,677 of record BQKN01065534.1, on the reverse strand, counting down.
CAGAAGGTGCAAAACCAATTGGTTGTAAATGGATTTTTAAAACCAAATGGGATGCAAACGGTAATGTGGAGAGGTATAAGGCACGTCTTATGGCTAAAGGCTATACTCAAAAGGAAGGCATTGATTATACAGAGACT
>BQKN01065534.1:607417-618479 GCA_022839385.1 Asparagus kiusianus | reverse complement strand
GATAAAGCAAAACAAATGAGTAAATCTCCTTCTCGACTTCGCGTCTGTAGGTAGCAGAGGGAAGGAAAAACTTCGCGTGTTGCATGATATGTGCAACAAATTTTTCGTACCAAAGTTTAATTTACAATAATTCAAACTTACTGCTCTCCGTGTTGAACATCATTTATCAGCTTTTCTAATTATTTCGGAAGGATTTATTAGAAATCCCCCCCGCAAGCCCCCACCCCCGGGGGGGGGGGATAAAGCAAAACAAACGAGTAAATCTCCTTCTCGACTTCGCGTCTGTAGGTAGCAGAGGGAAGGAAAAACTTCGCGTGTTGCATGATATGTGCAACAAATTTTTCATACCAAAGTTTAATTTACAGTAATTCAAAGTTACTGCTCTCCGTGTTGAACATCATTTATCAGCTTTTCTAATTATTTCGGAAGGATTTATTAGAAATCCCCCCCGAACCCCCCCCCCCCCCCACCCACCCACACACACACCACCACCACCACCACCACACACACACAAAATAACCCTCTAAACTTAAATATGTGGTTAATTAGTCAAAGTGAAACCAATCTTGTTTACCTCCCCTTAAAGAGATATTTAACAGGAAATTCTGGTAAATTGCATCTTTTGTCACATGCATTAAAACTTTTGGCATGCGTACAACTTCTCGTGTCCTATTATTAGATTGGCAAGTAACCCTTTTGGTCTATCAAATCCGTCAACGTGAATGTTATATATTGAGCAAGAATCCTTGCCAAATATGGATACAGACTTTCACTGTCAAAATACGATGAATACTACAGCACTTCCCCAATCACAACCGGTCGTCTATCGATATGTAGACAATTATTAATTTATTACTTGTTTTTTCAAATAAAAAGTGGAAGTGAGCGTAGATTACGGAGAATTGGAGTAGGTCTTAGATTTGCCAGGAATTATAATTATCTAGATGTTAATAGACAATTATGATCGAAAAAGTAAATTTTGCGTTGCATTTGAAGGTGGTGGTAATAGGAGGAGGGTTACTGAGAAGCATCTGAGCTATGCTTGCTTTTAGTGGTTTTTCATTTCTATATCTATCTATTTATATCTGCTAGTCATGAAGCACGGCATATCATTTTTTTCTCGTCATACTAATCCTGATTTTAATGCTTCAGTAACATTTTTAAATTTTTTTGGATTACTACAGTTCCCTTCTCTGCTACAGTTTTTTTTTAAAAAATGCTAGAGTATTCCCGTATGCTACAACGTTTTTAGAAAAATACTACAATATCCAGTGTCATGTTTGCTGCAGTAAATGCTATTGTAGCATTGCTGTAGCATGAATAGTGAATCATGGATTCTCCCATTTGTATAGATGAGTAGATACTATTTATAAAAGAGAATACATATGTCAAAACTTTTGATTTCCTATTTTACCCTTTTAAATTTTGATAATTTGCAATTTTATCATTAGTTATAATTAATCCTTAAATAACTATCCATAACTCTTTATTAAATGCACATCCTAATCTTCCCCAAAATATTTGGTCAAGAATATAATTATTATCGATAGTTTATAATCTAACACTACATGCAAGTGCTTATATCTACATATAGAATTTTAGGGTGTCAATGTTCACTTTTCGCCTTTTCGGGCTACCTTAATTACATGTTGGGAGGCACCAGGAGGGCGCTTTGCAACCTACTTTACTCTCTAAGAAGTTGGAACGGCTACTTTGGAGGGGCATCAAAGTTTAAGCCATGGGAGAACCACAGTTCTGCAGAGACCAACTACGATAGAATTAGAAAATGACGTGCCACATTCTTCATTGTTTTGGGTCTTTTGAGCACCAACTGCTAATGAGTCCAAAGTTTGGGCTTAAGACTATAAATTTCTTCCTAATCAGTCACACTATAAATTTCTTCCCAATCAGTCACACAATAGTATAAAATAATTAAATAATTATAATAATAAGATGTAGAGTCTAGACTTTTAAAATTCAATTTGAATCAATGCATAAACTATAAACCCAATTAACTAACAAACATCCTTTTTCATTTTCTCTGTATATCACTTCCCTTTCATCTCTCATGTATAAATTAGCTCATACATTTTCTTCCACTCACCATAACACCTACTAAGCCAAATCATACAATTATAAAAGAAAATCTCAACCAGAACTCCACTTAGATTAGAATGGAAAATTTTGTAGAGCATAAGACGTCGACTTCTTTCGAGGATCAACTTTGCTCAAGCACGTGTTAGCGTGTTATGTTCTTCTATAATTCAATTAGAATTTTGAAAATGAGTTTCAAAACTTGGTTATTGTAGAAATGAGTCAATTTGGTATGATTTAAATTGTTATAGTCAATTTGGCGATTAGTTTTCTTTTAGGAGACATTGGTATAACACAAATTTTAAAATGTATTATAAAAAGACTAAACGAATCAATGTATGTTAAAATCTCATTAGATTAAATGCTTTTGAAATTCAACCCCCTAAACACATTTCACGATGTAATTTGAAAACATATTGTACTAGAGAAATCTATGATGCTAATATCATGAAGTAGGGGCGCGATAAGTAATGTATTGCGCTAATTGTACTACCATTTTCATGTTATAGTTAGAAATGCAGAATAAATTCTCTTACCATGATTTCAGACAAAAAGCTAAACAAATACTACAACAAGCATCATATTTACATGCATCCAAAATAACTTCTTATATTTTTATTATAAAACCCTTATTGCTAAAGCGAATCTTCTTAAGCTTTGGCTTTTACCTTCTAATTAATAGCTCATTTTTATATGTGATATTTATATTTCATTTATTTCTCTCTATTCCTCTCCTTTCGACCATCCGACTTCTACTTCAGAGAAATGAAGTGTTTTGATGACATTAAAGATGGAATAGATTTTCATGGAAATGCCAATTATTTAGTGCCAAGTTATGAACTAGAGATTCATGAAAAGCATATGAACGACATAATCAGTCTCTCTTATAATTATCACAGAACTGTAACAAGTGACAAGCCCCAGCTCGCAGGATATACCTCCATCATCCAATCATGTCAATTTTGGCTTTAAGTTTAATAACTTTGCTTGGGAAAGCTTTTATTAATTAATATTTCCTTAAATAGTTTGAACCTGTAAGTTGAGCAAAGATAAGTCTCTCATCTATAATATTAAAACATCTTTTAATATTGCTATTGTATTTATAGATTAAGTTTGTCATGCATAAGATTATAATTTTTTTCACCCTACTAATCCATGTTTGATATCAGCTATTTAGTAAATTCGACCATCTGTGTTTGTATGTTTTGTTTCAACTTCAAACACCGATGATTAACATAGACTTTGATAAGTTAATTAAATTTGAAACATGATATACATTGGTCCCTTGTTTTGTCTCATTATTCTACACATTCAGGTCCTTCCAGCTATTGACCAATGTAATTACCTAAAAGTCCTAGCACATAAATATCTTGTTACGTCCTTTACTTAGGTTCCATGAATATTGATAAATTCTAAACCAGTTTAAGCACATGAATCGAGAGTTCTCCATCGATTCCCTTCATCATTTTACGATCCACATCCAAAATTTTCGACATCAAACAAGTACGCCCACATGCAATGCACGTGCACTTCACTAGTTTATAAAAAAAATGAATGAATGGTCATAAAAACTAGTTTATTTAGGTGGAGCTTATAAGCTATTTTTCAGAACTTGGTGAATCCCAACTTTTCTCAGTGGTAGTTTCGAGCCAGCTTATTTTGTGAAGTTCCAAAACAGATTCATATATAGGAAAAAGTTAGCTTAGAAACTATTGAACATCCTCGCAGTACGTTTACCTTGAGCAGCAGCATAACATTAATAAAAGGAGCATAAACAAACATATCACCGACAATAAACTCAACGCATGCAACTCTAGTCCTTCACTGAACTCACAACTTGATGGAGATCCAGCACTCTGCAACGCATAGTCAGAAAAGCCTCAGCGACCGCCATAGCCATAGTTACAGTTCCACCTCCAACCTCCACCAACGTTTTTTTCCAAACAAATAACCACGCTCCTTAATGAAAACCCTAATGGAAAACTTAGCACTGCTCTCCATTAATCCTTCATTGAAAACCTAGTTAAACTCAGGATCACGTCGTGCGACCTCAAAGAAAGAAACTACGATCCATGGTGAATATATATAGAGCGGCCTCGCCTCGTCATCGCTTTTGGACCAAGTGCTCGTGTATTGAAACGTGTTTATAGGATTAGGATCCAACATCGCTATTGGGAAATTAGATACGCTTGTTGAATCTTTGTATTCGACGAGGAGAGAAGAGAACGGGGTGAGAGAGTACGCGTCATCTTTTGTTTCGATGAAAATCCCACAGTGCGTTAGTAATCGCACAAGTCAATTGAGGATTTAGATGGAGATACTGAGAGAGCTGAGAGGAGGTCGGAGAGGGAAACTGGGTTTTTATGTCGATGGAAAAAGAGGGAGTAAAGACGGAAAAAGAGAAGGATTAATATAAATTAATTTATGCAATTTGTTTAATATAATATTTAATATCTTATAATAGTAACATAATTTTTTTGAAGTGTATAGTAATACTATAATTAAAAATATTATAATATATTATTTTATTTATAAAGCACAATATACCTGATTATTTACAATCACTAAATTTTTTTTATAAGTAGGTTTAAATACTATTAATTATATATTATATTAATAATAACATATTATATAATACATATATTATATAATAATAAATTAATTTAACAAAATATATTATAATAACACATTATAACATCGTATTATATTATATTCTAATAATACAACATAATTAATACTATAGATACCAAAATATATTCGCAATATACTTAATAGTACTAAATAATAAATATAATATATTATATTGTAATGTATTATATTACAATTATAAATATAAATCTAATTAATTTATATAATTTTTGGTTAATATAATATTTAATATTTTATAATAATAATATAATTATTATTTAGATTATAAATACGGTATAATAATAATTAATTTAATATAACATATTACATTATGATATTATAACATCATATTATATTGTATTGTATTGTTACTATATTTTTATTATAAGTTTGTTTAATACTGTAATTAATATGTCATATTATATTAAAATAAATTAATTTAATACAATATATTACAATGTACAAAAATATAATAAAATAAAGTATATAATACAGTACATTGAATATATTATTATAATCATTTTATATATTTATGATATAATTAGCATGCATCAGTTCAAAAAAAATCCATGGCAGATCAAAATTCCCCTGCAGAAAGAAATAGAATGATAAAAGAAGTTTCCTGCATGAGTGTCGATGAGATAAACTAAACACTTCTAAGAGAATTCAAAGAAGGATGGGTAGTGAACAAAAATCACCCTGCACAAAGAAGATTGAATCCCCGAACAAAATCATTGACGGAAAAAATTTTCCAGCAGAAAGAAATTGAATGATAAAAAAAATTCCTGCATGAGCGTCACCGAGATACAACTAAGCGCTTTAAGATTTCGAAGTAGGATGCATATTGAACAAAAGTCACCCTGCACAAAGTGATTGAATTCCCGAACAAAATCATTTAGGACAGGAAAAAATTCCCTGCAGAAAGAAATTGAATGATAAAAAAAAGTTTCCTGCATCAATGAAATGAGAAAAACTTAACGCTTTTAGAAGATTTCAAAGTGGGATGGGTATTGAACAAAGTCACCCTGCAAAAGGAGATTGAATACCAAGTTACTACTGCAAGAGTGCTACAAACTGAGGTGGGTAATCATAATTCATCCTGCGGAAAGAAAGGGTAAATTATGGAGGATATAGATCGTAATTTCCCTGCATAAAGAAATCTAATTACAGATTCCCCTGCAAGTATAACGCAGGTGATCATTTGCCAGATTTCACCTTTGGACTTCCCAATCAACTCTAGAAAGAGACCTATCCTACCAAACAACAGCAGAAAGGTTTATTGATAAGATTATTGAGGGCAAAACAGTGAAGACAAAAAGAAAAAAAAATAGTAACTAGACTTACCTCTGAGGGTAACTTTGTCATAGATTTCTTCTGCTATGGTTTAGAGTGCAGAGAATCAAGACCAATCCAAAAAAAGAAAGTTCTATGCAGAAACTTCGAGCAAATATGATTTTAAGAAAACTGCCATTAATCTCAAAGCTGAAGCCACACAGCATTTCCGTGGGAAGCACCTCATGAGGACAAATATACTAAAAGAAAAGTGTAGCTAATTAGTATTAATGAAAGACTACACACTAAAAGAGATGACAGATCATGAAACTTGGAAGTAATTTGTATATAATCTTGAAATAGCAGTAATGTAGACATAAGCTCTGCTCATACTATATACAGCATAAAAGTTGCAAGCAATGGTGACACAGAATGCCCTTTCTTTAGCAGGCTGGTGAATTTTAATTAGCTCTATAAGGATTTTTAGAGCCCTTTTACCACAGAATTGCAAAAAAGAAGGTACACAATGCATGTCTAGCATGAGGCCTTAAGCTGTGACTTACACCACCATCCATAATATAGTCAACAAACAGAAGCAGATATGCAGGATGTTTGTCAAAAGATTTACAAACCTTCTACTTATAATACTGAACAAATGGTAGTGCTTGATCACCTACACGGTTAAACGGACCTACTGGCCTAAGAACAATAATATACAGAAGTATACTATACCATTGACAAACACGGTAACATATGGCAATTTTTTCCCATAGTGCATGATGCAGAAAAATGGACACAACATCTTATACGTATCCTGACTTGAATTATTGGTTATAGTAATAACATGACCAACTTTTAGTACATGTACATGGTGTCAATGAAATTGTAAACACCATCAAGTTACCTTAACTTTCTAGTCTACTTTTCAAAAACATGAGGTCTCTCTTGTCACCATCTTTATTCTGCCTCTCAAATACAGCCAACTTGTTGCGTCTGTGTGTGTGTGTGTGTGTGTGTAAACAGAACTTTTGAACATTGAGGATACATGTCAACATAAGAAACCTGAAACTTTCGGAGACTTGAAAGACATAATGAGATAGATCAACAAACTCAGAAAGGAAGTTTTTTCCTGCCATATTATTTCATATATATCAAGAGTAAAAAGGTTTATAAGGTGAACGGTATATTTTTCTTCATGCCATATAAGGATTTACTTTTTTTTTGGGTTTTCATGCAACTTTCATTTCTTCTCTTACAATTTCATCAGCTAATATTCCAAACCTCTGCTAATATAAAGCTTCTATACTTCTCATTGATTTGCAGCTGGATTTTGTAAAAAGCGGAAAATTTGCTCTTGTACAATGCACACCTAGCCTATGACAGTGGTAATGAAGTGAATATAACAGACATTTGTCTTTATGATAATTTGACAATGGTAATAAGCTCTAGAAAAAAATTGAATTATCAAAAGCCAGACATGTAAGTACATGATGCAAACTCAAGATATATAGCTAAAAGAAAGAGAAACTGTTTTGACCCAAAAATTCCCAGGGCATGCATATTGCATAAAATTATGGCAACCAAAAAGATCCACTAACACATGCAACCCATTACACACAGACAAGTCTTAAAGCGTAAGATACATACAATCAGATAAATGTTAAAACATAAAAGCACCCTAAACATAAAATATATGTTTCATAGATCCAAATAACTATTCAAACACTCAAAAGACACCAAATTTATAGCCCAGTATTCGGACCACATAGAACTACCACAAAATAAGAACCTCCACTAGTTCTTCACTTTTCAAAGAAAAGAGGCAAAATATGAAGGTTAGCAACAGACCTGGTTCATTCGCCCTTCTCTTCTCTTTCCCTATTCCACTGCTCTATCCTCGCTCTTCGCTCCTCACTTCCCTCCCTGGCCGGGCTCCTCCTCCTAGGACTATCTTGACGCCGCCTACCACCATCACTGCCATACCTCCCATGCCTATCTCCGCTCCTCCGGCCACTCCCCCCACGATGATCTCCATTGTCACGATAATCCCTCCGGTGACGTGGGCTCCGGCTCCTGCTCCGGCTTCGTCGCCCGTGGGACCTACGATATCGACCAAAAAGTTTCTTCCTTAGCTCTCTCCCAATTTGCTTCACATGCATGAAATTGCAATACCCTCCTCGGTTACAACTATCCTCTTCAAACTGCCGGCAAGTCGCCTCTCGAAAGTCGGTAACAGGTGAGAAATCAGCGATTATTGGGCGACCAGAATAAAATCTCCCTTGCAAAGCTTGGAGAGCTGCTGCTGCCTGGTCCTCCTCCTTGAACTGGGCGTAAACATTTCCAACCATGTGATCAGCGAGATTATCACATATGTTGAGGGTCTCTAGCTCACCAAACTTACTGAGCTCCTCAAAGATATCCTCATAGAAATCCTCGAAGTGTTCTTGAATCTTCGCAGGATCGATGGGCTGTCCCTGGGGGTCTAAGCCTGGCGTGATACTATCAGGGCGCTGGTACATGTTGGAGAGGAGAAGGGTGGGGGAGATTGTTGGGCGGTTGTGGAGCCGAGAACACCGATCCCCGTGGCGGCATGCCCCAATCTTGAAATAGAATGGGCAATTCACCCGATCCTTCTCCGTGCCAAATATTGAAGCTAAGTGTTCTGCCATCAATTTTAAACTTTTAAACAAAGACCAAGATCTTTTCCAAACCCTTCACGATAAACAAACATAATGTTAGGAGATTAACCACAACAATTATATTAACATACACTAATAGCCACCTAAACAAACAAAGTAAACTTATTTCGGGTGTGAAAATGTGGATGTAGATAGTGGACGAACAGAATAGACCAAAATTTAAATGTCTGCTGACATAGAAAGAACGAGAGAAGATGAAGCAGCACTTGAAATCTTGAGCGGAATCCAAATCCTATTTTTTTCCAGAAGAGATCAATATTTACATTCCAGAATTTGGTAAGGGCCCGCATGTGAACACGCACAGACAAGCACATGCACAGCACATGCAAAAAAAAAAGAAAATATCAATCATGTACTAGTTTTATAAGAAAATTAGGCTTAATGAATTACAAAGTTACCATTAGAACTATCCAATAAGCATTTGTAATTTGCTAATCATGATTTCTTACTTCAATTTGAAATGGTAAATCTGCTAAACCATGATTCCACACATCACTTATATGCTAGAAGTGATAAATATCTTAGCCTTCATAGGGTTTTAGAGAAAAATCTAAACGAAAATTGTGTGCAACTGCCGATAGGTTTTAGCACAAAACTGGAACTGAAACTGTTCGTAAACTCTGATACATAATTAATCGTTTAGCTTGATAAGTAAGGATTTTGCTCCGATATTTAAACCAAACCTGATTAAATGTAGGAAGGACAAATGCTATGCACAAGTAATCAAAATAATTTTTTTGCTCTTGATGGGGAAAAAACCTAACCATGATTGGAAATTGAGGGGAAATAAGATAAAATCATAAAACCACAACATATGGTTTTATTATATTAGACAATTTAATTTTCAAAGTTAAGCTAGGGGTGTCAAATAAACAGTACTGTCTGATAAGCATTACCATAGTAGAAGAATCTCCCGGCACTGGGGAGTTCTGAAGTGAAAATGAAATACAACTGAAAACAAAAGCACATACAGTTTGATGTTTACATACAAAAAATAGCAACTCAACATCCTTAATCTCAAACTGAACTGATCCCGTATTTCAATTTAGTTTCAAATTGATCAAAGCCTAAGTTTCTTACAATTTATGAGAGGGTAAAAGATAAAATATAACCTAAAATATAACCAAACACCAAAAATGCATTGAATAGAAAATTAGGGATTTTGAGATCCAAAATTAACATCAAGGCTGCCAAATGATAAACTAATTATAATAATAAATAAGAGGAAAGGATTAAAGAAATAGCAAATTTTAGTCCCAGTGAACCTTTTATAGGGTTACTAGCAATAAAGATCGTAAACTGCATTGGAAGAATCACAGTGATATAAGCACTTCTACTCAAAACCTGTGTCTTGTTAGATAAAACTCCTTATTTGATATAGCATGGATTAAGAATGTTTAACTCACTTTCATATTGCAAAATTGTAAGGCATGTAATAAACCAGGTTGAAGGATATGCAGTTCCAATCATTTACAACAACAAAGAGGCAAGCCAACCATACATTCTCATGTAAAAATCTCTAAAAATCTCTTGACCCTTTTGAGCATGTTAAAGACATCACATGATTACTAGAACTCTTCCCTCAAACTTCCTATCCACGAGCTCATGGTGCACGAGGAGTACTTAACTCTTTCAAGATGGACTAACCTCATCAACCAATTTGTCGTCTAACCCAACTCACAGATATTTAAGTTAGTTTGGTTGTCAAGCATGTTAAAGTTTTTGACATTTTGTCAACAAAAAAAAAAAGAAAAAGAAATTGCGATATATAAATGTTAAAGTGAAATCAAATTAAACAAAGCAATCAAAATGAATTTTTCATTAGGAGAGAGAGGATACATTACATTGTTTTTGTAGTTTTCTTCCTTAAACCAAAACTTACATAACACATAGTAAATTTAAAAAAAAAAGATCACCTTATATTTTCCATATAATTGCTGGTGAAAAGAGAAATTTAAAAGTGAGCAAAAACTGATACAAAATGGTCTTCATGAGTTTGTTAGTGCATCTGGGCTTCAACTTAATCCTGCCAAATGCTCTGTTTTTCTGGGTGGCATTGAGCTTGATACTAAAGCTGATATTCTCAATTCCCTTGGTTATGCTGAAGCAAAATTGTCAATTAGATATCTTGGGGTGCCTTTGGTGTGTAAAAGACTCTCATATACTGATTGTGATGCATTTGTACACAAGATTACAGTGAAAATTCAAGGATGGCGGACTAAACATCTATTTTATGCAGGAAGGCTGCAACTTGTTATAAGTGTTTTATTTGGGGTGCATGTTTATTGGCCAAATAACTATATTTTGCCAAAGAGAGTCCTCTGCAAATTAGATGAATTGTGCAGAATTTTGTTTTTTGTTTTTTTTTT
>BQKN01065534.1:548570-590954 GCA_022839385.1 Asparagus kiusianus | reverse complement strand
GTTCACGTTCCGATTCCCTGGTATTTTGGGAAGCGGGGCGTGACAGGGTTAGCGACAATGCTTATGTCGTTGATTTTCCTACAGATTTGATTATTTCTCCTAGTTTCAATGTTGCAGATTTGTTTGAGTTCTACCCGCCAAAAGGAACAAATCTTCATGCAAATATAAGCTCGTTGTCGAGCTCTTTTCAAGCAGGAAAGACTGATGTAGAACACACTGCGGACATATTTATGGAGAAGCGAGACCGACACAGGCCCAAACGCGGACCCGGTCGAGGAAAATAACTTGCAACGAAGAACGAGCCATATCTCTCAAAACGTAAGTCGGAATTGGACAAATTATATATATAAATTGCGTATTTCTCGATACGGAGTCAACCAAACCCACCGATGTTTAGTTTTTCACCGTCTGTTTCGCTAAATTTCCCTCCGGATTGAGAGGTATCAGCGTTTTTATCAGTTTTTACCATTTTAGGTAATATTTTAAGAGTCTGTTTTGATTAGAAAGCTCCGGTTTGATTCCAAATTTGACCAATTTACTTTCATAATCCTATGGAGTCTTTTAGAAAGAGTTTTATTATTTCTATTTTTGGTAAAGTTTGAGTCATAGTAGGAGTCTTATTTATTTTCTATTTAAGCAGAGTATTGTAAGCCCTAGAGGCATAACTTTCCATCAATAAAATTTCTCCTTTAATATTTTCTTTGTGGATCTAGAGATCATTCTTTGTGGATTCAGAGAACACCCCTTGTTGGATTCCGAAGTTATCATTTCCGCGCTGCGTCAAAATTAATTAACCTCAATTTGAAAACTTACGATTAACAATGTCAAAATATAAATTGAGTATATCGAAGCTAAAAGATGTAACTCCAGGGTTTTTTTTTCTCAAAATCTAGGACACCTCAGACATCAACTGAGGTAATCTCATGAGGCTCTCCTGACATCTCTATCTACCAAAGGATAAAAAAAATCCGGTGAGTTCTAGCAAAATTTGTTACAAGACTAGGAGATTTATTGCCTTCTCCGTAGTTATAAGGCTGTTCAAAACAGCCCGCGGCCCGGAGCTCAGCTCGGGCCCGGCCGAGCCGCGGTCGGGCCCCGGATCGGAACTCCGGGCTAAGTCCGGGACCGGGCCGGCTCTTTTGTGCCCGGGCCGGGGCCGGACCGGGCCGGCTCTTTTGTGCCGGTCCGGGCCCGGCTCGGCCCGGATTATTTTTTTTATTTTTTATTTTTATGTATTATATTATATATGTATATATAAATATATATAATATGTATAATATATATGTATATATAATATATTTTTATATATGTATAATATGTCATATGTGTGTATATATATACTCTCTCTTACTATATAAGTATACTCTCTCTTATATAAGTATATATATGTATAAGTATATATAAGTATACTTTCTCTTATATAAGTATATATAAGAATACTCTCTCTTATATATGTATAATGTATGTATGTATATACTCTCTCTTAGTATATATGTATATATAAGTATACTCTCTCTTATATATGTATACTCTCTCTTATATAATATATTTCTATATATGTATAATATGTCATATGTGTGTATATATATACTCTCTCTTAGTATATAAGTATATATAAGTATACTCTTTCTTATATAAGTATATATAAGTATACTTTCTCTTATATAAGTATATATAAGAATACTCTCTCTTATATATGTATAATGCATGTATGTATGTATATATATACTCTCTCTCTTAGTATATATGTATATATAAGTATACTCTCTCTTATATAAGTATATATAAGTATACACTCTCTTATATATGTATAATATATGTGTGTGCACACATATATAAAAGAGTAGACTTATATAATAGGGAGTATACATATATAAGAGAGAGTATACTTATATATACATATATACTAAGAGAGAGTATATATATATATATAAGTATACTCTCTCTTATATATGTATACTCCCTATTATATAAGTATACTCTTTTATATATGTGTGTGTGTGTATACTCTCTCTCTTAGTATATAAGTATGTATAAGTATAGTATATTACAACGGCTACTTCTTCCCCATTGGCCCAACGGGCAACGGCTACTTATGCGATTCTCTCTTTCTCTCAAATTATAACTTATAAATATATACAATATATTTACATATAATATATGTATATATAATATATAGTTACATAATAATTTGGAAGTATATACTAATACATAATTATATAAAATATAATAATATTAAACTAATTTTTAGTATTTTTTTATCAAAAAAAGAAAAGAAATTTAAAAAAACCTAGTTAGTATTTACTTATCTATTGTGATGCGATGAATTCCAAAATAAATTTATACTTGTAATTTGTAAATGGTTTATTAATTATTAATAAAGAATTTATTTTTATAATTTTTTATTCTTAATTTATGTTATTTTAAGTGATTAATAAAATTATTGTTTTTATTATTTTTTATCTTTTTTTTATAATTTAAAATTTAAATAAAATTTAAAAATTTGATAAAAATTTCTTTAAAAAAAGAAAAAAACTCGGGCCAGCCCGGAACCCGGGCCGGTCGGGCCCGGCCGGCCCGGGGTACCCGGGTCCGGGCTCCGGTTTTGCGTGGCCCGGGCCTGGATTTCCTGGCCGGGCCTGGCCGGACCGGCCCGGATGGACAGGCCTATCTGTAGATGTAAGAAACTTTAGAGCCTGTTTGGATTTGTAGGGGATGAAGGGAAGTTAAGGGAAACTAGGTGAGAGAATAAGGGAAGGGAGTTCCCTTCCCCTTGGTTACACCCTAATTTGGGGGGTAACAAATTTTATGCTATTAGGGGGTGAACCAAGGGGAACTAGGGTGAATAACTTCACCTCCTAAATGTTCACAAATAAGGTGAATAGAGGTGAATGGTTCCCCTAACTTCCCTTCACCCTTATTCCCTTCAATCCAAACAAGCCCTTAGTCGATTGCAGAGAAGTTAAGTAAGAATAGCACAGGCGTCCTCGGTCAAGATCAAGACAGTAATAATTAAGCTCAGCACATTCTACGACCGCCTGAATATTAACTTTAGAGTCAGCTTCCACCCTTTGTCTTCCTTCAGGTAATACAGGACAGAACTCGCCAAGACTACTCCGGTATCCTTTCAATTCAACAACGGTTATTGTGGCGATACCAAGATAATATAACCCTTTTTTTCTCTAAACGAAGGCCATCAATCCGTATTAATTACACTTGGAATTACTTTTGGTTATCCAATCTAATCATCTCACCAACAAAATGAAATGATGTACTTCTCTACGCTGCAGGGTACTGCGCATGCTTCCTTAGTCCACTAGAGATATCGAATCATCATTAAATTATTAGGGCAGACGAGAGTCTGCAGTGTGAAAGCTGACGCTAAACGATCCAGCGAAATAAAAAGCTTACCTCTGTCAACTACTGAGCGATCAATCTTCGGATCAAACGGGGGTACTGTTGGAGTCTTGAGAGAGAAACATCGCATAACCAACAAGCATGCTAGTTGATCAACAATGGGGCCATGAACAACTCATAAAGCATTGGCTGAAATTTTGTTATACAGGGAGGAGTGCAAAGCAAGCAAGGGGTTCTTGATTACCTCCACGATAACAACCACCATTTTCATCCTCTCTCTCTCTCTCTCTCTCTCTCTCTCTCTCTCTCTCTATATATATATATATATATATATATCCCAAGCTGTCACCATGATTATCACCACCACCAAAAATAGTATAAGAAGCCGGCCAATTTGAACATGACTTATTCAAACTGCGAGCAAATCAAAGCCAATATGGCCCTCTTCTCACAGAGAAGTACTTGTGTTTTGATTGCTGCAATCACTCTGTTTCTTCTTCTGGATGTCTCTGCGGCAAGAAAAGTCCACAAAAACGTGACTAATTCAACAGTCTCTGAGGTGGTTGGTGACGTTCAGGTTGAGGATTACGGTCACCAGAGTGGCAACGGCGGTGGCGTAGGAGGTGGGGACAGTAGTGGGTATGGATGGGGATGGGGTAGTGGTGGTGGAGGCGGCGGCGGTGGACGTAATGGTGGAGGTGGGGGTGGCGGTGGGGGAGGCAATGGTGGGGGTGGAGGAGGCGGCGGCGGCAGTGGTAATGGTGGACATGGGAGTGGCCATGGCAATGGCAAAGGTGGCGGTGGCGGTGGTGGTGGAGGCGGAGGCGGAGGCAGTGGCAAAGGTAGTGGCAGCGGAAGTGGCCATGGCAATGGTAAAGGAGGAGGAGGCGGGGGCGGCGGTGCAGGCAATGGTAAAGGCAGCGGCCATGGCAGTGGCCACGGCAGTGGTGCTGGTGGTGGCGGGGGCCACGGCAGTGGTGCTGGTGGCGGTGGTGGCAGCAATAGCAGTGGCAGTGGCCACGGCAGTGGCGCTGGCGGTGGCGGTGGCCACGGAAGTGGCGGTGGCAGCGGTACTGGTGCTGGCGGTGGAGGACACAGCGATGGAAGTGGCAAAGGAGATCGTGGCGGTTCCGGCAGTGGAAATGGAAAAGGAAGTGGTGGTGGTTCCGGCAGTGGTGAAGGCAATGGCAGCGGCAAAGGAGGAGGAGGCGGTGGCGGCGGCAATGGCGGTGGCAAAGGAGGAAATACCGGCCATGGTAGTGGTAGTGGCAAAGGCGGAGGTGGTGGCGGTGGCGGAGGTGGAGGAAGTGGAGGTGGAGGTGGTGGCGGTGGTGGTAAAGGAGGAGGAGGTGGTGGAGGAGGAGGAGGCCCCCACGGAAACGGCAAAGGCAGCGGTGGCACGTTGCACAACTAGCAGAATAATCAACAACAATAACAACAATGGCATAAGCAAAATGCCACTATTTTTTCAGAATTTAAGCTAAGCTATCTATATATATATATATGACCTATAAGTCACAATAAGAGCCTGACTATAGAAGAGACTGAAATGTTCTGGTTTTCTTATTCTGTGTGGTTTGTTTTGTCCATGATTTGGTAACCGTAATGAGTTTTGGTTCTGATTGTCTTTTGCAGTTTGTACTGATTATTGGTTTTGGCTATGGTGATCACTTTGATTGAAGTATCAAGTCAAATCTGTTTATTTATTCTTAAGCTATCATGCATACTGTTCTCTTACTTAGCGCATATTTGATTGCAAAATTTTTAAAGAGATATAAATCATAGAGGAGTGATACTTCACCATTGATTCTCATTCTAATTGTGTGAAAATAGAATTTCCAATAACAATTGTCATCTACATCCAACCCTTACAGATAAATCTTTAAGTTCTAATTATTTGGTTTTAGCTCGTAACTTTTATGACAGTTTCAAAAGTGTGATAATAATAGAGGATAGAGACTATAAACTCAAATCTTTAATCTAGATGATTTCCAATTAGATATAATTACCATCAGAAATAAGAGATGTACATTTCAAAATGAAGCTAATGTAAAATTAAAATGAAGCTAATGGACATTTCAAAATGAAGCTAATGTAAGCATTTAACAAATTAAAAGTTTAGAAAAAAAAAGAAAATTCCAAATGCTTTTTGATGGTTTATGTTTATTCGAGATAGACACATTCAAATTCATGTAAAATTAAAAACAAATATAAAAGCAAAAATTTTCAAAGATTTGGAAGTAGACTTCACTATCATGGTTACATCAAAATTAGGAAATGGAAGTGAAAAAAAGCACTAATCATTCTGAAACCAAGCATAGCCTCAGACAAATTAGTAGACTATCATAAATTAAGGAATCCTTAAAATCGGCATTCCTTCATCCAAACGAACTGTGAGAGGAGAGGATGCGCGGGAAAGCAGGAATCCGTTAAAATTAGTTAAGACATCGCTGGCCTGTCCTCCGTGGGACCCCTGACCAGATCCGGAAACATAGAACGGGACCCACCTCCTCTCTCATCCCTCTCCTTCTCTTCACCTCAAAACTAATTATTTTCCTAATTCTCTTGCTTAGTTTTTGATAATGTCTCAATTAAACCCAACGATCTAGATAACCAAAGGGGGGAGCGAGAGGAGAGAACACCAAGATGGCATCACCAAACACGCCATCAAAGAAAGCCATCCGCAACTCCGGCGGCGCCGGCGGGCAGGGCAGCCGCGACAACGCTGGCCAGACAGTGAAATTCGCCCGCCGGACGTCCAGCGGGCGGTACATAAGCCTGTCGAGGGACGACATCGACATGTCGGGGGAGCTGGGGTCGAACGACTACATGAACTACACGGTGCAGATCCCGCCGACGCCCGACAACCAGCCGATGGACGGGCAGGGGGAGGCGGCCAACGTCGCGCTCAAGGCCGAGGAGCAGTACGTGTCGAACTCGCTGTTCACAGGCGGGTTCAACAGCGTCACTCGCGCGCACTTGATGGATAAGGTGATCGAGTCGGAGGTCAGCCATCCGCAGATGGCCGGTTCGAAGGGGTCAATGTGCGCGATGCCGGCGTGCGATGGGAAGGTTATGCGGGACGAGAGGGGCGATGATATTTATCCTTGCGAGTGTCGGTATGTAGAGCTTAAAAGGATTTTACCTTTACATTTGGATTATCTCCACTAATCCATCAAATAACCGAAAGATAACTTCGATTATATATCAAGATTCTAGGTGTTACTAAAAGAGTTCGGAATAGTAAATGTTGAAACTGTACGTGTAATTTTTACTCTTTGGAGTTTATTTTTTATGCCAACGTTTGTGTTGCAGGTTCAAGATATGCAGAGATTGCTACATGGACGCGAAGGAAAACGGAAACTGCCCGGGCTGCAAGGAGCAATACCGGATGGGAGACTACGAAGACGAAGTGCCGAACTTCGCCCAGGGGGCGCCTGCGCTCCCAGCCCCAGGCTCGGGGATGAACTCGAACAAGTCGCTGCAACTGCGGTCGCAGAACGCCGATTTCGACCACAACCGATGGATCTTCGAGACGAAGGGGACTTACGGGTACGGCAACGCGTACTGGCCGAAAGAAGGGTCGGACGATGAAGATGCCATCGGTGATGGCATCCCGGACGCGACGGAGAAGCCGTGGAAGCCTCTGACGAGGGTGCTGCCTATGCCCGCCGGAATCATCAATCCGTACCGGTATGTACGTACAACGGTGGACTATATATGGTTTTCGTTATTAGAGTCAGAAAACAGACTTCATACTGTTGAAATTGGCAGCATACTGATCCTCTTCCGCTTCATCACGCTCTGCTTCTACCTGACATGGCGAGTGCTGCACGTCAACGAGGACGCGCCCTGGCTCTGGGGCATGTCCGTCGTCTGCGAATGCTGGTTCGCCTTCTCCTGGATCCTCGACCAAGTCCCGAAGGTCAACCCCATCAACCGCCAGACCGACCTCGCCACCCTCCGCGAGAAGTTCGACCTCCCCTCCCCCTCCAACCCCCACGGCATCTCCGACCTCCCTGGCATCGACGTCTTCGTCTCCACCGCCGACCCAGAGAAGGAACCCCCTCTAACCACCGCCAACACCATCCTGTCAATCCTCGCCGCTGACTACCCCGTCGAAAAAATCTCCTGTTACATCTCTGATGACGGCGGCGCGCTTTTAACATTTGAAGCTATGGCGGAAGCTGCCAGTTTCGCAAACATCTGGATACCCTTCTGTAGGAAGCATGATATCGAGCCGAGGAATCCCGATAGCTATTTCGCGATGAAAGGGGACCCGACGAAGAATAAGAGGAGGGCTGATTTTGTGAAGGATAGGAGGAAGGTGAAGAGGGAGTATGATGAGTTCAAGGTGAGGATTAACGGGTTGCCAGATTCGATAAGACGACGGTCGGATGCGTTCAATGCGAGGGAGGAGATGAAGATGATAAAGCATATGAGGGACAGTGGAGGCGACCCGCTGGAGCCGATTAGGGTGCAGAAGGCGACCTGGATGGCGGATGGGACGCATTGGCCGGGGAGTTGGGCTGTGGCGGCGCCGGATCACGGGAAAGGAGACCATGCTGGTATCCTGCAGGTAAGTTCATATTCATCACTTTTTACAAGTTCATTTTCAGTTTCCACTGTGTCACTTTGATGTCAAGAGTTTCTCATCTCATTTCACTCTGATGTTCCTGTCTAGATTCCGTTAGATTTTCTGTGAATTTTCATCATGTTCAATGCTACTGGAAACATTATTAAATCTGATAAAAAAAATCTAATGAAATCCGAACGGAGGCATCAAAGTGAAATGACATCTATATTAACTTTGGGTGTCAAAGGTTAAAGCAATAAAGTAAAAAATTGGATACATCGTAGGATACCGCTTGACTATTTTCTTTTTACTCTATATAAATTCGTGGTCGGTGAGATTCAGTTCTGAGTTGTTAGGTTTCTCTGATATCATCAGAAAGTCCTTACCGCTGCTCTAAAATAAAGTTATGATCATGATTAAGAGTCATATTGTTTTATGTTGTAACAAGAGCAAGCCAATGAATAATTATAAATGAAAATAACAAATATTCATGGTGCAAAAGGTCCTTAAAATTTGAGAGCACGTCTGTGTTTGTCAATAGGTAATGCTAAAGCCTCCGTCCTACGAGCCCCTCTTCGGCCTCCCCGACGAAGAGCAACAGTTCGACTTCAGCGACGTCGACATCCGACTCCCGATGCTCGTTTACATGTCCCGAGAGAAACGCAAAGGCTACGACCACAACAAGAAGGCCGGCGCCATGAACGCCCTCGTCCGAGCCTCCGCCGTCATGTCGAACGGCCCCTTCATCCTCAACCTCGACTGCGACCACTACTTCTACAACTGCCAAGCCATCCGCGAGGGCATGTGCTTCATGCTTGACCGTGGCGGCGAGGACATCTGCTACATCCAGTTCCCTCAGCGCTTCGAGGGTGTCGACCCCTCGGACCGCTATGCCAACCACAATACCGTGTTCTTCGACAGTAACATGAGGGCCCTGGATGGACTGCAGGTAAGGCTGGAAACTAGTCGAATCCAATCTGACATCGTGGTGTTTGTACTTGAGTTTGTTTAAAAATTTTAGAATTCAAATACAAACACGTTTCTAATATCAGGGCACTCATATTTGATCCGTTTGAAAGAGTAGAATCAATATGATACTGGAATTACAAATTATAAGAAAGTGTTGATGATCAAATGGAATCGAATAAACAGCTGCTAAAAATCCCTTTCCGCCTCCAACCGCAGGGCCCGATGTACATAGGCACAGGGTGCTTGTTCCGAAGGTTCGCGCTGTATGGGTTCGATCCGCCGGGGGAGAAGGCGAACTGGATGAAGGGGAAGGTGGAGAAGCCGACGGCGGATGTGGAGTCGGAGATGACGTCGCTGACAGCGGATACGTTTGGCGGAGAGCTTGATCCAGCGGTGCTGCCGAAGAGGTTGGGGAACTCGCAGGCGCTGGCGGAGTCGATTCGGGTGGCAGAGTATCAGTCCAGGCCGCTTGCTGATCATCACGGGGTTAAGCATGGTCGGCCGCCCGGGGTTCTGCGGGCGCCGAGGCCGCCGCTTGATCCGACCTCCGTCGCGGAGGCCGTCTCGGTTATTTCTTGCTGGTATGCTTAAAATTTCACCAAAAAAAAAGATGGCCGGCTCGATTGGTTTCGGTTATTATTATTATCATTATCTTTTTTAATTAAAACAAAAAATGTAATTGCCGCGTCAGGTACGAGGACAGGACGGAGTGGGGGGACCGCGTGGGGTGGATCTACGGCTCCGTGACGGAGGACGTGGTCACCGGCTACCGCATGCACAACCGCGGCTGGCGATCCATCTACTGCCTCACGAAGCGCGACGCCTTCCGCGGCTCCGCCCCCATCAACCTCACCGACCGCCTCCACCAGGTCCTCCGCTGGGCCACGGGCTCGGTCGAGATCTTCTTCTCCCGCAACAACGCCATCCTCGCCTCCCGCAGGCTCAACCTCCTCCAGCGCATCTCCTACATGAACGTCGGCATCTACCCCTTCACCTCCGGCTTCCTCATCGTCTACTGCTTCCTCCCCGCCCTCTCCCTCTTCTCCGGCCAATTCATCGTCCAGACCCTGAACGTCTCGTTCCTCATCTACCTCCTCTGCATCTCCTTCGGCCTCATCGGGCTCGCCGTCCTCGAAGTCAGGTGGTCCGGCATCGCGCTCGAGGACTGGTGGCGCAACGAGCAGTTCTGGCTCATATCCGGGACGTCCGCGCACTTCTACGCGGTCATACAGGGGCTGCTGAAGGTGATCGCCGGCATCGAGATCTCCTTCACGCTGACGGCGAAGTCCGCGACGGACGAGAACGAGGACATCTACGCCGACCTGTACATCGTCAAGTGGTCGTCGCTGATGATCCCGCCGATCGTGATAATGATGGTGAACCTGATCGCGCTGGCGTTCGGGTTCGCGAGGACGGTGTACAGCACGGTGCCGGCCTGGAGCAAGCTGCTGGGGAGCGCGTTCTTCAGCTTCTGGGTGCTCGCGCACCTGTACCCGTTCGCGAAAGGGCTGATGGGTAAAAGAGGGAAGACCCCGACGATTGTCTACGTTTGGTCCGGGCTCATCGCGATCACGATCTCGCTGCTCTGGGTCGCGATTAGCCCGCCGAGCGGGAGCGAGGGGCTCCCTGGAGGTGGTTTCCAGTTCCCTTAGATGGTGGGGTCCCAAAAGGAGAGGGAAAGAGATGTAAGAAAAACTATTTACAATTTTCTTTTATATATATATATACCGAAAAACTAGCAGCAAACCGCAGTGGTGTGTAATAGTGTTTTTTTTTTTTTTTTTTGTGTGTAATCGATTTATTTTTGTCTTGTATTATTTTGTGACATCTGAGTATTTTTATTTTTATTTTTTGCTTATGTTTTCCGCATCAGGTACTGTTGTCACTGTGCCCGCATAGGTAACCGGGGCTGTTTGTTTGCACAAGGAGAAGGGGAAAGCCCGTCAAAAGTGTCAGTTTTGACAGGCTTTCTTGCAAAAACGTGCAAAAAAAACCGGTCAAAACTAACACTTTTGACAGATTTTCAACCCATTTCCTCCTCTAAAAGAGGCAACCAAACGCACCTAACCCTCAACATATTTTATCCACTGACATATACATATAAAGCTGATATATGTCTCTCTGTCCATCATTCATTATAAACTCACCGTAAAGATTCCTGCAAAATTTGAGTCCAAATAAATCCAAATGAAACAACTCGAACATGCCTTTCAAGGGGTCAACGTAAGATACAAATTCACATTGTCGATTTTAACTCCATTTACAACCGAAGAAGGGCATCATTAGATTAGCATTGGCATGGTGTTCCTATGGGGAGGTATGTCCATATCCTTGGTCGTAAGAATTCTGGCATAAAATAAACCATCACATAAACAAAAACAGCTACGCATACTGTTGAAGCTCTCGAATGGAATTCGTTTATACAAGAGGCGCCAGAGTACAGATGGCTTCCTGTCAAGAATGGCTGCATGCCTCAGTAATTACCCCATTCCAAAAGTGAGCGATCAAACTTAAATGCAGAACCAACGTGTACCGCAATAATGTACAAAATTCACATACATGATGATAGCTATGAGAATTCACCCTAAATAAGATAATTATTATCCAATAGCAAGTTATCTAATCATATTGTCATAGTAAAGAAAGGAAACAAAACCCCCCAAAAAAATCTTCGTCTGAAATCCACAGCTACTTTACACTAGGCCACTGCACATCAGCTGTTTTTTATGGGCCAGTTGTTCAGAAAAAAGAGACTTTCTTTCATCAGCCTAACTAGGAAAATGTCTTGTTCACAACCGAAAATTCACAGAGCAACGAGCAGCTTCTTGGCTAAGAGAAAATAGTCATCTAACTTGTGCACAAACCATAGCAGCAGGACCATCCTGAAAAATCCAATTAGCTAATCACCAGGGCAGCAAAAACAATTTTAAGTGAAACCATTCAGATAGCTATTGACTTTGATAGTACATGGTAGCAAAGGCTACGACCACATCCGGGGGTCTACCTCCCAAAGTCAAGCTACAGATGTAGAAGTTCCAAAGTGCGACACTACAGACGGAGAGGAGAGTTTTTTTTTTCTTTTTTTGTTGGTTGGGTGGTGTGGGTGTGGGTGTGGGTGTGTGGGGGGGGGGGGGGGGGGGGGCCCTCTATGTGCAATTAACATGTCTTTCGATTAGGAGGCGCAAAAAAGAACCCATGGACCTCAATTATTTAATATTGTACATGCTATTAAGTACTTGCAAATTGTTCTAAGAAAATATGTCCTGCTAATATCAAAAAAAGAAAAACGTGAAGACTGAGATCAAGTACCGTAGCAGAGTTCCAAGCCTTCTGTGATCCTATCAACATATAAATAAAGAAGCCTCCGAACACAAAAAAGGAAAACCAAATTCCTAAGAGCTATAGATCAGACTGCTCGAAGGGTGCACGTACAAACAGCTGACCATGAAGTGTAACTACCGCTGAAGTCTGATGTGGATCGATCCGCGAGGGCAAGGTAACAACCTGCAATGATTTTTTTTCCTTAAATAAGAAAATTGTAACAAGTTCACATTTAGTTAAAAAGGAAGAAAATAAACACCCCAACCTTTTTAAAAGGAGTAACACCCCAAGGATTATCAGGCTGCTCAGGTTCACCTGATATGATTAAGCGACCTGCTGGATCTGATTGAACATGCACCTATTTTCACACAAAAACAAACCAAATTGTTTCAATATTTCTGATGTCAGAACGATCACCAACAAGTGGTCCTACGGTCTAACTGGTCAATTGCTATCACTATCAAAGACCATGAGTAGGAAGTTCAGCCAATCTCCATGTTCTTGAATCCAAACTACTGCCAAAGAATTCAGAATCTTAGAACGACATTGATAGCTGGACTGACCTTGCAGTATTAGTGTATATTGAGCATTTCATAATTCATTACAGGGTATTCGAAACTAAAAACTCACTGTTAATAGCTATAGTTTCTCATTTAGTACCCAAATCCAAACACTGATCCATCGTTGATTATGTAACATGAATAGGGATCAATCGTTGATTATGTAACATGAATAGGGTAAAGATAAAAATTCAAACATGCAAATAATGTAGATCACATATGCAAGAAGAACAACCAGCAAAGTACATGTATTACCTCTTCACGAAGAAGACCAGGAACTAAAGCATACACTTCAAAGCAATCTTTCTGCACAAATGCACAATCCACCAGTCAAAGCTCGACAGAAGATAAAAAATTGAGTGTTATTTACAGTTACAATTATAATCTTGAAAGCATGTCAACTCCTTTTTTTTTTTTTTTTTGCCCAGTAAATACAAGAATTTAAACAAGCCAGACAATATGGCAGATGAGATCAACTTACAGTTTTTTTCACATTTATTTTCACCCAATCAGCAGGTTGTCCAACATCAACAACCGTCGCTTCCACCCTGCAACAAAAGTAACCATCTTGTCAACCTGTTAACCCAGCTTTGATAGTCAAGATATAGGTAGTTAAACAAATTAAAATACCAATTTAAGCTGTATAAGCTAGGAGCATATCACTTAGCAACACGCATGTAAAAGACGATGAAGCCTAGAAAACTAAACAATTAAAAAGGGAAGTATCTCTTGACATTTAATCAGCCAGCTGATCTGGACATATACAGAAGGGTAAAGCCTTTTTCAGGTGATATTTTTAATTTTATTATTACATTTATTTACTGGGAAAAAATATCCAGCATAAAGGAATTCAAAAGTAATTATGAACACGAGGAATTCAAAAGTAATTATGAACACGAGATCAAGAAATCTTTAGAAAACATAAGGATCTTAACTGAGGCTTGAAGACTTTTTTGTGAGAAACTTTAACTGCATGATCCAGGGTCGATCCTTTTTTCCTCTTCATCCCACCTAAATATAGATTAAAAACAAATTAAGTAAGAACTCAGAGAGGTCACCGCCATCAAGGCACATACCGTGGAGAAACACACCAATATTTTTGTGATGCTTATCCCACTTCAGAAGTGAAATTGAAGTCTTGTCCTGTCAACCAAAAGATGACCAAACATACTTTTAAAGTTTTATACAAAATAGGTAGCATGTACATAGGCTTCAGAAAAATATGCATACACATTAGAATTTAGCAAACAATACAGACCTTGATGATTGGGTCACCCACTTCACCATTACCAAGAAGCCGTGAGTGCCAGCCCTGCATGGCTCGTGCAGCAGCATCCCTTCTGGCTCTGCCAGACCCTGACGCTTGGCTTACACCAATCTGTAAATAAACCTTATGAAAAGATCATACAATACAACAAAAACTTGCCACTTTCCATGGAAATTTGTATAAAAAATCCCTTCAGCCCAGAATGTTATTGTAATTTCTTCAGTCAGATATATACTTAAATATCTAAGTGCTATGTACTAGAGCAATTTTTCAAAGCTTGGTAAAACACATATCAGCTTGCGTTCTAAGAAAAATAAGGAATGACATGCTACATTTTAAACGATTAAGCTGACTTCTGATATAAAGAAAAACCTATTAACACAGCCTGCATAAAGCTGCATAAAATAAGGCATCATCCAAACATAATGCTTATAACCAAGAAAATTCTGTTAGGACGTTAGTACGAAATAACCATTTGGAGCAACATTCTAGTTCCATTTCAACTAACAGAACTTGTGAAGAATGAACCTTCTTTGTATCACTATTAGCAACTCCTAAACTGAAATATATAAGAAGATTATAACACTTCCAAAAAGTAAAATAACACACACCAGGCAAAAAATGAGGGTATCTGACTTTAAAATCAGATCAACAAGGTGTATATTCAAGTTAGAGATGCTTGTAGTCAGATATGAAGGTCAAGTGAACTATTTAATGTAGGTTGCCACTGTTGAGGTCAAAGTGAGAGAGAGAGTTTATTAAGATAGTTTGGTCATATACAACGAATGCCACTAAAGGCATGAGTCAGGATAAGATAAAATTAGCAAAAAGGACTGTCTACAGAAAAATCTATTGTTATGGAAATGCATCAGCATGACCTAGTAATGTTTCTTCTTTTTCTACTTCCCCGATGAAGTTCAGATCATAAAAGTATAAAACATGATCAACCTTAAATAAAAAAAAAGTGGATGCATGCATGTGTGTGTGTGTGCTGTGAGTGCCGGCGTGCATGCGTGTCTGTGTAATGGACAGTAAGCTGGGTTATGAGGCAAAGCTGTGCAGAAGATAAGAGAACTGGAAAGTTGAAACTATTAAAGTGGATTTCCTGTCACAAATGAAGATGGATTTCATATCATAAGCAATGGAACACACACACACACACCAAAAAAAAAAAATTAAATATCCAAACTTGTGGTAATACAGTAAAGGGACTGGAGTTTAACAAAATACAGGAGATCAGTTTAAAAAGAGAAGCCCAAGTTAGCACAAGAAGGTCAGAAAAGGATGGTCTGCTATCTGTTGAAGTAGCTATAAAATCATAGGCACATCAAGTCAAAGGATAAAATCATACTACATACCCAAAGTATGCATAAAGAAAGAGATTCACCTGATTGTCAACTGACATTGCCTCTGGAAGAGCAGGTATTGGAACACGGAGCTCGCCAGTACGAATTTTATGCTTTTCATACTCAAGGAGCGCCTGCAGAAAAGGAAACAAAGAACCATAAACAAAAAGGAAAAAAGAGAAGGAAAATATCCACATGCAAGCCCTGCCAACATTGAATGCACACACATGGATACAAAACACCACATTGGAAGTGAAATATTGTAGGAGTACTGAATAATCGGTATGACAAGAATGGATTGTCAAATAGCTCACGACCAGTGAGGGCCCAACGTAAACCAAATAATCAAAAAATATATATGGCCAACCCAAAGGCAGATCAAGATCTTGCTGTTGTTCTAGCAAGTTAAGATAATTAATTTTTAATCCTGATATCAAGAAGATATGAAGCCATTTAGGCAGTCAAGGGACACCAAGAATTGGCCCAGAAACTTGAATGCATAGAATAATTCAGCTATCCTAATAATTGGTCAAATAAATTTCCAACTGAATACAATCCGGGGGAAAAACTGTGTATGTGCTTAATTATCTGGAAGGAAACCGACTCAAGAGGATTTTTAGAACAGTGATTTAATAGCCTCTCGTTATTTTTTGTCATGAATTTTCAATAACTTGATTCTTTTAAGCAAATAATCCAGGTGTTTATCTTCATATGCGAGTTAAAAGGTTGAACCATAACCATAAGAAAATAATCCCTCTCCTGAATATGAATATATCACCAACTCTATAGAGAGGTTTAGTAATTAAGTATTCACTAACAGTTTTATTAATTTCTAATACGTGCGTTATTCACTTTCTTACGTTGAAGGTTGAACGAAACAAGCCAGTTTACTCTGCAGATTTTATGCCCATAGAGTTGAACCATGACCACAAAAATAATTAAAAAAAAATCCCTTCCCAGAATGTATTGCTGGCTATATAGAAAACTTAAGTAATTATACTTATCCGCTAACAATTAATCAATTTCTAATACGTTCATTAACTTTCTTACTTCGAAAGTTGAATGAAACAAAGCCAGTTTGCTATGCAATTTCATTCTGAGATACTTTTGTGCTTTCAGGAATTAGCAACCCGGAAGCAATCAACTGATTGCTAGCAGTTGTAACTAGGCAAATTGCCTTCTTAAAGAAGCTATCAACAAACCAGAAGGCAAATAGCATTTCAACTGAAAGGGCGAAAAGAAAAGAGAATAAACAATCCATAACTTCAAAAGATGATGGTCATGATACATTGACATGTCATACTTTGATGGATAAATTAAATCCAGCTTATTGATTTAGCAGTATGGATATAACCTTTTCATAGAAACATCGAAATGACCAGGAGACCGTAGTGCATGTCCTGCATAAATGAACCCATTAAGATTTTAGTCCTTCAACCAAATATAAGGCTGCAAAGAGACAAATCACTTACATGTTTAAGCTTATATTGAATTTACTTAGCTAACAAATTTGATCTATAGGATTATGTTTATCTTCTAAATGAATGATACATGGCTAGCTAATATAAAAAATTGAGCATGACTATTATGAAAAACAGGAAAAACCAAAAATGACAGAAATGATCACATCTTTTCTGATTGAAAAGGTTATCCCAACAAACCCAATTCATTCAAAGAGAAAATCATGACCGAAATCTCCAATAAGGGTCAACTTTAAAGAGATTGTCTAACAAGATACTTTACAAGGCAATAACGAAACCTGCAATTTATTATTCATTTCTCGATTAACCTGCATCTGTTTTCACAGATATCCAATCATCTTTCCCAGAATCCCAATGATCATTCCAGGAATAACATTGCCACCGTTTACGAAAAATGTGTACTAATAAACTATCAGAATACTCATTTCTACTCCTTGGAAAATTCTCTATTTCAAAATCATAGGGGGAAACATCAAATCAATGCTTTCACCCAAAGGTACCCTTTTTCCATCACATATTTATTTTCTCTTTGTGTTGTTACATTATTCTGCTATCATCAAGATAAAACACTAAAATATGTCACCCAGACCCACCATAGAAACCTGGTCTTATGACCCTTACTCTGTCCTCAAATCCCAAGCCTCTATCTATGGTCAAATTCTCTAGGACCTAAAGACAACCGATAATTGGAACGGAAGGAAGAAGAAAGATACTAATGGTCCAGCTGGTGCAATTGGTACGGTCTTTTGGTTTTGTTCCGAAGCAAACATAGAACATGGGCTATTGTGAATTTAGGATTCAATGATTCAAATTTTGGTTTGCGGATGTTGTTTTTTAGGGAGAATAGAAAGGGATACTTCTCATAGTTAGATGTCATGATAAGCAAGGGTAATAGCAATTTGGCAGTTTAAGAATTAAAAAAAAATATTGTCGTTACACCCTCACACTCAGCAGGTCATTGAGATGAAGCAGTCACTTGTGTTATGTGAAAAAGGGAGAAATTGGGAAAGGTTTCCGCTTTCATGTGACCTACCCTAAGTCAGACTGTAATTAATAACTTTTAGACAGAAAACGGTCAATGTAGCATTGAATAGTATAAGCAACGGCGGAGGATTTTATATGTTTGGGTCTTTTTTTTTTTTTTGGTGTGGCATGGCCCTCCCAACCCAAATGCAAATTGCCTAAGCCCTTGTGTACTTTGTGTTGATCACTCATCCCCCCAAACTCCGGCAGCCCATGAGCCAAACAAAGCCCCCAAGCCTAGGTCTTAAGCACACAAAAAAAAGTTTGGGCCGAATCTCTAAAATTTGGTCTCAAAGTTCAACTGTTCAAACAATGAAAGTACTAACCCGAATCCATTAAGACCTCTCACCAAAAAAAATATTTGCAAACCCCTCTCCCTCTTGGCTCGGCATGCGGTGGTTTTTCCATTTTTTGCGGAATTTTTTCCCTGTTAAATCAAAATTTGAAATCTAACTCAAATCAACCGATCACTCTCACCATTTTCCCCGAATTTAGGAGTTCCATTGAGTTTTGGGGCATTTTAACACAGTTCTAGAGACAAGGTGTATTCACTAAACCTAAAGTTACAATTTTTCCCCTTTCCATTCTTCTCTTATTTTGTTATTACTTACTATATACCATGACCAACAAATATTATTGTTTAATCATTTGTAATGATTATTGTCTTGTTTGCTTTATTTATTTAATTATATGTATTGATTTGTTTTCTAAAACCTAAATTTAAATAGTTTATTTATTTATTTGATTATACCAATGTGCTGTATTTTTTTAATATGTTGGTAGAAAAATATGTACCAAGTGGATAGAGTAGTATTGGGGCCGGGGGCGGGGGGCGGGGGGCGGGGGGGGGGGGGTCTAAGAACCTTCAAAACCAGAAACTTTTGGGGCCCTCGAAGTTTGAATCTTGGCTATGCCACTGACTGAGTTAAACTTTTTTTCTTGAAATAAAAGGATTAGGGTCAGAGGTGGAGAAAAAAGTAGGGGGAAGAGAAAGAGAAGAATCATGAATTGGGATTAGATTTTTTCCAATACGCTCTAATATCAAGTTCAGTTGGGAAAGTAACTGGATCTCAAAGAGGCAGTCAATTTTTATTTATAGGAAAGCAAGAATACAATTACATAGTTTTCTAATACAAAATTTCCATTCATATGAAAGCAAACAGGATATAATTACATAGTTTTCCAATATGTGACTAAAACAAAACTTCTCTAGCTTCTCAAATAAACTAGTTACTCTAAATATACCTCCTAAAAAATTAACCGCCAATTAATTAATAAGCAAACTATTCAGTACAGACTGAACACTACATAATTGCTCCAGATATGGGTTTTGTTATCAAGTTATAATGTATAACTTGAAGACCTCTTGTGGTAGATTTTCACCAAGCAGCTTCAGCAAGTTGGAGTTACCAATTACGTACATGTCATAGCCCATTGCAGAGCAGGCATTATACGACATGGTGATTGACGCAACAGAAGAATGCCTTCTTATACCAAGTCATGCTATGAGAGTACTGTAAAAGGACATGAGACCACAAAACGGGCAAGCTGCCCCCATAATAGTTGTTCGAATGTACGTTGTATCTAACAGTATGCTGGACTTCAGACTATCAATATCATAGTTTAAGCCTTAAACTTAAGCAACTAGATGCCAGCAATAATTTATTTCAACACATTGCAGATAACAAACTAATAGGGTGCAGGGACAAATTCCTTATCGGTTAAGCATGTATGATCACGTGCATAGACCACTATGATATACAGAATGCACTACGCTTAAGCAGAATCAAACAAAGAAAATACAAAAAGAATAGATGATAATCAGTTAGGTTCCTATCCATGACTAAGGAATGGACATGAGAAAACAACATCATCACAATGGATGCCACACATGTATAATCTTACTTCGGAGGCTTGAAAGATTCTCCAACTTGACGCCATAGCTTGCATGATGTCACCTGGAGATACAATTTGCCAGTTATTAGCAAAAGACATCATGGAACCATCTAGCAGATTTGTCTATGAAGCAATAAATTAATAGTAATTAATAGCTACGTGGTAACTAAGACCTATATATCACATACAACAATTCAACGTCCCGATTTTCAGACAGTTACTAACCTTTTATGGTGTAATTCATCCAACCCTCATGTTTCTACATACAAGAAAGTTCTTCAAAATTTTAACAGAAGGGATTAAGGAATTTATAAGGTGCAATCATGCATCAGTATAACACCATTGATCAGCTGGTCTCAAAGATTGTATTAAAAATGGTACCAACATGTTGCAGACTGCAGATACCCTCAGATAAAGATTTTTGGACAGTTAAATGGGAGTTGCTGCCGCTGACTAATGGAAAGCAACAGAAGGCATGTGCAATTGTTGAAGATTTGCACGTTGCTTCCCCCACACCAGGTGGCAGCGAAAGCAGTTTACAAGGAAAATAATAATAGTCCATCTAGTGCATTTTTTGGTTGGTTACCAGTACCACCGAATGACTGAGTTCAATAATAATAATAATGATAATAGAAGTAATAGGCCATAGTCTGGTGCATGAGAGATTCAAATCACAAACCTCGAGCCCCAGAGAGTACAATCACAACAGCAAATGTGACTGATATAACGCCATACCTTAAAGATGGTCTTCATTAATAGTTATTTCAAATAAAAGGGTGCATATCAAGACAAAGAGAAATAGACAAGGTAAGACATAATGAATAACAAATAAAAAACTAGAAATTCAATTCCATAAGTAAGAGCACTGATTAGATCCTTAGAAATGGCAATCTAATCAAAGCAAAGTCATCTTCTACATTAGCATATGAAATTATAGCATTATAGATATTTAGTTTGCAGGTAGATTAGCTCTTATCAATTATGATAGGCAGCTCCTCCTTAGAATATACATACATGTCTATATGTTAGCATATAATTGGGAGAAAATTTTGAGAAGTATGGTGCTGGCTTGGATAATGAGACAAAAATAAACATGGTTCAGAACAAGGAGAAGCAAACTACCTGATCATAACCGCCCAATCTTGTAACTGCTCTCCACAATCTAAGTAGAAGGGACAAATAAAAGAACGGTTACTCAACCTTAATAATATAGAATTACATTAACAAAAAAGAAACTTACTTGAGGCAATTTAGTCCTTCACCATAGAACTTTGGGGGTTTGAACTCCAAGCTCCTCTCTTTATGGAAATTCTCCAACTCTATCATAAAAGCAGCCTGCATCTCCTCTGATCCATCATCATCTCCCTCGAGAAACGGATCACAGTTAAATGACTGCACTGGAGTCTCTGTTTGTTCAGGGTGATCCCCAGCTGCCTCTTCCTCTTTAAGATGTGTCTCATCCCTCGCCTCTTTTGAAGGGGTCCCATCAAACTGATTCTCTTTTGAATGAATATCTTTTGTCTCTGTAACTACCAATTTGTTTCCATTTTCTAACTGCTCCTTGGATGACTCTGGCTCTTCCTCAGTGTTCTTCTCATCGGAACCATCAGTTTGGCCGGAATCATTCGCTGGTGGCTCTATAGAAGCGTGGACTTCAGTGCCCTCTTGCGATTCTGAAGGTAACCTAGTATCATTAGTGATTTTTTCGGAGGGATTAGGCACAACTTGACTTTGTACAGGCCCAGAACCATTACCACCTGAATTACCCTCTGCATGCAATTCTGTATTTTCCTCTTCTACAGTATTACCTACCATAGATGGGAATTCTTCTTGTTTGTCTTCTTCCCACATTTTCTCTTTCTCTTGAATCTCTTCATTCGAAAGCTCTTGTATTTCTTGCTCGGAATCATTGATATTCCCTGGCTCACTCATTTTGACCACTACTCAACTTCAAACTATACGAACCTTTCTAATTCCTTGCAGAGAGTCCTTTTCTTAGTCCAAAACCCTAACTTTTCCAGCCTTTCACCAAAACCCTAAGTCTCGAAGATAAATAAAAGAGAGGAATAATTGAGCCCGCGGTTTTATCACAAAAACTACTCACCAAAACCCTGGTTTATCCTTCTCTGTAGCATTTACCCGCTCCGAGATTCAGCGAGTAAATACGAAATGAGCCCTAGGTTTCGTTTCACAGCGTTAACAGCGCGAATCCTAGAAAGAACCTATCTTTAGAACAAAACCCTAGAGGGCGAGGTAAAAGGACTTAGCTTTCTGGATATTCCGTACGCTGAGAGGGCTTCAGTTCTTGAGTTCGTCGAGAGCTTGCAGGAGTTCCAATGGCGGATTAGGGTTTCGCCCAAGCGTTCAGGAAGAGAAAACCCAAGCGTTCAGGAAAAGATGGTTTCCGAGGAAAATAAGAGAAGGGCCTAGTTGCAGAAAGGGTTTTTTTAGATATTAGTCCCTTACATATGAGTTATTTTCCTATTAGTCCCTCAAATCTGAGTACTTTGATATCAGTCCCTCAAATTACCTTAAGGGCTCGTTTGGTACGCGGGAATGAGTGGGAATGGAATTCAATTCCAACTCTTTTTTCCCGCGTACCAAACACGATGTACTTTTAGATGTTAGAATTAAAATTCTCACTTCTTATTAATTCCCACTTTATGTGGGAATTGTCATTCCCAACCATTTAACAAGGAATTGATATTCCCACTTAAGTGGGAATAAAAATAATCAAATGATTTCCAATTATACCCTTTCTTAAAAGATACGATTAGATATAAATTCATATATGAAAATTATTTTTATAAAAAATATCTTATCTTAAGCTACTAGTACAAATATATAAATAAATAAAAGCATGAATATAGCATGCCCAAGTTCCAATTTACAAACATAGTTCCTAAGTAAATTTATATCACTGACCTTACCATAGTTTCAATATCTTGTGATATTATTTTTTAAAAAATTTCTGCTATCGTTCCTAAGAAGTATATTAACGCCGACATGTAGCACTAGAAGTTAGAAAATTAAAATTATAATTATTTATAATTAAAAATAATTTCTATAAAAATTATTTTTTAATTTGTAAGCCAAAAGCCCAAAATTATTACCGAGATGTTGTGACAAAATATAACTATTACATAAAAATTTATTTCTCTAAGGAAAAAAATCATTTCTATAAAACTTATTTTTCTAAAAAAATGAATTATTTAGTTATTTTTAAAATATTTTTAACATTTTTAAAATTCTGTGTTTTGGTAAGGGCATTATTAGATAACTAAATTTTATTCTTACTTGTGAACAAATGATACCAAACGAGGGAATGAGAATAAGATTGTCATTCATGTTCCACTCTCTAAACGCACCCAAACATGAGAATGAGAATGTGCATTCCATTCCCACATCTATTCCATTTCATTCCTACATTTTTTTTATTCTCACTTGACTCCATTCCCGCGTACCAAACGAGGCGTAAGTTGATGATATCATCAGTGCTTCTGTTAGGTTTTATGTTAAAAAACCTAAATCATGGTTGGGTAATATTAACCATAGGTTGTAAGTTACCAAAATATCCTCACTGTAATTCATCCCCACTAAATGACATTCTCTCTCTCCCCTTCCTCTCTCTATCTTCAGTTCCCAAAATAAGACGAAGGAGTTTTTTTTTTTTTTTTTTTTGCTCTAGTTTGATATCACCCTAATATCCCTCCAAATCACTTCTATATCAAGTCTAATCCCTCGCTACAGACTGAAGAAGAAGAATCCCCACGAGCCTGAAGAAGAAGAACCCTTCCTAAAATTCTTTCTTTACTTTCGTTGGATTTTTTTAGGTGTTTCAATCATCTTACTTTTAGGGTTTTATTTTTGTGTTTAGGGTTAGAAAATTTGTGGTTTCTTGTGAATATTATGTAGTGATCAATTTAGCCCTAAATTTAGCCCAATTTGTAGTAGATGTTTGCTCATGAGATTTCGTTAATTTGTAGTAGATGTTTACTCCTGAGATTTTGTTGTTCAGTTAGGTTTATAATGAGTTCTATTGTCTTATTATTATATGACTTTCTCAATTTTTTTTGCTGTTTTAGGCCATTGTGAAAATGTGTATGCATGGTAGTTGATTAGAGTTTAAATATTTGGGATTTGTAGTAAATTTGATTAGGATTTAAAGATTTGAGGTTTGTGACAATGTGGATTTCCTAGTTTCTACCATTGCATGTTTTGATCTGAGTTTAAAGATTTGAGATTTGTAATAACTTTGGGGATGAATTAGGGTTTAATCTTGATTAGGGTTTAATTATGCAATGCTGAATTTTAATTTGATTAGAGTTTAAGTATGCAATGATGAATTTCAATTTGGTGAGGGGTATAATTGTCCTATAAATGCAACTGCTATAGATAACAGAATATTCCCTTATAGGTTTAATAGCCACTAGCTTGAGGAACTAGTATCAATAACTTAAAGTAATCTAAGGGGCTAATATAAAAATATTCAGATGTAAGGTAGGGTGGGCGTAGACCGGGCTGGTTCAGACCCGTGACCCGGCCAGCCGGGTTCAAGGTCGGGTCGGGCCTGACTCGAGCCCGACCAGGTCAGAGCGGACCGGGTCTATTTCTCTGATCTCGGGTCTATGACTGGACTCAGCCTGGCCCACGACCCACCTAGGTCCAGATCGTAATTGACCCAACCTACGGCCCGTGGGTTATGGGCCTGCCTATGGGATTTTCATCCAAAAATATCCCTACTTTGTACCTTTTTAATTATATTAAACTTGTATTTATAATTATAAAATTATTTTTAATTTATTTTTAGTAATTTAAACTTGTATTAAACTATTTTTAAACTAGTATTAAACTTTTTAATACATCTAGGTAGACAGTAGCAAGCTTAAAGATTGCTGCTTTATTTCTCTATAGGTCAAAAGGCTCCTGAGCCAAATACCTATGACCTTTTTACTTTGTTGCCAATTAGTTTCAGACCCAAAGGGCTAAAAAGACAACTAGTTATAAAACCAAAGGACTAAAAGAATAATTAGCCCAACTAAAAAAATATAACATGGGCCGAGCGGGTCGGGCGTGGGTCAGTTCTATTTCTCTGATCTCGGGTCTAGGGCTGGACCCAGCCGGCCTGTGACCCGAGTATATCATGGACCAGATCAGGTCTGGCCCACTACGAGGCTGGCTGGATCGTGACCCATCGCGAACTAGGTCGGTTCAGCCCGCGAGTTGACCCGGCCCACGTCCAACCCTAATGTGAGGGACTAATACAAAATAGCTCAAATTTAAGGGACTAATATTTAAAAAGCCCTTGCAGAAAAAACATGTGTTAGAGGTAACCTTACCTCATTATTATAAGAGAAAGGGCTAATTTAAAAAAGGCTTAGTTGCACTTAAATATTCTATAGTTTCCCCTACTTTGCACTTATATCTTTGCTTGCTTTTGGCAGCAATTACATACACTAAAGTTCTCAAATCTTGCATTTGCATACCTTCGCTTATTTTAGCAGAACTTATATGCCCCAAAGCTTTAAAAACATGCACTTAAATATCCTAATGTTTTTAAAACTTATACTTAAATGCCCTCAATTATGCAAAATTGAGGGTAATTTAGTGCAAGTTTTAAAAACTTTAAGGTACTTTAGAGCATATTTTTAAAACTTTAGGGTATATAAATGCACGCTTTAAAACTTCAGGGTGTATAGATGTCATAAAAATAAGTAAGGGTACATAAATACAATTTTGAAAAACTTTTGGCTACATAAATGTTGCAAATAACAAGCGAGTGCATATAAGTGCAAAGTAGGAGAAACTATAGAGTATTTAAGTTCAGTTAAGCCTTAAAACCTCTCAACTAGGGGTGTCCATCCGGGCCGGCCCGAGCCGGCCCGGTCCGGAAAACCGGGCCCGGGCCGGGCAAAACCCAAACCCGGACCCGGGCCCGGTTGCCCCGGGTCGGGCCCGGGCCCGGGCCGGGGCCAAACCGGGCCGGACACCGGGCCGGCCCGGTTTTTTTATTTTTTTATTTTTTTTATTTTTTCGCTTTTTACAAAAATCTAAATCAAAAAAATAAACACATTTTTGATAAAAACATATTATTAATCAACTATAATTATTTAATTGCAAATATTAAAAGTTATAGAAATTAAAATAATATAAAATAATTATAGAATTTATAGGAACAAACAAAATAAAAAATAATTGTAGAATTCAAAGAGCCCCAAGGCCCAAGGTCCAATCAAAGACTCCTAAATATATATGTTGTGACTAGGATTTGAACCGCTAACCTCCACTCCAAACTCCTAAATTTTACCACTAGACTAAGTAGCCCAAAGTATTCATGTAATTCAATATATGTATATGTATACATATATATACACACATATATAAATATATTATACATAAACAAATTGTAAATACTTATAGAAATTATATAAACAAATTGTATTATACATAAATATATAAAAATATAAATTATATATTTATAACTTTAATTCTATAATATACACATATAAGTATATTTATATATACTCATACATATATAAGAGAGAGTATACTTGTATATACTTATACATACATTATACATATATAAGAGAGAGTATACTTATATACTAAGAGAGAGAGAGAGAGAGAGAGAGAGAGAGAGAGAGAGAGAGAGAGAGAGAGTATAGAATATATGTACATATATATATATATGAGAGAGAGAGTGTGTGTGTGTATATACATACATACATATATTATACATATATAAGAGAGAGTATACTTATACATATATACTTATATAAGAGAGAATATACTTATATATACCTATACATAGAGAGTATACACATACATATACAAGAGAGAGTATACTTATACAGTTATACATATATATTAATATACACTTATATAAGAGAAAGTATACTTATATATACTTATACATATATTATATATATATAAGAGAGAGTATACTTGTATATATATTAAGAGAGAGAGAATATATATATATTATACATATATAAGAGACTAGAGAGAGCATAGTTATATATAATTATATATTAATACATATATATATATATATATATATACTTATACATATATAAAAATATATTATATATACATATATTATATATATAAATATTATAGAGATATATATACATATATGGCACATAAAAAATTTAAAATTTTTAAAAAATTACTATTCCGGGCCCGGGCCGGGCCCGGACCGGGCCGGGCCCGGGTCCGGGCACGTCCGGGCCGGGCCCGAGCCGGACACCGGGCCGGACACCGGGCCCGGGCTTTTTGGACACCCCTACTCTCAACTATTGTAATTGTTAGGAAATCCTCCTAATTATTTTAATTTTAGAAAATTTCCTCAAGTTTGAGCATATTATTGACACCCCTTTGCTTGGAAATTTTGAGCAAACCCTTCTCAACTAAGGGCTACCTAAAGAAGCCCCTAGATCTTTCACACTCTTCTTATGAGTTATTTCAAAATATAAAATAACTGAAATGCTATCTTATAAGTCAATTCATTTCTGTTATAAAAGAATCTTCGATCGGGATAAAAACCTCTGACCAAATTTTAATGCTCTCTCTCTCATCACGAAAAAATTAGGTATTTTTTATGATTGGAGGATACTCTAGTCTTTTCTTTATCACCTACTTGTCATGTGATATGTTATACCTAATGTTGTTAGTTTGTGGAGAATTAAGTGAGAAAATGTTTATGAGGATTTTAACAAATTTCCAAAATGGAGGGGTCTTATTCACAACATCCTCAAACTTGAGGAGAGTTTTCTCAAATAAAAATAGGGGGGTTTCTAATATATCCTCCATAATTAAAAAAATAAAGTTACCAGGATTATTTAAAATATGCTCGAACTTTAGGAGTTTTTCCTTATATTAAAATAGTTAAGAGGTACTTCTTAGACGACCCTACAATTTAAGGCGTATATTTTTTTAAAAAATTCCAAATGAAAATAGACGTTTCAAAGTTACATCGAGAAGTGAATGCAGTCACGGTAACGACACCGCAAGTAGTAGTTAAACCTTTCCATTCGTAGATTTTGTTTAGCCTTTGGGTATTAGTCCATCTTTCGTATTATGAATTAACCCCTCAAATCATCAAAATTACCTTTCCCCTGCTCTTAGTCATTGTGAAACTAGTCTCTCAAATAATTGAAATGCCTATTTAGATCACTAAACTTTTTAGTTTTAAGATGACACCCTCCGATCAATAGAAGAAATGGGAACGTTTTAGAATCAATAGAATAAATGGGGGTGTTTCGGACCAGCAATGCGGAGGATTGGAATGTTATACTTATCCTCTCGTGTGCCCCAGTCTGTTGTCGATAACATCTCACGTTTGGTACTAATACTCCAATTCAAGGGGCTAATTTCAAATAGCTTAGAAATAGATGGACATAACGATAAATTTAATAATTTAGTAGAAAGACAAAAGAGGTTTGATCCTTCACTAGCCTTTCAAAAAACTCATTTATGCCTAAGAGGTTTGTTAGCTCGTTTCAGTAGTTAAGATGACACCCTCCAATCAATAGAAGAAATGGGGACGTTCTAGAATCGAGAGAATAAATGGGGATATGTTTCAGACCAGCAATGCGGAGGGTTGGAATGCTATACTTATCCTCGTGTGCTTCAGTCTGTTGTCGATAACATCCCACGTGTAGTACTAATACTCCAATTCAAGGGGCTAATTTCAAATAGCTTAGAAATAGAGGGGCATAACAATAAATTTAATGATTTAGGGGACTAATTTAAAGTCATTATGCATTTGGCAAAGGGTTAGTAGAAAGAAAAAAGAGGCTTGATCCTTCACTAGCCTTTCAAACACTCATTTATGCCTAAGGGCCTGTTTGGATTTGTAGGGGGTGAAGGGAAGTTAAGGGAAACTGAGTGAAGGGAAGGGAAGGGAAGGGAAGGGAGTTCCCTTCCCCTTGGTTACACCCCAATTTAGAGGTAGCAAATTTTATACTATTAGGGGGTGAACCAAGGGGAACTAGGGTGAATTAACTTCACCTCATAAGCGTTCCCAAACAAGGTGAATGAAGGTGAATAGTTCTCCTAACTTCCCTTCACCCTCATTCCCCTCAATCCAAACAAGGTCTAAGGGGTTTGTTAGCTCGTTTCAGTAGTTAAGGCAAGTTAACCCGTCGATATGATGGATTAACTATTCCGCCTATTAAGGTGGTGCAAAACTTAACTCGTCTTTGTATGAGAGAGTACGTGAGGACATAGACCTAATCTTTTTAGTACTTTGATATAGCTCTACTTTATTATTTTAATGTTCACATGGTTAGAGCTTTGATAAGTTAATATTTTATAATTTAAGCCACCATGGCCACTCAAGAGCCTATATTATTTAATATTTCAATATAATCTCTTTCATATTTTAAAATTGAAATAAATCAGAATCCTCTGCTTAAAAATTTGTAATATTTAATTCATGTACACATTAGAGTGGAGCGTAATTTAATAATTTATAGTATTTAAATTAGAATAGTCGATCGACATATACGTTGTTTTAGGGGCGAGTTCTTTACATTCTATATTGATTATAGACAACGCCTGCAATTGATTACATTGACTAATAGCACTGGATCGTTGAATAGGTCCTCTAATTAAATTTTCTTTGTATAACTGATATAATAAATATCATTTATGCAGTCTGTTGAGTGAGATGTTGTGATTAATGAGTTGTAGAAGTTCTCTATAATTAAGGCTATAAAAAGTGTTTTAAAAAAGGGAATGTAGAGGATCTCTTATTATTTTACAGATAATTAGTATCTGTAGTAACTAAGGTTTAGTTTGGATATTATGTTGTTTTTCTTGTTGTGTTTTTGTAAAAAATATAATGATGTTGTGTTTTTTTTTAAAATATTTTTAAAACATCATGTTAAGTATTTTTGGTCAATACTAGTTTGACTCATCATAATATTAGTATTAAACATATTATTAATATATTATATATTTATTATAATAAAATATATTATAAATAAAATATTATAATATTTAGTTTATATTATTATAAGTTTAAATATAATATAATATAATAATGTATAATATATTATAATATTATATTGTACTTTAATGAGTTATATTATATTATAATTATTACATATTATTTTAGATAATTATATATTTAATTACTTTGACATATCAATTTGTTATTGTTGTATATTATATTAATATTTATAATAAATTATTTTATTATTATTACAATATTATACTATTATTAATATAATACTATATTATACTATTATTCATATAACATAGTATTATTAATAATGTTAATATTGTGTTATTACTAATATGTTTTTAATAAATTAATATATTATAAATATTTTAATATTATATAATATATTATAGTTTTTAATATGTTAGAGTTTATTGTTAGTACTTTAATAATATATTAGTATTTATAGCATAAATAAATATAATCTATGAATAGATTATTTTACATTAACATTTGTTAGCAATAAATTACTTTCTAATTAAAATTTATTTTACTTTATAATAAACTATATTATTTATTATATAATATATTAATATTTTATATATTATATTATATTTACTATACAATATATTTTTATAATATTATTATTTTACTATTAAATATTTTACTATTATATAATATTTTATAATTATTAATTTGTTATAATTTATTTATTAAAAAGTTAATAATATTATAGTGATTATACTATTGTATAGTATATTATTATATTATTATTTATTATCAATATTTTTTGTTTTTTATTAGTTTATTTATATATTATTATTATTTATTATTATATAATACATTATAACATATTAAACATTGGTATTTAATATGTATTATATTATTATATAAGATATTTTAATTATTATTTTTTATACTACTTAATAAATGTTACTAATATATTAAATTAACTATAATATAATATAGTATAGTATAATATAATAAGCATGTTGATAATAACTCTATATTAATTACATTTAATATATTATGTTAGATATTATACTAACAACTTCTCAAACTCAAAACCAAAACATCAAACTTAAAACACCTAAAAGGTGTTTTGAAATAAGTGTTGTGTTTTTAGTTTGAGAATGATTTAGCTCAAAAAACATCATGGTTTCCAAACGCATGGTGTTTTGTTTTTGGCAAAAACACTATGAAAATAAGTAAAGAACTACGGTATCCAAACGGGGCCTAACTTATTATGTACTTGCATTTTGGATAAGGAGTTAAAATATATTTTTGAATAGACATTTTTTGTTTTTCTACTTTTGATAAAGTATTTTTTTTAATTCACGAGGATAAACCTTCTTAAGCCTTATTTAATTAATAAACAATAGAAGTTAACCCTTCATGTAAACCAATAATTCAAACGAAATTTAATAGAATTTAACCCCTCATCATGGGTTAATCCTTCTAATTAACTAGGCCTTCTTTCTTAATCCCTTGCCAAACCGTACTAATTATTACATTGCTATTGCTAAAGCATAGTAAATTTACTTACTTCTTTATAGATGCATGGACTAATTTTTTTTTAATCTTGAGTGAGGGAATTTCAAAAGACAAATTAAACTTAAGTTCAATAATACAAAACGACAAAAGACAATCCACTGAAGTATACATAACATGTCTTAACAAAAATCACTAATCTGTGCATCTCATGGGTTAAATACTACTTCGGAACAGCTTAGAAATAGAGGGACATGATACCAATTTCAATGATTTAGGGGCCTAATTTAGAGTCGTTAAATATTTAAGGGACTAATATGGAAAACCCCCTTTCCTTTGTGCTTAATTTTGGAAAACTCCCCTCAACTATAGAGATTGTCTTAGAAAACCCCGTCAATTATTTTTGCTCCAGAAAATATTCTTTAATTTTTAGGGTGGCGTAGATAACCCCTTAACTTTAAAAATGAGGCTTAACCCCCCCCCCCCGCCCCCCCGAGCTTTTTCACTTAACAACTCACCCTAACAAATACTAAATCTATTAGAACATGTGATAGGCACGCGATTTAAAATGACGATACCACTCCTAAGAGATCAAGAATTTAGCCAATTGTCTCTTTTAAAAATTTTCATTAAAGTACATAGGGTTGTAACTTGAAAACCGATAACCGAAAAATAACCACACCAAAACCGCACCATAACCGAAAAAAACCGAGGAAAGAAAAAAACCGCACCGAACCGCAAAAAATAACCAAAAACCGAAAGGTTTGGTGTGGTTTTGGTTTCGGATGTCTGGAAACCGAAACCGAACCGAAAAACCGATTATATATATTGTAAGGAAATTATATTTTGGTGTAGGCTGTTGAAAGTACCCTAATGCCACTAGGAAGGAACCCTAGAGGGGGTGAATAGGGTTTATGCTAATCTAATCCGATTTATGCTAAATTAAAACTTACTAACAAATATCCTAGCACAAGAGATATGAATAATATATGTGCAAGGATATATAAATAACACAAGGGTGAACAATATAGTGGATGAAATAAACTAGATGCAATAGGCGATATAGGCAATGAGCACAAGTATAAATGAACGCCAATGCAACTCAAACACAAGCAAATGATCACGGAGTTCGGACCTTCCGTCCTACGTCTCCGCTCCCCACTCCCAGGGAGAAATCCACTATCACATCGGGTTTTCAACGATCACCCGAAAACGCTTACACCACACAATATCGGTTTCAACGCTCACCGATCAACGTCTACAATCTCACAATGTAACTACACTAACTACCACCTCAAGTGTTGGTCCCTAGCCCGTGTCTCCCTCAAGTGCTCGGAATTATCACCTCTCTCTAGGCTACCGACGCCACTACTCTTGGGACAACCCCGTCTCTCACCACACACTCCTATTGGTGTATTAGTGTAATACAAGTGATCTCACAATGAAATCTCACAACAAAAGATTTGTTCTCTACAACAAGGCGAGAACTCAATTAAGCACAACTCTAAGTCACAAACCCCACAACCCAAAATTATACTATGAATGTAAATACAATAAGCTCAATAGGTTGTGTGTGAACAAAGAGATAAAATAATATAAACTCAATATGAAATCTAGCTTATGAAATTAAGAACAAACTTATAAAATGCTA
Organism: Asparagus kiusianus; assembly: GCA_022839385.1. Classification (NCBI taxonomy): domain Eukaryota; kingdom Viridiplantae; phylum Streptophyta; class Magnoliopsida; order Asparagales; family Asparagaceae; genus Asparagus; species Asparagus kiusianus. The sequence continues at coordinate 558,067 of BQKN01065534.1, read as the reverse complement.
GAATTGAGTTTAAGGAAACTTCTCTATAGATGACAAGAGAGAGGGAGAAGAATGAATGCTCAAACACCAAGGATGATCTCCACTTGCTCTTGTGAAATTTGCTTCACAAAACCAAACTCTTGTAAATGCTTAAAAGCTTTTAAACACACTTAAACAAAACATAAACCCTTGTTAAAACTTTGTTAAAACATTCTCTTAGTTAATTTGAACTGAGGATATGTGGGGGTATTTATAGGAACCCCAAAGCCAAGAGAAAACAAGGCAAAAAGACAAAAAAACCCAAAAACAATACAGTCTGGAAATATAGCCGTTACAGTGTTATGAGTCGACTCGTATTTTTTATGAGTCGACTCATAAGTAGCCGTTACAGGCTAAAAACCAACTTATGGGTCGACTCATAAAATTCATGAGTCGACTCATCATGCATGGGTCGACTCATGAAGTCATGGGTCGACTCAGCAGAAACAAAACATATATTCCAGCGCAGTTCTTGAGTCGACTTATGCCAGGCATGAGTCGACTCAACCTGTCGGGTCGACTCATGAACTTCATGAGTCGACTCAACCTGTCGGGTCGACTCATGAACTTCATGAGTCGACTCAGCAGAATAAAAAAGGAGACTACGCAGCAGTTTGTGAGTCGACTCATTACTATACATGAGTCGACTCATAAACATGCACACAGAAAACCTGATTTTAAAAGTGCCTTTAAAAATAACAAATAAATTCCAAAAAGTATGAAACTTTGGGAAATCATTATAAACATGTTAATGAACATGTTACAAAAAGAATTTTTGGAATTGCACTTTCCAAAAGTGAAAACTCATCATTTTATAAAACTAGTCCAAAACATGAAAAGTAAACATACATGTTTTTGATATTTGACATAAACCATGTTTTGAAACTTTGTAAAATGATTTTATAGACTTGACTATAGTTGTCAAGTCTATAAGCCATATAAACCAAAAACACAATGTTTTTCCAAATGCAATAGAATATGAAACATATAAAAGTATATATGAGGATATATATTGTTTCATATCTATATAGCTAAACTAAAACATGAAGCAAAATAGTATTTTAACAAAATACACATATAATGCACTAAGACATGATTTCATTGAATTAAATAGACTTGATAATGATGAAATCATATGTAGGCATATAAATATGAAACAAATATGTATTTTCAATTATATTCAATTGTTTCATATTAAAACTTGAAAAACTATTAAACCAAACCATATATGTATATATATAACTATATATATACAAAACAAAAATCAAAGCGTGTATGTGTGTATATGATTGAGCTTAGAGTACCAACACACATAATATAAAACCTAAAACTAAAATACCCAAGCAATCTTGATCTTTAATAAGCTTGACTTGGTAAACTATGTGGATGAAGCGGGATCTTGGATCTTTAACTTGAATGCAATGCTTCATTCCATAATTCCGCCAACCTCCATTAGATATGATCGTTATGGCGCAATCCATCCATCCTCCAACTCATTGTTTGTCTAGAATACCTAATAGGAAACATAAATACTAGACAAATAATATTAGGAATTGTTTGTAATCATCAAAACAAGATTAGAAGATGTAGGCTCATAACATGAGACCTAACAGCTGTTACCACCTAAATGTAGAAACTTCTGCCTACACCAAAATCAGATGAAGATCTTATTCAAATTCAAGTTGACCATGATTAACAAATTTTAACCCGATTAAATTTGTACCTCTTAGCATGTTTTGCCAAATCCTGTACTAGGTCTAATTTTTATAGCATTATTTAATTAATTTAGTACCTTGGACTGTTGTCTATGTACAGAGACACAAGCGGAAGGCCTAATCATGGAGAGCGAGATATGTGTTTTGCTATTGTTTTGTTTTAGTTTTTCTTAATTTTGAGAAACCATTCAGGATTAGTACAGTTCTTTCAATTGAGAAGCAATTTTTCGGTGCAGGAGCTAAGGTCTTCTGACTATTGTTTGTGAAATCATGTGTCTCATGAAGGTTGTTTTTGCAGGTTTTTGGATTTTTGGTCATGAATTGGAGCTTGCTGCTGAACTTGAAGTTAGCTCTCATGGACATGGAGGCATCTATCATCTATATGTTTTTGCTATTCTAGTTTTTCATCGCTTTTTTTTTATTTTCGAAAACTGTTATGTGGCATTGTGGGCTGCTCTTTTTTATTTTTTTTCTTTTCTTTTCTTTTCAGAAACGGTTATGTAATATGAGATATTTCTACTTTCTACTTTTCTAGACTTGCTTTCTTTATAAAATAACCGAAAAAAACCGATATAAACCAGAGAAAAACCAAACCGAATTAAACTGAACACAATTGGTTTTTGGAAAAATTAAGTGAAAAACCGAACCAAACCAAACCGAAAAAATAGATCGGTTTGGTGTTCGGTGTCACCTATAAACCGCACCATTCAAACCGATTAACAGCCCTAAAAGTACATTCCTTGGTATCTCCCCTTCTTCCTTAGGCCCATGTCCAAACCCAAATTATTATTATTTTTTTTTGAAAATTTGAACTTGTTTTATTTATATCTATTCATGCTTCTAATATTCGAAAAAACTGAAATTGTGAGATTTATCGAGGATCATATTTTCTTGTCAAAATCTTTTTTTTTTCAAGACTACTAATTGTGAGTTCTTCTATCAAAAAAATAAAAAATGCGGATTCTTTCAACTTTAAACTGTTTTTTTACTCGTAGGTTTTTCTTTTAGATAAGGGTATTTTTGTCATTTTTGTCATCGCACTTTTTAAATTAATAATGTTAAGGGCTAATTTAACAAAACTATAAATGTGTGTGTTGGCGGGGTGGGGTGGGGGGTTGTGACAAACCTTATAATTGAAGGGGGTTAAGTTCTATTTTAAAAGTTGAGTAAGGTTACCTACAACACCACAAAATCGAGAGGGTTTCCTAAGGGCTTGTTTGGATTGGAGATAATGATGGGTAAGGCTTTTATCTTTGTTTGAGAATCAACTTATGCTAAGTAACGGGGGAGAAGAGAAGGTAAATAAGAGGAGAAATTTTAAGTTTTTGTTACCCTCCAATTTGGGGTGCGATTAGGATGAAGGAAAGGTAATATAACTTCTAATAAAAAAACAATTATGAAGAGACCACTTTACTCTCTAAAATTAATCAAAACTACTCATATATATATATAATAAGCGCCAAATCGTTCGGAAAAGGCCCCTCGTGGCCGTTAAACCACCTCGTCCGGCATCTCGAAGGAAGGTAACCATCCGTTAACACCAGCAAATCCATACCTTTTCAGGTAAAACTTTTCCATTTTAAGATAATTTCATACGTCAAAACACCCAAAACTAAACTTTTAGAGCTGAACTCCCCCCCCCCCCAAAAAAAAAAAATTCAAATTTATAGGTTGGTTTCCACGCATTCCGTGAGAATTTTATCTTAATCAGGGACATTTTACGCAAGTTGTTCTGCTAATCTCTCCTTTCTTTATCTGTTAATCTCTCGTTTGACAAAATGAAAGTCGCATATGCTTTAAATCCAAGAGGAATCGTGGTCGATGTATTTAATTTACTTGAGATTAATTATGTTGTGTGGGGTTTGGTTTGGGAAAAGACATGGAGTGGGATTTAGTCCTGCATCGTATGTAGAATGAGATGATTAAATATGTTTAGACTCGTGATCCAATCAGGATTAGTCATTTTGAGTCAACTGGGTCTAAATAAATTAGCCTAATCCATCTCCTAATGACCTGAGATTTTGTTGCAAGTGTTAGAGCTCAAGGTATAAATCCCTTTGGTGTGACTTGGTCCAGCATGGGTCCGAGCTCCCTTGAGCGCACATGTTGTCACATTTGGCTTCTATGCGGCTTTGTTGGTCTATAAAGTGGTTGAGACGCCATCTCTATTAGTCAATCCAGCCTTTGAAAAGGCATAGAGTGGAATTTAGTCTCACATCAGATACAACGTGAGATGAATAGATGGTCAAATATGTTTGGACTCATGACCCAATTAAGTTTATTCCTTTTAAGTTACGATGTCAACAATGGTGTCAACAATGAGCCTTCTCATATACTAAACGAAGTCTAATACGGTCAAGGAGGTAGAGAATAATCTTGAGATTGGTGAGAGCCCTATGAGCAATTGGAGTCAATATGAGTGCATCGTTGGCATGCTGGAAGAAAGTCATCGGACAGTAGTTGGGAAGTTAGTAACGTTTCGGATGAACATCACCATCAATTAACATCACCATAATCTGCTTTCAATCCTTTACAAAAAGTGAGGAAGTCCTTAGGGGTCTCATTGTCCAAATTAATTTGATGAAAGGACACTTGAATAATAGACTTTATGATCTTGTTTCTGTTTGCATGTACACCTGAATGATATGACCATTTGCCGAATCCATTACAACATTCTATCTATTTTCTCCTCTAAAAGTTTGAAGTTAATGATATTTACCTGGCAACAATGGTATTTAATTGTGCAGCCAAAAGAGGAGAATGAGGAAAAAAATTACAATAGGGATCAAACCTTATACTATTTTTATTAACCTTATGGTTTTGCAATAGCATGTTGGTAATAATAACTAGAAAGATGATCTTTTCAACGATATTCCATCTAATGTAAAATCCTCTTGCAAACACTCAATTCATGTACTGTCAAGAATATATTAGCTTGATATTTCTTGTTAGTTGACAACCTAATATATTTGAAGACTTTAGATAAAAGGTTGACATGGTATGAAAACAGTTGGATTTTAAGAAATTCTGAGTTCAAATCTCATAATTATTAAGTCTAGAATGCAATTATTTAACTTCATATTCTACCTTTCCTAACTAGCATAAAACTGATGTTTTCTCCCATGTAAATTAGCTTATAACAAGAGGAAGGTTCATCTACTACCAATACTAGGTATTCATCTAACCCTTAATATGCATCAAGTTTATTTGAGTTGAAATGGGTAAATAATGAAATTGAAAGAATCATCTCACAATAGTTATGTTGCAAGTCATGGGGAAATGAACCTGGCGAAGACTAACTATCATTGTTATTTGGTTTGGGCTTTTTCTTAGTAGCAGAGGTTTAGGGAGAGTATTACAGAAGGCCTGCCGTGATTTAGTTTCCTTGTCAAGCTGTGTTGGTAACTTTGGTAGGACATTCTGAAAGTTTTTTTATGTTCAAAGTAAATTTACTGATGAGTGGGAAGGGAAATGTAATTTCTTTCACAAAATTTAGTAATCTCTCTTATATATTTTCAATGCATATTTGGTAATTTGAAGGGGGTATGAACTGAAGAGGCAAGGAACAAAATCATGAACAGTGATGAATCCAGTGCTGTCTTTTGTTATCAATGTTTCCAGCGCGTGAATCTTCTCTCTTTTAATCTCACTAAATTTAAAGTGCGTGAATCTTGTTCCTCACTGAATATTCTTCCTAGATTGCGATATTTACTCTTAAAAACATTCCGAATTTGTACTCTCTCATTCCAAAGAACCACGAGGTTTTGTTTATTTATTTTGAGAAATTGATGGTTTGTTTCATTACGGGGGTTTTGGGATACATCCATTATAGTAGAATTACAGAAGTGGCATGTTTTATAGGATATGATTGGTTTATAGAATTTCTGATTTTGTTAATGCATGATTTAGTTTTAGGTTTTACATGCCCGCATGACCTTGAATCTATGAAGAGTTTGGACCTAGATCATATATTTTTTTTGGCTCGTGGGAGCAAAACATTTGTTCTTTTCCATAAGATACAAATGTTATTCAACAAATTTATCATTTTATATACATCCACCTCTTCTAACTTTTTCCTAGCCAACACAACATGTACCTTTGCTCCCTGGTTCCTAAGACTTAAGAGTTGATAGTTGCGTATAAGGAATTATCCTCCTTTGGAGGGTCATATGTCTTGGCATTCACTGTTTTCTGTTGTCCTATCCGAACATTTGGAACCATTTGTAGTAACATGAATCGGAAACTGGATATGGATAGGTAGTCAAATAATTTGCACACCTTTTTTTGACTGAGTTTCTCCATAAACGGTCCTCATTTTAAGAATAAAAAATATCGATATTATGTATTAGATTCAGTTGAATTTCAATTATAGCATGACCAGGAAGTTGATTATGTTGTGTAAATGTCTAAACCAAAATCCTGTGAGCTCTCATAATTTGTTGATCTTTCAATCAAATTGTAATAGCCCTATGTAAAATTTTAACAATAGCTTTTCCTAAACATGACTCCTGTTCAATTTGCAAGCCAGATTGATACTATCTTTTGCGTAAATTAATGTGTAAACTAGACTAATCTGAAGTTTGATATTTCAACATACCACATTAGTTTTTTAAAGAAAAGAGTGGGCCTTGACTTCTTTGTGATCTGTACATCTCTATAGGTATATCACTCGTTGCCAAATAAACACTCTTGACAGATCTAAAGAAAACATATAATTTTTACGCTACTAATTGTCAGATAAACACTGGATTTGCAATGTAAATACATTTTCTATTATAAAATTGTAAATATCCCAAACAACATATTTGACGTTGATTTCCTGCAGCAAATTTTGCATGCAACATTTGCTGCTGCAACATTACTACGATTCATTTTTGCAGCAAACCAAACAACATATGACGTCTCTTTACAAATATTTACATAACTTGTTAGCGTAATTTGTTCAGTAACCCCATTTGTACTGATTTGTATACGGGGTTGTTATGGAATTTTCTTGCTCTCTGGCCGGATCTTTAATGGTTGTCTGGCTGGTGTTCTCATCGTTGCATCTCCTGTTCAGGTATGTCTCCTTTCAAAATTCTGAAATATATGCTTTTACTTCGGGGTTATTTGCACTCAAATACCATAAAGCTTGCCTCATTTTTAACTTTGATATCCCAAATGGCCTGTTTGGATGGAGGGAGAGAGGGGGAGGGGAAAAGAAATATAATTTTAACCTTGTTTGGTAGTTGCATTTAGGAGGGTAGAGGAGGGGAATGGAGGAGAAATTTGTGCCAAAATGTTACACCCTAAATTGGGGGGTAATGAAGTAATGAAGAGGAAGGGAAGGAAGGGTGTAGGCGTCTAAAATTACCTACGGACCCTCACACGCAGCTTGAGGCACAAAGAATCGATGAACGTCACTATCTGAGTCACAAAAGCTTAATCGACATTGACAAGCGCATGAAGTGAGTCAACGAACCATGCGAAGCAACATAACTTCGGAATAACAGAAACACGAACTGATCGGGAGCTCCGCGTTACTTACGAAAGATGAAACACCCCCCGTGTCCCGTACACTCCATAGATGATTCACTCATGGGAGCTTGTAGATCTTCTCGATGGCATTCTGATGCATCTTGAATTGCATGATTCCGAGTTCGGACGACAAAGATACGGCTAAAACGGACAAGACGCGCAGAACTATGTTCCGGGCCTCGGCAAGACACACAGAGGTGTCTCGGCCAGGCCGAGACACCATATGGTGTCTTGGCCACGCTGAGACACCCCTTGCCGTCTCGTCTTGGCCAAGACACCCACGAGTGTCTCGGCCAAACCGAGACACCCACGGGTGTCCGCAGACCCGAAAATCAGATTTTGGCAGTTTAAAACTGTTTTTCGACCGTTAACCGTCTGGATTTATTTCAACTAATCTAATATCATCCATGAACATGGTTAAGTGGTTCCAACTAAAGATAAGATTGAATCGATCGTTCTTATCCGAAAACAGGGGTCCCTAAGCCTATGAATATAGCCCCATGGCCTTTGTTTTTGGAGATTTGGAATTCTCGAGCGTTGGCGAAGCCCTGTCGAACTAAAGACTGAAGGAGCACAAATTTAAGAGAGGAGTAGTTGATGGGACATAATTATGTACCAAAATTGTAAGTGCACAATTTATCAAGTTATAGTATAAAAAATATCGATCCCACGAGGAAGGTGATTTTAAGAGATTATTAGAAATGGTTCTTATGTTTTGTGCATGACAATTAGGAATAAAGAATAAGTGTGATTGTGATGAGTGGTTGTTTTGATTTATGTGCAAGAGATAATAAATTGAATTTTAGAGGAGAGAATGAAGAATTAAAGAATAAATAAAATCAAGGCAAGAAAGATGAATGAATAAAATCAAGAAATAAAACCAAGAATGAAAAGAAAATTTAAGAAAGTCAAAATGGAGGATTTAAAAGAGGTAAGAATTCTAGAATATAATCCACTAACCAATTTCAATTACAAAATATAAACTATTCTCTTTTTATTATATTTTAACTTAGATTTATTAAGCATAGATTATCAAACCATTTAAGATAAGCATAACCTATCAAATTATCATCTAAGTTAAAATTACTATTCATGATAAGAACAACAACATGATAATAATCCTAGAATTCATAAGCATAACCTATCAAACCATTTAAGATAAACATAGATTATCAAATTCTTCTTCTACCGATTAGTTCTCTAGTTGATTATCCTAAACATGAACATTTTAAGTGCAAAAGAATAATTCATACAATATAAAGTAAATTAGACTAGCTAGTTTCATATAATTCTAAACTTCCTACAAGAATTAAATTCACATCTTTAATCTTTAAGAAATAAAAACAAGAAAAATAACTAATTACAAAAATAAAAAGAAAAGAAAAAACTAAACTATGAACAAGAAATAAATCTAACTACAAAGAAAATAAAAATCTAAACTACAAAATACATTACAAAAATTAAATGCAAGAAAATAAATCTATTCTACAAATTAAAGTGCAAAAAGAAATAAAAAGACAAGAAAATAAATCTACACTACAAGCATGAATTTAAATCTAACTAATAAGTAATAATAAAGAAATTACTAAAAAGAAATAAAAGAGAAAAAAAAATGCAAACCTTTAACTTGCTCTTCATCTCCATCCTCATTATTCAACAAAGAGGAGAAAGAACAAATTTAAAGAGGAAAAAAATTATTATTATTAATTGTAACTAAAATTACAATTTTTGAAAGGCCTTCTCAATTAAGAGTAGCCCTCCTCTTCAAAAGGAGTTATAAAATTTTTCACACCCTTAACCCCTCACTCTCTACCCCTATTTATAGTAATCATCAATGTATATGAGCCATTGGATTTGTTTTGAGCCCCAAGCAAAGCAATCTCCACCTTTGAATTTGCTTTTTGTTCTTCTCTAGCCCAACATAGGAGGCCCATATGATTTTCAAAAAATAAATGAAAATCAAGTTGCATCTAAGTCCGGTCCATGAAGCGAATCATCCAAATCTGCAGCAACTTGTCCGGCCCACTTGCATTTGATTTTCGGCCCATTGAGGAATGTAAAAAAAAAAACTGCAGCAGCTTGTCCAAGTCTAATTCAATTAATTTTTAGGGCCTGTTGGTTTGCCTTAAAAAACTGGGAAATCAAAGAAATAGAAAACTATTTTTAAGAAAAATAGGTTTTTGAATTGTTTGGTTGGCTAAAAAAAAGGAAATCAAAGAAATGGAGATGAGATGAGATGAGTTGTCA
>BQKN01065534.1:509559-528570 GCA_022839385.1 Asparagus kiusianus | reverse complement strand
TTGTATAATGGCACTATCATTGTACAGTTAACCCCTTTCAAGGAAATCATATTGATATTGGAAGGCCTAAAAAGGTTTATCATAAAAAGCACATTGACTGTATAACACAGGTTTATCATAAGAACCTCCATTATTTTGCAAGAGCTTGGTGCAATATAAGCAGCAATGCTGCCGCTTGGCCATATACCTCTAAGCTACCCGTGTCGATTGTGTACAAACCATCATATTTTCTTTCATTATGCATCTTTTTCTAGACTTAAATGGGAAGTTTTACTTCACTTTTGGCATTCTGTTAATCATAGACTTGATGGGCAAAGGACAATTGTCCAATGCAGATCACTTTCTCTGTTTCTTGTTTAAGCTTCATTTTCATGTTTGGGGTGTTTAGTTTAGGCTTGCGACATTGGCTCCAGGAACTATATTTTCGTATGGCCTATCTTTAGCCAGATACCTTTGTGCTGATCAAATTTAGGAAGTCCTTAAGGATTTTCATCATCTGATGCTGACGTTTTTGTTTGTTTAGTCAAGGGACGAGTTGTTGACAGTGTTACTAGACAAGTACCCTGGAGATGCTACTAAAAGTTTTATTCGACGAATGGAGAAAATTTACAGAGCTATTGAAGGCAACCCCCATGATACTCGACTGGACAAGGTAAATATATCTTGGTGCTTATTAGCTTTTTTCTAAAATAAACTGACAGTTTTGGACTTTGAGATTTCTTGCTATTTTGATTTATCCCACCAGGTTGATCTACCAAGAAGCTAATTTTCTGCCCTGGCAATCTTATAAGGTCAAGACCATTAGTAGATTTTGTAGATGCTTCTGCTGTTTCTGATGAGATGCCCTCCAGGAGGCCACGACTAAATGCAGATGTAGTCTCCATTCTGCCCGTTAAAGGGGCTTCTGATGATACCAATGATGTCATTGACAATTCATCTTTGAACTCACCTCCTGTAAGTAGTGACTTGAGTCCTGCTGAAAAGATGATTGTAGCAATTGGTGCTTTACTTGCTGAAAAGATGATTGTAGCAATTTGGTCTTAATTATATTTGTGATTTTATGTTATTTGCCAAGGTTTTACATGTGTATATTGTATAATGCCTACAACTGATACTAAATTACTTTAGTTAGGACCCTCGCCGCCTTGATCCCTGTAGGTCTGCAGCCCCTGTTGGTGAAAGCTCTACTCTATTGAAATCAGTTAGCATTAATGATATACAAGGGCTGCTTGATTCTTCAAACAGACCTACCACTTCCGGGGCTCAAACTACTAATTTAGGGGTTCAAACGATCGAAAGTGCTCCGACATCTAACACTGTATTGAAATTCTCTGAGAAGTTGATTGATCAAGCGGCTGAGCAGCAAATATCAGGAGACAATTTAGAGAGCATCAATGAGATCGTGGAAAAAGATTCATCTTTAGAAGGCTAACTGCCTTCTGATTTAGTACTTTCTCCAGTGCATTCTGTTGAACAGGAGTCAACCACATCTTTAGAGATTAGTGAAAATGGAGGCGATTATGATAACATGTTGGAACCTGATATGACACTGAGCTCTGAAGATGTTAGTCATGATCTTCCTATGGCTCCCCTTTTTGTCGAGCAGACAAATGAGCAGAAAAAGGCGCTTTGCCTGCAGATTCAAACATCTGGCCGTAGTCCGTCATGTCTTTCGATACTTGCTCGTCTTGTTGCTCAGGTATTGGTATTTTTTCTAGTTAGTGGTGTATCCCCTTATGCCTGCAGATATGTAAAACACTGCTCATTCCTTGGTAGTCCTTTCCCACCTTATCTTTGCTGTGTAAAAGATCCATCTTAATTTTCTGCTAAATTCATCTTGTTCGTTTGAATCAGTGTTATTCTGTTATCACACCATTCATGAACCACATGACATTGCAGTGGATAATTAGTTTTAAACTATCATACTATCCAGAAGCATCTCTACACTAATTTTTCAAGTTTTTGCCTGGATACAAGTCAGGGCTAAAGTCTGTTTATTAAGCTTAAAGTTCAAGTTGGTTCATAGTAACAAATATCAAGAAAAGAAAGAAGTTTGTTCACTAGCATTATGTATTGCTTAAATGTTTGGGTTGTCTCTTGATGTTTATTTTATTCATGAACTTTGTCAATATCTATTACTTTCCACTTGCAGATATCCAGTTTTGGTTGGACCATTCTCAAACCATCCTGTGCACTTTAAGTTAATTTTTCTACTGTAATTTAAGATGGCTTTGGTCTTTGGGTGACTTATAGCATGCCAAACATATTAATTAATTATCTATTGTTTTTGTCAGATTGAATTAAGAACTGCACCAGCTGATTTCCGCTTCCCTACTACCAATCAGACAAGACACTGTTTCACACGCTACATTGAGCTTCACAAGTACGGATGCTCAACTTAAATTTGATGTTTCCACTGGTCATGATATTCTAGTCTTTCCTGCTTACCCTGCAAACAATTTTAAATTACCTTCGACAACTTAATTCATCTCTTCAATTTTATGATATTTCTTTTGGTTTATTTATCCCACCAATTATAGTTTAGTGAAAGCTTATAAACTGTTTTTGTGCATAGTATTAAATATGTATGTTCTTTCTTCTAATACATCATCAAACTGTCGTGCATTTTATACGATCAATGTGCTTCATTCTTAACTTCTCATTAGTGGAAGGCCTAAAAAATCATATTGCTCTTTGTGGGTTTTGTTCCAATGATAAATGTTACCTAGAGAATTCCTGAATATTCTTCATTTGATTTCATATCCAGTTTGTTATGGCCGAGGCAAGATCTCAACAAGCAGAGTCTATAACAGAGTTCTACTGGCTTGGCCATAGATTTCCCATCAGCAATGCTAAGACACGAGTTTCCATTTTGAAAGGTGTGGTTATTTTTTTTATTTGCTCTATCTCGCTCTCACTACAATTTATGATTACATTTTAATGTTTTTTCGTGAATGGCTAATTATAGGGTATCTATTTTTACTTCCATTGTATATTGATTTGGTTGGTTTTATTTTACTATTATCTTTTCAGCTCAGGAGCTACAGAAAGATGTACATGGTTCGTCAACAGAATCACTTCCTGCTGAGAAGAAACTTGCCATATTTGAGAAAATATTTTCTGCATATCAGGATGCAAGAAGCTGCACTCGCAATGATTTGGTAAGCCACTGTGCAACCACATATTAAATAATAAATGCACTGATATTTTCATAAAGACACCTGTCAACACGTGTGTTCTTTTAACACTGACATTAATTAACTTTTCACAGGAGCTACTTGCATTGGCAAAGAGAATAGGGAATGTGAGCACTGGATTTCTAATTATTGGTGCTGTTGTTTTCTGTTTTGTGTCCATATATTCATGGTTCTAGGATCTCATTATTGGTGTTGTTAATTTCTGTTTTTGCAGCAGTACTACTACTCAATTGCTGAAGATGATGAGTCTCCAAGTCATATTTAATGCAGCAAAGTTAGTTTTTATTGTTCTGTGTACTATGGTTAATTTCTTGTACTCCATGTTGGATTATCCAAAGACTAGTATTTGTTTTTTGGCACTTTTGTGTTGACTCTTCTTGTATGCTACAACTTGGTAATGTATCAGTTTGAACTTTTAAATGAAATATTTACTTTTATGGTTGTCATAAAATTGGAAGCTATTTCTAGTTCAATCTCAAAGGTTTATAGGCACAACTGAAATGCTATAAGAAGTGGAAACAATTGCTGAAATACTATTAAAAGAAGAAAGACAACATTCACTGAAACGCCATTGTAGTAACTCAAACGCTATCAAATGTAAGACAATAGCAGCTTTGAAATGCTATGAATGAAAACTAACTAATAGCGTTTTTCAACCGCTATGAAAGATATTTGTCATAGCAATATAGAAACGCTATTGAATACTCTTTTATAGCTACATAAAAACGGTATGGTTGGAAACTAACTAATAGCGTTTTTCAACCGCTATGAAAGATATTTATCATAGCAATATAGAAACGCTATTGAATACTCTTTTATAGCTACATAAAAACGCTATGGTTGGAAACTTTTTTATAGCGTTTGGGGAAACACTATGTAAAGCCACAGACCTACTATAGCGGGTTCTGACACAGCGTTGATTAAAACGCTATGAAATAATACCATAGCGTTTTTCGGCCGCTATGGTAGATTTCAGGTGTTGTAGTGTTGGTGTTTGACGACTCATAGTCTCCACCACAGAATCCCCCACCGATCAAACTAATTGACGGTGGGTCCACTAAAATTCCTTTCGGTTAAATTCACTCAAACTTTTGATGTATCTGTGCACTCAACACTCCTATTGTTGGAGTCCGGATATAATACTTGGAATTTTGATATCAATCCTTGACGAATTGTCAAACCCCTTTGTGTTAAGTCCTTATAACTTAACACCAAGAATTCCCCCTTTGAGTGATTTGTACGAATCAATATTCCTACACTGATTTGTACTCTCACTCTCACTTTTTACTTGGTCAAACCTTCCTACAGTTAGGGCCAAAACCAAAATCCCCTCTTAATTCCTTCAATGAACGAGAGGCCCACAAATCGAGCGATCAAACCTTATTATAGTTAGGATCGTTTTAAACCCCCCCACTTGGTCAAACCTTCCTACAGTTAGGACCACAACCAAAATCCCCTCTCGATTCCTCCAATGAACGAGAGGTTCGCTTTCAAATCGAGTGATCAAACCTTCCTACAGTTAGGGTCATCTCAAACTCTTGCTTGATCAAACCTTCCTACAGTTAGGGTCATCTCAAACTCTTGCTTGGTCAAACCTTCCTACAGTTAGGACCAAAATCACGATTCACTCTCAGTAAACGAGAGATTCATCCTTAGTTCGGTAATCAAACCTTCCGACAGTTAGGGTTATCCGAATCTTTTTGATTCTCGGAGTGGAGATCCCACTCTTAGTTTCACCTTTTCGGATTCTGGGGGTAGAGATCCCACCTCGAGTTTCCTTTCATTCTTTGTTTGGGGAATAGAATATAAAATTCTTTCTTCCCACACCAATCATTTTCCAAGAGTTTATCAATCTTGGATTCATCCTAGGAAGTTTATCCCGAATCCTAAGCAGGGATAAGTCTGCGCCTAACACGCACTGCCGGTTTAGTCTTTCTCCGAAGAAGAAGACACCAGAGTTCGATTCTGGGGTATTTTATCCTGAAACCTAAGAAAGGATAAGTCGGCGCCTAACACACACCGCCGGTTAGTTCTTAACCGTTAAAAAGAACACCCGTCCGCATATTCAACATTGTGGCAGGTTGTTATTAATAACACCAAAATCCATGCCTCATACGCATGGGGAATTTCATCCTGAATCCTAAGAAAAGATATGTCGGCGCCTAACACGCGTCGCCGGTTTAGTCTCTTTCCCGTAGAAAGAGACACCAGAATTTGATTCTGGGGTGCTTTATCCCGAAGCCTAAGTAGGGATAAGTCAGCGTCTAGTACACGTTGCTGGGTAGCCTATTCTCATAACAATGGCGAAGTCTACATATTCGAAGTTGTAGCAAAAAGTCTAAGGGAGTTCATTCCTTTAGCTTAACGTTACATGCGGAACGGATTTAGACAATCTGCATGCTAGCCCGACTCAAACGGTAGTCGGTAAAGGCTAATCAAATCCGTTGAAGGCTGAGGGTTAGCCAAAAATCCTAAAGTCAACGCCTAACACGCGTCGCCGAGTAACCTATTCCCGTAACAAATGGTAAAGTCTATGTATTCAACATCATAGCATAAAGTCTAAGGGGGTTCATTCCTTTAACACAACGTCACATGCGGAACGGACTAAAACAATCCGCATGTAAGCCCAACTCAAACGGTAGTCGGTAAGAGCACGTTAAATCCGTTGAAGGCTGAGGATTTGCCAAAAATCCTAAAGTCAACGTCTAATACACGTTGCTGTTTAGTCTTTTCACAGGAGAAAGACGAAGTCTACGTATTCAATATCGTAGCACTAAAAAGGTTAACTCTTTTAGCTTAACGTCACGTGCGGAACATGCTTAAACAATCTGCATGCTAGCCCGACTCAAACGATAGTCGGTAAAGGCTCATCAAACCTGTTGATGACTGAGAATTTGCCAAAAAATTTATAAATACGAGTCATTGATGCATCAATTCTATAAATTGGTCTCGTGACTCAAGTATCTGCCACGCTCTAATTCCTTAAGAGCTTAAACTGTGTATACTCCAGCAGACGTACGAGTATAAACTGTGTCAAACGTCGAACAACGTGTTATAATGAAACCTGGACGTCGGACAACGCGTCGCAAGGAAGCTCAAACGCCGGACAACGCGTTGTAAATGAAGATTCAACGCCGATGACCGATGGTCAGTTCTATGTTAAAACAACCAACTCGAGCTAAAAAGTTAGAAAAGCGAGAATCGACTTCAAATTCAAAATTCCAACAGACGGTCAGACAATAAATGCAGCACCGGAACCCTTACAGACATTCGATAAAGCACCGAACAGCCTGGAGGACTGAAGGAATCAAGAATGGAAGCCACTCTAAATATCCCGTCGTAACCAATCAAAAGAGGGGACAATCATATCCAAAGTATTCCAGACTCTTCTATAAAAGAACGAGGCTGAAATACTTTAGAGGGGGTATCTGTAGGCGTATAAAACTGCCTATAGGTCCCTTAACACAGCTTGACGACGTCGATTCGACAAACGAACCATCGGGCAACATATCCAAACACGATCGTTAGTCTGCAACACCGAAGCCAAGCGATACGCGACGAAGCGGATTAACGAGGCTACGAGGCTAACGAACCGCACGTAAACAATGGAATGAATCCACTCGCGTGCGGAATCAAGCCAACGGGTTGAAGAATAAACGAGTCATCCAACCAAGAACGGACTCGGATGAATCGCGATCGAATCAAGATCAGTTTCGGACTCGAACTCAGAATCGGATTTACTGCCAAATCAGGTCAACGAATCAAGTCCGAACAAGTCAATCACAGAACCGGAAAAC
Source organism: Asparagus kiusianus (assembly GCA_022839385.1). Classification (NCBI taxonomy): domain Eukaryota; kingdom Viridiplantae; phylum Streptophyta; class Magnoliopsida; order Asparagales; family Asparagaceae; genus Asparagus; species Asparagus kiusianus. Next base: position 521,576 of record BQKN01065534.1, on the reverse strand, counting down.
AGGCACAAAGAGACAAAACGGATACAACAACCAAACGACGGATCCCAAACACCCGGAGGGGCTCGGCCGAAACCGAGCCACCTCAAGGTGGCTCGGCCCAAGCCGAGCCACCCCAGGGTGGCTTGGCATGAGCCGAGCCACCTTGAGGTGGCCGGCGGCCTGGGTGTCGGGCATTTGTGCGCAGGCACAGTTCAGGGTGCCTATAAATAGGCCACCCCCTTGTTCATTTGAGGGGGTTGGAATTTTTGGAGAGAGGCGAAGCCCTGCTGGATTGAAGACTCAGATCTAAAAAAGATCTCAACTTTGGGGCTTCGAGGACTCACTCATTCAGATCTGGTACTCGGCGATCGTCAACGCCAAATAAAGCAGGTGTTCGAGAGGACCAGATCTCAGATCTACGCGTGCGTACTCCGGATCAAAGCTTGGTCTTTGATCCCGAGATTAGGGCGGTTATTTTCTTGGTGAATTAATCCCCCCGGCTATTATTTCCTTGGTGAAATAATACCCGTCGTACTGCATAGATCCGACCGGATCTAGATCTCGCGGTAGTCCACGGATAAACCCCGGCGCAGGCAAACAATCCACGCAAGCGAGCGACCGCACAATAAGAGCTCGTGATTTGTTCGACAAACAAGAGAAAAAGTTGTAATCTTTCTTTTCTTTTATTTTGATTTTATTGTAACCGGATCTTATAAAAAGACCGGATCTTTGTAATCGATAAACTATTACAACAGTGTGCAATGGAATCAATAAAGAAAGACACAATTTTTCCCGCGAACATTGGGCTTTTGACCCTTTAAAATTTAAATATTTCATTTGGCTTCTTGAATTTCTCTTATTTCTTCATTTACTCAAGGGCCTTTGTTGAGAGATAGGATATTTGGGATTTATTCTTCATTAACCTGTAATTAAAAATAAAAGCAATTATTAGTGGTATATTTATTTATATAAAATAGATAATGAGGGTATAAAATTGTAAAAAAAATGTGATTATCAGTAGTTCGTCAGATCTACAGCCCGGTTCTTTGCCTTGAGATTGCCCCGTTGCGGTGATCTCGAGAAGAGTGGTTATCTCGCCGTTGCCGAGATAATTGCTTCGGTTTCTTAATTCCTTTGTGAATCAACGAAGCTCCGGATCTGGTCTGATCGTTTGGTGGTCCACAGATACTAACATCCCCGTCACATGCCAAGATCCCATGCAAGCAGCGGAGGATAAACGTCCGTTGTATTTGTTTTGACGAGAGTTGTATTTCTTTCGTTTTCATTATGTAAGAGTCTTATAAAAAGACTATCTTTTTTATTTTCATTGTAATGACTAAAGTTGTAATGAATACATCAATGAAGACATCAACTTTCTTCCCAAACAAGCTGGCGACCACAGTAGGTGCCAACAGCTTCGCTGCCGAAGCTGTCGTGATGCAGCCGATGATCAAGATCCCTGTGGCTGAAGAGGTCGAATACGAGTTCGACCAACAGAAGTTCAAGGAGTACATCTACTCCTCCTCCTCCTCCAGATCCGCCTCTCCTCGCAAGCGTAGGAAGGTCTCCTTCGCCCGAAAGATCCGCTGGTCTTCAGATCTGAAGACTCAAGAAGGCGAATTCCCTACTACCATTGCTACAGCCGTACCTCACAACAATCCGTCGATGTCTAATGAGACCAGATCTGTAGATCTGAACTCCTCCACAATCAAGGAGTTAACTGCTGAAGGCGGGGCAACTCTATCAAGGAGAGCATGTCAAAGGCAACACCAACGCCTCGCGTGCCAATTCGCCAAGGCTTTGGATCAGGTGGATGGACTCCTTACCAAATAGATCTGGAGTTCAGAAAGCGCCAAGTGGCTAAGCCATCTCAACAGCAAGCTTCGCGAACCTCCTCCCAACCACCTACTAACGAATGTGTTCATGTCAAACGGAACCGTTCCACTATTGAGAAGCACATTCAGAAGCGTCGCGCACTTCTTGCGCATGCCCAGATCCTTGTGTGAAAAGCACAAGAAATGTAAAAGGAAGAGACGGTTAAGAGATCACCGAGATCTAAATAAATTTGGATGCCAAAGGCTAAATCAACGCCTAAGGCCAAAGCAAGCAACGTTGCTCCTCAGCCTTCGTCAACTTCGGATCCCGCTCCTATTGCTCCCACACCTTCGGTGAAGCCCAACGACAGCGTGGATCTCTCCAAATTTGAAATTCCGTTGAAGGATCGCCTAGGTTCTTTACACGAAGATCAAGGCAAAGCGCCTGTTAAGGAACGCTTGGGACCGTTGAAAAAACCCCGAGCAACCATCCGGACTGGGGGTCGTACGCGACCTCCTAACAAGTTGATTCTCGTAATTACCCACGAGGGGGTGCCTGCACAAAACCAGGAGCCCGTTAAAATTTCACCCTCACACAGGTGTGATTCCAAACGTGTAACTCTTGCTAAAGCCAATAAAGCACTACCTATTCAGAAGAAGACGTGCCGAACAAACAACAGCGTTCCACTTGAGGAATCAAACCAACAGCCGATAGGTTACTCTGACCACAACGTCGATGAGTTGTACTATCGGGCTGGGGGTACTAATAAATCTAGAAAGAGAAGTACCCGGGAAGCGGACTTTCACTGTCCGTGTACCAAACTTATCAGGATAGTATTATCAGTGTGTAGCTGTCCCAAGACCGCTCCGTAGAGGGTCTCGGTATTCGAGAGGATCTCCAATAGAATGACTAAGTCCAAGCCAAAGCATTTTCATAAGAGATGATCGGCCGTTCAAGGTGACGAATTTCTAAAAGTTACGATAAATGTGGTTGATAAGGGAAAGTCGGCTCGACCTTCTAGCTCCGACCACCTTGTATCGCATCGTCTGACTCGGCTACGCGCAGGGACTAATAGATGCAGGGATTATCAGAGAATGCAGAGGGGATTATCCTCGGATGATGAAGTATCAGATGCTAACTCTGCAGTCGCTTCTGACAAAACAATATCCAGCCTAAGATAATCCCACGAAGTGTTTATGGTTAACACCGAGGAAGTAGCCAAAATGGTTAAGGATGCTCTAGCCAAGCAGAAGCAAGCATTCAAGTTCGAAATGGATATGGCTATGCTAGAGATGAGATAAATGCACGAACAACAGATCCGAGCATTGTCGAATCAGATAGGTGAATCCAGTCATCGCAACAATGTCAGCCAAACAACTAGCGATTTAGACGTGGATGAATACATCAATGCTGATAACCCTCCCGTTGACCAAAACGCTAGGGGTAGCCCCACTAAGAATAACAACGTCGGGAGTGGTCTAACCAATGATAACAATACTAGGGGTGGCCCCATTGTTCCTCCTCAAAATCGACCAAAGAAGGATACAGACGAGGACGAAAAGATGAAAGACCTCGATAGCAAAATCAACGCTCTGATGTCTGCTACAGAGGTAAAGAAGACCGGTATTCCGTGTCCTTACCTAAGAGAGTGGGATTCGATACTGTATCCGGCAAAGTTCAACCTGGTCAACTTCATGCCATTCGACGGGAAAGGCTTGCCCACTTAGCATCTGATCTACTATAAGTCCCACTTGGGCATGATCTCCGGTAATGAAGCCCTGATGGTTCGGTCATTCATTGGCACCCTTCACGGACCTACCTTCGATTGGTACCGTCATCTCAAACCCGGAAGTATCAATAGCTGGGATGACCTGGAGAACCCGTTCCTTACTTCTTTGATGATGACGCCAAGATATCCATCAGGACACTCTTCGAGGAGAAACAGGAAAACGGGGAAACGGTCGACGACTTCGTCAAGTACTTTCGGAATAAGACGATGAACTACCAAGATCTGATCACAGAGGACTTCATCCTCCAAACATGCCACAACAACCTCTTTTTGGATGTGTTGGAAGTTATGGGAGTAGCACCCTCCAATACCTGAAAAGAGTTAAAGATGCACGGAGAGTGGACCGAACGCTTCCTCAGAAGGAAGAAGGCCGAGAGGAGCCAACCGACGGCTAATCCTCCCAACTTAAACTTCACCTCCTGTAGTAAGGGGAAGGCACCTGTAGCAATTGTTGATGTTAATCAGACGTCGGAACAATAACCCCGAAGATAGCAAAACACTTCAGATTCAAGACTCCAAAAGGCGTACTCCTTCAAGGAAGACGACGTTCCAGCCATTTTCGAGTCCCTCCTTGAAAATAACAAGATCAAGCTACCACCTATCGCAGATCAGGAGGAGGCTGACAATACTGCGGATCCGAAGTACTGTGCGTACCACTGGAGGATCATTCATCCTACCAAGGCTTACTTTGCTCTCAAGAATAGCATCCAAACCTTGGTTGAAGCCGGCATCATAACGCTCAATTAAGTCGAACGAACACTCTGAAGAGTATACAAGTATAAACTGCTTCTCAATCCTCCAACCGATATATAAGGTTAAATTGCTTCCCGATACTCCAATAGGTATATGAGTCTAAACTGTTTCCTACCTTCGACGGGAAGTTCCTGGAGAATTTTATACAAAACATTCTTAATGATAACCCGGTCATCCAACTGAGTTTAATATTAGACCCAGTTTTGCAAAAAAGCTGGGGGTGGGTAATTCATGTAACGGGAAATTCCCAAAAGAATTCTACATAGTATATTTTTAGGGATAACCCGGTCACTACAAGAAGGTGGTGAATAAGAAACTCCCACACAAACTCCCGCTACGTCTGTGCACTCAACATTCTCATTGTTAGAGTCCGGACATAGTACTCAGAATTTTAATCTTCTGTTTATTGATAATTGTCAAACCCCTCCATATTAGGTATTTGCCACTTAACACCAGGAACCCCCTTTGAGTGATTTGTATGAATCAATACTCCTACTATAATTTGTACTCTCACTCTTACTGCCCGCTTGGTCAAACCTTCCTATAGTTAGGACCAAAACCAAAATCTCCTCTCGATTCCATTCATGAACGAGAGATCTACTTTTAAATCGAGCGATCAAACCTTCCTACAATTAGGGTCATCTCAAATTTCCCACTTGGTCAAACCTTCCTATAGTTAGGGCCAGAACCACAATTCACTCTCAATAAATGAGAAACCTACCTTTAGTTCGGTAATCAAACCTTCCGACAGTTAGGATTATCCGAATCTTTTCGATTCTCGAAGTGAAGATTTCACTCTTAGTTTCACCTTCCCAGATTCTTGAAGTGGAGATCTCGCTTTGAGTTTCTTTTGGTAACTGGAGATAGAATATAAAATTTTTCCTCTTAAGTTTTGGAAGATAGAATATAAAATTCTTCCTCTCCCACATCGGGTTCGTCTTTGCCTCAAGAGAAGATACTATCAAATCCGTGTTTCACACACGTGAGGAATTTTATCCCGAAGCCTAAGTAGGGATAAGTCAACGCCTAACACGCGTTGCCGGTTTAGTCTTTCACCGATTGAAAAAGATACCAGAATCTAAGTCTGGAGAATTTTATCCTGAAATCTAAGTAGGGATAAGTCAGCGCCTAATACGCGTTATTGGTTAGTCTTTGACCGTAAAAAGGATAAAAGCCCACATATTGTACATTATGGCAGGTTGTTATTAATAACACCATAATCCGTGCCTCACACGCGCGGGGGATTTTATCCCGAAGCCTAAGTAGGGATAAGTCAGCGCCTAACACGCGTTGCCGGTTAGTCTTTAACCATAAAAAGGATAAAAGCCCACATATTCGACATTGTGATAAGTTATTATTAATAACACCATAATCCGTACCTCACACGTATGGAGAATTTTAACCCGAATCCTAAGTAGGGATAAGTCAACGCCTAACACGTGTTACCGGTTTAGTCTTTTACCGATTGAAGAAGACACCAGAATACCAATCTGGGGCATTTTATCCCGAAGCCTAGGTAGAGATAAGTCAGTGCCTAACACGCGTTGCCGGTTAGCCATTGACCGTAAAAAAGGACAAAAGCCCACATATTTGACGTTGTGGCAGGTTGTTATTAATAACACTATAATCCATACCTTACACGTACGGGAAACTTTATCCCGACTTATAAATAGAGATAAGTCAACGCCTAACACGCGTTGCCGGTTTAGTCTTTCGCCGAGTGAAAAAGACACCAGAATCCGAGTTTAGGGACTTGTATCCCGAATCCTAAGAAGGGATAAGTCAACGCCTAACACGCGTTACCGGGTAGTCTATTCCCATGAGAAACATAGAGTCTATGCATTCAATATCGTAGCACTAAAAGATTAACTCTTTTAGCATAACGTTACATGCGGAACGGACTTAAACAATCCGCATGCAAGCCCGATTCAAACAGTAATAGGTAAAGGCACGTCAAATCCGTTGATGGTTGAGGATTTGTCAAAAATCCTGAGTCTGCATCTGATACATGCGGCCGGGTAGTCTATTCTCATGAGAAAGACAAAGTCTACGTATTTAATATCGTAGCACTAAAAGAGTTAACTCTTTTAGCACAACGTTACATGCAGAACGGACTTAAACAATTTGCATGCTAGCCCTACTCAAACGGTAGTCGGTAAAGGCTCGTCAAAGCCGTTGATGGCTGAGGGTTTGCCAAAAATCCTATAAAGGCAAGAGTTATTGACGCACCAGCTTCATTAGTTGGTCTCATGACTTGAGCATCCAACAAACTTCAGGATAAGATCCATACCTACAGACGAATTAGCTTTAACAGTTGGTCCTGCTGCCCCAACTGTTGGAACCGCCATGCTCCAATATCTTAAGAGATTAAACTCTGTATACTCCAGCAAACGTATGAGTATAAACTGTGTTAACAGCGAGCGATCTGAAACCCTAGGTCAACGCCGGTCAACGCGTAACCCTAGGTCAACGCCAGTCAATGCGTTGCAAGAAAAGTTAACGCCAATCAATGCGTAGCTCTGAGTCAACGCCGGTCAACACGTAATCCTAGGTCAACGCCACTCAACACGTTACGACGAAAAGTTAACGCCGAGCGATCTAAAATCCTAGGTCAACGCCGGTCAACGCGTAACCCTAGGTCACGTAGGTCAACATAGGTCAACGTGTTGTGATGAAAAGTCAACACCGGGTGATCCGAAACAATACCGTTCAACGTGTAGCCCTAAGCCAATATATTATGGCAGAGGTAGTCAGCTCAAAGTCAACTCGACAGCACGAGCCAAAATCAACTCACCAGTTTTGATTCAAGACTTCGACGACGGCCAGACGATAAACGCAGCGTCGAGAGAACTTTAGCTATTTGTCAAAATGTCGAATAGACTGAAAATAAAAGGAGTCAAGAATCAAAGTTAACTACAGGTCCTTTTATACCGACTGAAGGTTGGACAGATCACATCCAAAATATTCCAGCCTCCTCTATAAAAGAATGAGGCTGAAACACTTTGGAGGGGGTATCTGCAGGCGTCTAAAATTACCTACGGGCCCTCACACGCAGTTCGAGGCACCGATAAGATGATGAACGTCACTATCCAAGTCACAGAAGCTTAATCAACATTAACAAGCGTATGAAGTGAGTCAACGAGCCATGCGAAGTAACGGAACTTCGAAATAACGGAAACACGAATTGATCGGGAGCTCCGCGTCACTTACGAAAGACGAAACACCCCCATATCCCATCCACTCCATAGATGATTAAATCATAGGAGCTTGTAGATCTTCTCGACAGCTTTCCGATGCATCTTGAATCGCACGATTCCGAGGTCGGACGACGAAGATACGATTGAAACGGACAAGACGCGCAGAACTACGTTCTGGGCCTTGAAGAGACACCCAGAGGTGTCTCTGCCAGGCCGAGACACCTCTTGGTGTATCGGCCAGGCCGAGACACTACATGATGTCTCGACCAAGCCGAGACAGCCACGAGCGTCTCGGCCAGGCCAAGACACCAACGGGTGTCCGCAGACCCAAAAATCAGATTTTGGCAGTTTAAATCCGTTTTTTGACCGTTAATCGTCTGGATTTGTTTCAATTGATCTGATATCATCCATGAACGTGGTTAAGTGGTTCCAACTGAAGATAAGATCGAATTGATCATTCTTATCTGAAAACAGGGGTCCTTAAGCCTATAAATACAGCCCCATGACCTCTATTTTTGGAGATCTGGAATTCTTGAGCGTTGGCGAGGCCCTGTCGAACTGAAGACTGAAGGAGCACGAATTTAAGAGAGGAGTAGTTCGTCAGATTTGCAGCCCGGTTCTTTACCTTGAGATTGCCCCATTGCGGTGATCTCGAGAAGAGTGATTATCTCGCCGTTGCCGAGATAATTGCTTCGGTTTCTTGATTCCTTCGCGAATCAACGAAGCTCCGGATCTGATCTGATCATTTGGTGGTCCATGGATACTAACGTCCCCGTCACAGGTCAAGATCCCACGCAAGCAGCGGAGGATAAACGTCCGCTACGTTTGTTTTGACGAGAGTTGTATTTCTTTCGTTTTTATTGTATAAGAATCTTATAAAAAGACTATCTTTTTTTTATTTTCATTATAACGACTGAAGTTGTAATGAATACATCAATGAAGATATCAACTTTCTCCCCAAACAAATGGGAATTCCCCTTCCTTTCCTTCCCTTAGTGAACTCCCAAACATACCAAAAGATTTTGTTTCTGACCAAAAAAATACCCCAAAACTCTACACAATTAACTTTGATATCCCAAATTTGAATCTTTCGTTAAAGCATGGGGGTACCAGAGTTATCATTATTATTATTATTTGTTAAAATTTAAGGTTTCAAAGTTAAATTTTATTGAACTTTTGGGTATTCTTTTGGCCAAAAGGGAGGGGGGGGGGGGGGGGGTTTGGGGGATAGCGAAATTAAAACCGGAACAGACTTTTAGGTATTTAAGTGCAAATAACCCTTTACTTTCTTATCTCTTCAGGTTTCTCTCTGTAGTTCCCAAACAAACCTAAGATTTTGAAATAAGTTGTCTATGATCTTGTTCACTCTCTTGAAAAATATTATCGTTCAGATTTCTAAAGATTATTTCTCCCTACAGGTGAACATAGGCAGTTTGAGTTCTGACATTTGTTCAGGGCCATTAATGGGTGGAAGCAGTTTAAGTAAACGTGAGCTCTGCCTGTTGGGGATTCAAAACAATCAAATTGAATCTGTACCCTTTCGAATATTGTGTTTGAGAGTTGAGTAAGAAAGAAATTCACCACAAATCAAAGATGAAAACTTGTAAGAAATAAGAACAAGAAAGAACACACCAGATTTAACGAGATTCGATAACGTGCCTACGTCCTCGGGAGCCACACCACGCAATTCTTTGATTAATTGAAGAAGATTACAATGATTGCAATTGCCCTCTCTCTAAGATTTCTGCTCTCAAAGAGCCCTCAAAACCCTCTTCTTTCATTTTTTTCTCTCCTAAAACCTAGATGGACGTGTTTCTATTTATAACAAAACACAATCCCAAACATATTAGGATTCTAAAACGAGTCTGCCACACCCTGGTGTGACACACACCACACCCATGACAAACATGACAGATTCTGCCATACCAGTGTGTGGCAGACACCACACCCATGACAGACAGAGCAGATTCTGCCACATCCTGCCACATGAGTGTGGTAGACACCACACCAGGGTGTGGTGGAATTTGTCTTGCTTATTTTTTACGTGTTTGTTGATTTTGATTCTAGGTTTGAGTCTCCACTCTCAAGACCAACACTGCCGATGTTCAAGAAACCCGTTAGAATTTTGATGGGATCAGGATGAATGGGACCATTATTAGGAAATTCCAAAAAGTTAATATTTTCATTACAAAACCTTCTGCCATTTAAAAAAATAGTTGATATATATATATATATATATATATATATTTATATATATATATATATATATATATATATATATATATATATATCAAGACTCCTATCAACTTAAGTTGATGTCCACCAAAGTTTGTAGCCACACATTTATTAATATAAAACACCTTTTTATATAATATAAGGATCCCTAGGCAATATGAGTGGTTAAAAACTTTGGTGGACATACTATTCCCTATCCACTTAAGTTGACACAAGTTTTCACCTATATATATATATATATATATATATATAGCAAGTAATTTTTTCCCCATATTATTTTCTGTTTAGCTCATGTTAAATTGATTTTTAATCAGCTATTGTGTTTTTACAGAAATGAGATGTAGAGGGAAGAGCCGAACAGTTACAAAAGAATCGGACCTTCCTGTAAATTACATTCTGGAGGTGGCTCCGGTCTTTCTTGTTTGCAAGAGTCAGTTAACCGCAGTTAAAATGTTGTATTTGTATTATGGTGGTATATCCAATTTATAATTTGGCAACTTATTTACAAATGAGCTGATAATTATGGCAACTTATAATAGCTTATGATATGTATTCGCTGAGTTATCATGTCTTGTTGCTTTTCAATTCATTATTTTTATATGCTGATAATCATGGTTGTATGCTCATGATATATATACAACACTGAAAGCATATCGTGTCGGTATTTGCAAGCACAATTTGTACATGTAGACTGCCTTAAAGCCCAAAGTCAACACCAGGTTGAGCAAACACAATACATTTGGCATCCACGCCCGTATAACCGTCACAAAGCATGTCATTCAATAGAAACTGTTTTATAACCAAAAGAGTGTTTTAACTGTCAACTGTCTCAAAGCAAACAACTTCATAACTTCAAATGCAAATCTCAACTCCAATTTTAGAAACTAACTGATACACCATACTCAAACTATACATAACTTTGTATAGCTCACTACCTGCTTGCCATATCAAAAAATTACAAGCATAAATTTGACTCGAAAAGCAGAATCAAACAATCACGTCTGCAACAGCTATTATACATAGTTTAGTTACAACACAAATTGGACATATTATCTTCTTGGATTCGGACCAAACCATAACTTGAGTTTGAACATTTCAGCTTAGAATATACTTCAAGTTTAAATAGGGGGGAAAAAAGCCTAAAACACATCAAATGTGAAACGATACACCACCAGCAGGGGAGATAACTAATATCAGGGCAATGGGTAACTGACTGATGGTTGTTATCACCAACCTTAGGATTTTAGCTTCCCTCACTGATAACCAACAAATTTCAGCAACACCCAACGAAACAGAAACAAGAAATTATTTCAAACATACAAACCACTACACAAGCCACTTTTAGACACCACTACACAGCAACACCCAACGAACTATCATATCGGACGCTGCATCCAGCAGCAGCTGATCCGGCAGAATCAAACAATCATGTCATTCTAAGCTGCAAATTTTCATCTTGAATACAGTACCTGCAAGGAGCGTGCAACAAGTATACATCAGATGTAATCTAATTTGTAGGGTTAGAAGGAAATATGGATATTTCATGTGGCTCTTTGCACACTAGTACCATCATCCATTAAATTACTACTCATTTGATTACTTTTCTCGGTGAAGCTCTTTGCAACCGTGCGACCACTAACCATGTGGCTACTAAGAAATTGGTCGACCACTAACGATGTATAACTTTTGCTTTCAGGTACATTTTTTACTTTGGTTTCTATATGCAATATTTATTATATTTGTTGAAGGCAATGTATATGAAGTGCAGGGGGGGTATAGATTAGTACTCTTGAATTTTGCCCTTAAAAATAACAGCATGGTGATTCCTTTGTACCAAGTGGTCTTAGCCTAAGAAAATTTACATCTGCTTGGATAAAATTCATGGGCAAGCAGCGCCCAAATAGTGATTCATTCACAACATAAAAATCCTAAACTATTATCAATTTCTAGCTATTCCAAACTATTCTCTGAGCTATTACTTTTTTTATAAAGAGCAATTTCCAGCTAAACTCTAAAAATTATAGACTAAATAATCCAGCGATTGGTACATATGGAAGAAAATTCACATGAGCAACACATTTAATGCTAAAATCGTTCCATCTATAAAGTAAGATCCTCAGATTAGGTGATAAGCATATGCATCAATATATTCCAAAAACGATTACATATAAATTGTGCTATTTTTCAGCACGATAACCAACACATTGTATTTGGGCGTGATATACCTTCTTTATCAGTTTATTCATCTT
>BQKN01065534.1:494459-504559 GCA_022839385.1 Asparagus kiusianus | reverse complement strand
AAAAAATTTTATAATATAAAATTAACACTTATTCTCATTGAAAAAAAAATCAAAGTCTATAATTTAAGCAGTTTGTGTTGAACATCAAAAATACATTTGACTTTTTTGTAAAGTCAAACAAGAAGATAAAAGATTAATGAGCCCGAAAAAGATAACAACATAAAAAATATAATTCCAACTTGATATCACAATCGATGTAGATGATGAAGACACGAGAATTGCTCGGGAAAAAGAAAAAGGTGAAGAAGGATTGATCTTTTAGCTCAATAAAAAATAAAACAGAAGGAATAAAAGACAATATTTTCTAAATATATTATAGAGTAGTTTAATTATTTTGAGTGAAATTAGCAATCTTTAGAATGGAGTTTCATGAATTTTTTAGTATTTTTATATGCTTATGTGGATGTTTTTATCATATAAAAGTATAATAGAGTTAGTATTAATCTTTAACTTATAATTTTTTATAAAGTCAATCAATGATTAGGAACAAACTTCATATTTTCTTTTATCATAATTTTTTATAAAGTCAATCAATGCTTATGTGGATGCTTTTATCATATAAAAGTATAATAGAGTTAGTATTATTTTACCTTATTAGTTTTAAATATTCACCTAACACTATTTTAATATTTTCACTTTTGCAACACTGCTTTCTCAAGTAAAGCTTGGTTTGATATCGGTCAAAATAATATAAAAATTCAAATTGGCTTCAAATTATATTTATTTTTTTGTCAATTCAAAGGTCAACATGAAAATTTAAAGTGGGTGTAGACCATGTAAACAAACATAAAAAAATCGTGATATAAAAGTTTAGAGACAAAAGTGAGCATAAACTATTAAAGTGGAATTGAGGAAAAATTTTTACTTAGAAAATAAGTCAGAAGTACTTAATCATGGTATTTAACCACGTGCATTGCACGTGTATAAAATCTAGTATGGTAAAAAGAGCTGGAGCTAGTTTTCGTGAGAGGAAAAGAGAATAGTTGCAAGAGATTTTCAATGTACATTGAACAAAAGGAGATATTGCAAATAAAAAGTCAAGTATAAATATCAGAAAACCAACCTTAACTTTGGATGGTTTTAGGATAAACCCCCTTTACTTTGAAAGTATCTTAAAACTCCCCTTTTAACATTGAGATTTATTAGGAAAACTCTCTAAAGCCATGGTTTGAGGGGTTTTTACTTTCACAAATCATAACCTCAAACGTGATCTTTTGATAAATTTTGAAAGTTAAACTGGGATTTTCTGAGAATCACTTTATTTAAGAGGGTTTCTGATATTTTAAAAGTCAGGGGGAGTATCTAATAATCATCCAAAGTTAAGGGTTTTTCCTGATATTTAGCCTTAAATCTGTTTATTTATTTTATTCTAAAGTATCTCTTTAGCAAAAATAATAAAATTCTAATGAATTTTTTTACCACAACAAAAATCCATGTATTTATTTTATTGACCATATTTATCAAGAATAATCCATCCGGCTTTCTATTTTGTACTAAAAAGTAGAATTTAGGTGCATTCCGTACTAAAAATGATTATAATTCACAACAGTCGAGATTCCCTTTACAAATTCAATTAATTTCACTGTGGAGCCACAAAAGAACTTGTAGTGTAAAAATAAAGAAAGATCCGGGGCAATTTGCTTAATCGACTGAACTCCGTGATCTTTTACCAATTTACACCGAAACCCGTATTTTATTTCTTTTTTACAAAATTTCACTTCTTCCAGAAGGGGCCGCATGCAAAATTCAAAGAAGGCCCAGAATTAAATCAGAAGAAGAGAGTGACAAAACAAGCAATAATAAAAGCAGATTTCCCCAATTATTTGTCCCCTCCTCAAATCTCTACTCCTTTTCTCATCGCCTATCAAAAAATAATTAGGGGTTTTCACCCCCAATTTTCCTCTTTTTTCGCCAATTTTCTGCCTAATTCAGAAAAAGATCAGTTTTTGGGGGAAATTGGGAACCAATTATTCGTAATTTAGTTTTTTTCCCTTTCTTTTTTTTATTACCGTTTTTAGGTTGTAATTAGTGTTTTAGCTTATCCTTTCACTGAAGAGTCTGTAATTGTTCTTGGTCCTGTAATTTCTTAGGGTTTATGGGTTTTCCTCAATCTACTGAGCTTAGCTTCACTGAATTTCCCTTTCTAATTCTCACATCTTTGTAAGATCTATATTTCCCTTTTAATTCTCAAATCTTTGTAAGATCTCTGAGACTTTCCAAATTAGGGAAAAAATCGTTATTTTTGATCTATGGAAGTAAGATCCGAAACTTTTAACAGCAGCCCGGTCCAGAAACCGCCGGTGAGCTCACCGCAACCTCTTCAAAATGTTAGGATGACCTTCATGCCCGATGGAAGTACAGTCTACAGACCAGCTGCTGTCACCGGCGGCGGTGACGGGACTCAGGCACCGGCTGAGCCGGTGAAGAAGAAGAGGGGGAGGCCGAGAAAGTACGGTCCCGATGGGGCGTTGTCGGCCTCGCCGCGGCCTCGGCCACCGGCGGTGGTAACTTCACCGCCGGCAGGGATGGCGGTGGCTGGAACTCAGCAGCAGAGTTCGGCCGCGGTCGTCACGCCGATCTCGGTTGTGTCAGGTTCGACGGAGGGAGAGGTGAAGAAGGCAAGGGGAAGGCCGGCGGGGTCGGGGAGGAAGAGGCAGATGGATGCCCTAGGTAACGCATTCTAAAGCTTTGAATTGTGCGATTGTGTTATTTTTCACTGCATGAGAGTTTTTCTTCTCCTAGAAAAATGAAGCTTTTATATGTTTTTGTGATACGAGTCATTGTATTTTGAGGGAATGGTTCAGGGGTTGTGTTTGGTATTTGATAATGAGTGCTGATTGCTGAATGTTTCTGAGAGATCTGGAGAGTATAGCAGATTGTGGTAAATTACATTCATGCCCTTTGATGTAGTTGTGCAGGTTATTGACAGGTGGAAGAGAGTTCACAGAGGTTTGACTTCTTCATAAATTGGGTTTTAAAAATGCATTGGATTTAAAAACTTCAGTTTTGTCTATATTAAGTAAGACATCCATAGTTTTTATGTAGGCATTTCCAATTCATCATCTTAAGATAAGAATGGAGTTAGAACGTTAAAAGGCAGTTTCTTTAATGTTTCAGCGCTGCTCTTGTATCATGCAAGTTTTGGGTTAATGGAATGTTGTTGTTTTATTAATGCTTTTCAGCAGTTCATAAGGATCTTTTAAGGAAAAAGAACATTTTCTTTAACGTTAAAGGATCTTTTCAGCGGTTAATTTATTGTGAGAGAAATGCTTGCAGGGTCAGGAGGGATTGGATTTACTCCACATGTCATCACTGTCAAAGCTGGCGAGGTACCATTTCTGATGCCGACTCACTTTTAGTTGTTCGTAATATTCATTAGTATCTCCTCATGAGAACTTGAATTTCGAATTTGTCCTATTTTAGCATTATAGCTTGTGTCGCAGATGGGGACTGATTTACTGCTTTCCTGGAGGGGGATGATCTATATAAAAAGTTAGGTTTCCGATGTTAGTCTACTATCTCATGGATTGCTATATTGTTCAACAATAGAGAATATCAATCGACTTGATAGCTTGATTAAAGCTCACAATTGAGTTTATAAGGTTCGAATTGAGCTAACAGACAGTGACATGTTTGTGTGCAAGACTGCTTCTCCATACTGCTCAAGGACATTAGTTGTATATTTATAAGGAACATTATTGGCAAAAGATACCTCCCTGCTAAATATGTGGTGACCAACTCGTAGTACCTTGTTAGTTTTGCAGTCAGCTCACATCCTGACGTCTTGATGTCATTATGCTCTACAGTTCCCAAATGACATATAGTATCTATATCCAAAGGATGACAACTATCTAAAGTTCGCATATACCCAGGAGTCACTGAATTTAAGTCGCTACATTGGTTAGAGCTTCAAATCTCATATTCGAGCGCCCCGTCAGATAGCCTAATTTGACTTAGAGGGACCCTTCATTTCTAATTTGAGTGATGGTTAACTGTCTTAAAGTTTTCTAGTCTTGCGGGGTTCTTTAAGAGGATTGGATTTCTAGGTTATAGTATCTTTAAGACCTCGCGTTGTTCATTTTCTGTTATATGTTTTCAGTTTTGATGTCTTCATCATTTATGTTTTCCTATTTCTCCTCTAATGATGTTGGTTCCATTGATCAATTAGGCTACTTTTGTTGCTTCTATACTTTCATGGTTATGTGCTTCTGCTTTCTCCAGTGTTGTTTAACCATAAATAAAATCCAGCAAACATTGAAGCTTCAGGCATCCTGCAGAATATCAAGGAACTTAGTCTATTTTTGGTAGCCATAAAGTGTACTAGTTGGCGTCTGTTTTTCTTCTCTTGCACTTAGCGGCATTCTTTTAAGTGGTCTATATAGGTCTAGGAGCCAAAGAGGACTTGAACATCTGATGGATTATGTTATGACTATGACATTTCCTGTTTAAACAAATGAGACATGCACAAATGCTTGCTTAGAAACATCAATAGGGAACATCTGGCAGGCGAAGATAAATCTTAACAAGAATGCAGAAACCTGTGAATATAGTGAACAAATAAATATAATGTATGCTACGCCAAGTGTCATGATGAGTGCAGATTTAGCCACTCTCGAAGTTCATCTGCCCAAATTCGCACATGACACCATGATTAGGAACACTGCCATTCTATAATAATTAATTGTAATTATTTGGATGCCTCCTGTGTATTCTTTCTGATCCTTATTCTGCATTTTTGAATTCTGATATTTTTAAATTGTTTCCCCCAGGATGTCTACTCCAAGATTATGTCATTTTCTCAACATGGGCCTCGAGCTGTCTGCATTCTATCTGCAAATGGAGCAATATCTAATGTAACACTTCGCCAGGCAGCAACTTCTGGCGGGACCGTGACTTATGAGGTTCGTAATATCTGAAACCTTCTAGTGCTTTTTAAACTTGATTCTTTGCTTCACACTTCCAATTTTCTCAAACCTAGTTCTCAGAAATAAATTTATTTCTCTGTTTTCTCTGCTTGTATGTTATAACTAGATTTTGATTGTGCTATAGCTTTTGTCTGCTCTTTTAGAACGTGTTTACTAATTATCAGATGGTGGTGCAATTTTTTAGAACATACTTACTTTACTGCTTATGCCGTGAACTGATAGTTTGTTTGGCATGGGCTACCAGTGCGCATGTCCCATCTTTTCCTTTGCAGTATTAATTCTTTATGTCATGACATCTTAGACAATAGTTTCGCTTCCCTTGTATCCTTTCCTGTACTGCTTCAGGTATATTATACCTTTCTGAGTCCTTGTTACTTTTGTTAGGGTTTAGATTATGCCTAACTAGTAGGAGCATCTGATTGTAATCTTAAAATATGAACATAATATACATTATCTGAACTTTTTAATGTGCCATGCATACTCTGGTCTTGTAACTTCTTTCTTACCTGTAACACACCAATTTCATGATGTCAAAACCACATATGAGAGCTCGTGCAATCCTAGTGCCAGAATTTTGGAGAAGTCATAATGAATTGTTGCATAAGGTAGCTGTAGTTATATGTAATATCCATCATTGGATACACCCACAAGAGTTACAGGCGCGCACACACTTCTAGTTTTGCTTACATGATGACTGCTTGTTTTCCTCTTATTACTCGTATTTGCGTCCTGGGTTTTGATGAATTTTTGTACAGGGTCGATTTGAGATACTATCACTCTCTGGTTCGTTTCTTCTGTCAGACAATGGTGGCCAGCGAAGCCGAACCGGTGGTTTGAGTGTGTCACTTGCTGGGCCTGATGGCCGCGTTCTGGGTGGTGGAGTGGCTGGACTCTTAACCGCAGCATCACCTCTGCAGGTTTTTCTCTTTAACTTAGGCCTGGTTCTGAAGATACAATGTATCTTGATTTAGATTTTTGCCTCATGTTTATCATGTAAATAAATTCATGATAAGGGGAGTTTATTAATTCATATTTATGTTTCTGTTAAGAATTTCGTTAAAGCTCAAATTAGGACATATTAAACTTGTTTTTAAAACCTGTTCTCTTCTACAACCACACATGAAAGGTCCAAAAGGATGTGAAAAATAGTTGTAAGAAAGGACTTAGCAAAGAGGTAGCAGGGGCAGAATAGCAGGGGCAGAATTAGATGAAATTGTCACTCATTGGCAAAAACGCTGCATCAACTTGGCGCTGATGTTGTATGAATAGATTATGTAATATAATGGACAGGTGCTTGTATTTTAGGTTCGGTATTTTGAGAGCGTTATAATTAATAATATAAACATGCTAGTTCATTTTCGTCACCATCCAACCCTTCATAATGGAGCCAATGGAAACGTGGATGTCCTGTTAGCAAAATATGAGCGAACCCTTAATTCTTGGCGCAAAGGTTGTCTAATAAGAAGACAATGCAAGTGAACTATGTTGTCATTCAAATGGAAGAGACGTGGACTATACACTTAGTTTTGTATCCTTCATCTTTTAACCGAAAAACTCTGTTGCAGGTTGTTGTTGGTAGTTTTATTGCTGATGGACCGAAGGAATCTAGGCCAATGAGCGCTGCAGACCAATCAGCAGCCCCTGCGAAGTTTGCTTCTAGCACGATGACTGGGGCTTCAAGTCCACCATCACGAGGCACAATGAGTGAATCTTCAGGTGGACCTGGGAGCCCACTGAACCACAATAATGGCAACCAGCAAGGGTTTTCCAGCATGCCATGGAAATAGAATGAGGGTAAAGATTTGGGAATCTCGAGACCCCTTGTGTAATCTCATTTAATAGCTCCGAAATATCCAGTTCTCTTATATATAAATATATGTAAGTCTAGGACAGGAAAAGCAGTGGGCACTGGAAGTTAACCCATTATGTACCAGCAGTCTGGGTGAGTTCCACTATCTATGGCCTTGTTGCTCTGTTTTGTTGTAACTTAAAATTTATGTATGTTACCAGAGTGTTTTTGAAATAATCTAATGGTGTTCTTCTGTTTATTAGACGCGCAGTTTGCAATACTTTTCGCTCTGCATTCTCTTTTAGTTCTTGATTCATCTTCAAAGCTCACTTAGTCTTCTCAGCCATGGCATTTGGTATCATTAGCATAAAGGCTACTGTCTGATTCTCTGTGAAGTGCATGTTCTTGGTAAAGGTTCCTTTGTTGACTTTCTTGCACATGCCATTGCAACGGCTATAGTGACAAAAATTGTTTCCTGATTACTTGAGGTTTATTACAGTCAAATTATATGAATCCACTTTTATTCCAAATTATCAATGACACTTGTTATCGTACTAGCGCGTGAAAGTTCAAAATAGCACATTCCTCCGATTATGTAAATATGTAAATGTTCCTTAATGTAGTCGTTACTTATTTAACAAGTAATATTTTATCGGAACTGCATGCAATATGATGATCTATATACCACATTCATGAGTAGGTAGGCAGCTGGTTTGGGAATTTTATCCTTTGTGTTTATATTTAATAGGATTTGTATTCTATTTAAGCGGTAGACAGTGTGTTCTATAATAAATCATAGGGCCAAGCATCCTGAAGCTATTATGCTCTGAATGCAAAGGTTATATACACTATTAAAGTCATTAGCTTTCTTCATAAAATACTCAGTGCAGCATCATCAAATTTCCTCTTTACAGAAAGCAGCAGCGGCGTTAATAATTTCAAATTCCAACAATCTGAGCGGTCTGCAGACAGCCTACCCAAAAGCAGGAAAAATGAGTACAAATGAAGCAAAACTCCACTGCTAACACTCATTCGGACGATCTTCCAGTATTTTATCTATGATCTCTCTTTAGAGAATCTCAACGTCTCAAAACACAATGGATACCCAAAATGATCGTTTTCAAACTCAAAAGTCCTTACGAAATCTACATTCTATCTCTCAAATTGCTTCCCTTCGAACGTCTGTCCAAATTGCCAGTTTGAGGGAGCAACATTGTAAGATGTTAACATTCTCCCTGCACCATTGGTCACCTCGAAAGATAAAGGCTGGCCTCTGAGCTCGGTATTGCACTGCCAATTCTGACCCCAGTTTCTCCCCATCGGTATCCAACCAGTTCTTGATCCCTTCACTTTGACCATGGTCACTTGGCCATCTGACGCTACATTAGTTATTAGTATCTGAAGGAAATAGGAGCTCCCAGTTACTGTGAACCTTATTCCTCCATATCTCTCACAGTTCACTCTGCAAGAAGAATACGATAAAAGTTAAAAGACGTCCACTTAGATCATAAAAAAAAATTCAGGCATGAGTTTGAATCTGAAAATATAATGCAAGCCTTGGTTGTGTTAATGACCGTCTCTTCCATTTGGCACATGATTTAGTATTCTTTTAGTTAACATGGTAGATCATGTCAATTGTAATTCCCCAATGTTTGGTTCGACAAAGAAAGCATTTATCTAAATGTGGTTTGGTTGGATGAGGATGAGAGCCATCATAAAACTTGCACATAGAAGAAATCGCAACATGTACATAAGTTGGAGGTACATAAGAAAAAAGCATATGCATACAAGTGTACATCTGACATAATACATGCTCTTTAAATATTTGCGTACAGGGCCATTGGATATGAGCCGACAACTCATTTTGTAAGATAGACTATAAGGAGACAGGAAAGGTATCCACACCCTACAATATGACCAGGATGATGGCTAGAGTACCTCCCTGATAAGTCATTTACCAAAATAAGTTTTCACCTATACTCTTATATTTATCAATAATCGTAACTACTAATCATAAATTGAAATATTCATAAATTATATTTAACAAGAATGTTGTGATCAGTCCATCTCTTAAACCCACCCATATCTTGAAAGTTTCATTATATCGAAATTATGTATACGCTCGAAAAGGAAAAACAGGGAAAAAGAGAGGATCAAACAAAGGTTCAACATTTTAAGCAAATCATAAACTCCGTGCATTTACAAGATTCACACTCTGGGGGGCCGGCCCAACACAATAAATAACTAACCTCTAAAACTCACCTCCGATACTGAACCGGTACGATATCGGCAACCCTCACCGCGATCTTAACAAAGGCGAACTCCGACATCTCAAAATGCTCACGGGGGTAATTACACCACCCTCCGTAGTCATCAGCGAGCCCATAATTAGGAGCGCAGAAGTCCGTGGCGGTGACCACAATCGAGGGGCTCCCTTGCCTGCACCACAATACGTGGTCAACGCACCGCACCTCGAAGCACCCGCCGCAGGCTTCGCCCCGCGAGAATAGCGCTCCGCTCACCGCTGATGCGGTATGCTTACCGTATCCGGATTGGTTCAGGTCACCGTACCCGCACGCTCCTCCTGTGCAAATAGGAGAAATGTTGAGGGGTTTTATGCATATATGGACACGGAAGCCTCTCCTTGCTAAATTTTCACGAGAAGCCAAGCAAATAAAATCGTACAGTCGTCACCTACTGCACTGCAAATGTGCAGAATATCCTTTACCCATTTTCTTTTTTCTTTTTTTTTGGACCCTTTTTTGTTTTAGTGTGATCTTTTACAGCCGTTCCGGCTCTGACAATTTTTTTTTTTTTTTTTTTGCCTTTAAAAAAAAAAATTTGGTTAAAAAAATTTTTTTCCCAAAACAAAAAAAAAAAAAAAAAAAAAAAAAAACTGAAGTTTGGTAAGAAAGCTTGCTCCTCATTAACTTTTCTACGTCGATATTCCACATTACAATATTAAGGTGGATGTATTTCGCGCTTTGGAGCACCAAATTATCACATAAATACAGCTTGATGTACCAATGTTTGAAAAGGTTGAAACTTTGGGGGGTTCAAGTTCAAATATCCCTTTCAGGAAAACTCAATGTAATGTAATAGTGAGAGAGGAAGAAATTATAAATTACAAAAAAAAAAAGAGAGAGAGAAGGGTAAGGATGGTAATTACCAGCGAGAGTGGAGGAGTCTGGTGAGCTAGTGAAAGTTGCGGTTGCTTCTAGCCATTCTCCTTCTTCCCCTTCATCTTTTGAGTTGAGAGATGATGAGGGAGTTGCTAGAGTTAGTGAGAGAATAAAATGAAAAAAGAGGAGGGTGGTTTTGAGGTGGAGAGCCATTGTGTGTGTGAGAGAGAGAGAGAAAGAGAGCTTCTCGTTAAGGCTGTGTGG
>BQKN01065534.1:331188-490618 GCA_022839385.1 Asparagus kiusianus | reverse complement strand
GGGGTTATGAACTTTTTTTCTATTTCTATAATTATTACTATGCACTTAATTGTGATTTGAGAGAAATGTTGTATTATCCATAAACTTAGTACATATATTTTTCATAGCATGTTACTAATTATATGATAATAGAAGAGAGGGAGAAGGTGAGAGTGAGAATTTTATTTTGTTATGATGGATTAGCAAA
Source organism: Asparagus kiusianus (assembly GCA_022839385.1). Classification (NCBI taxonomy): domain Eukaryota; kingdom Viridiplantae; phylum Streptophyta; class Magnoliopsida; order Asparagales; family Asparagaceae; genus Asparagus; species Asparagus kiusianus. Next base: position 490,431 of record BQKN01065534.1, on the reverse strand, counting down.
AATAAAAATAATTAATATAAACTGGAATAACATGACACACTTAACATAAAAGTAAAGAACAAACTTAGAATTTTTGTCTTTTGGGTAAAACTTTTTATATAATAAGTATATTATAACCTCCCTAATGTTAAAACTATATTCTAAATTTGCACATAAAACTATCAATAGTTATTAAATGTCATTCATTATCTTAAATTATAAAGTAAATAGAACTGTCTTTTAAGATTAAAAAAAATTGTATCTTTTTGTGTATTCCATGATTTGCCAATGTTCATAAAATAACCCTGAATTTTATCACAAACAACTATGAATCTTCATAATTTTCACAAAGACCATTGAAATTTCATATATTTATAGAAAAATACTAAAATTTCATAATTTTTTACAGATAAACTCCTATATAGTCAAAACTTAAATCTTAAGAAGATTGAAAGAAGTATATGATCTAAATTATAAGAGAATTACAAATAAGTCCTTAAATGTTGTTATAATTGCATTCAAAATAAAACTCTTCCATTAATTAAATAATAAATGGTGTAAAGTATTAGAACATAAAACAAATATGTTCACGAGCAACGCACGTGCACTATACTAGTAAGTCTAAAAGCAAGTTGAATTAAACCTAACATGAAAGTCTATTTCACGTTAAGTTCAATTCGGGTTCATGTTAAGTTTAATTTAATTCCTTTTAAGTCTAATTTCAATCATGTTATGTCTAATTAAACTTGTTTCAAGTCTAATTTAATTCATGTTAAGTCTAATTCAACTTGTTTTAAGTCTAATTTTATGTTAAGTCCAATTTAATTCATATTAAGTCTAATTTAATTTATTTTTAAGTCTAATTTAAATCATGTTATGTCTAATTCAACTTGTTATAGGTCTAATTTATTTGGACTTAACATGAAATTAGACTTAAAAAAAGTTAAATTAGACTTAACATGATTCAAATTAGACTTAAACGGAATTTAACATGATTGTAATTAGACTTAAAATAAGTTAAAATAGACTTAACATGATATAAATTAAAGTTAAAAGGAATTAAATTAGACTTAACATGAATTAAAATGGACTTAACATGAACTAAATTGGACTTAGCATGAATTAAATTGCATTTAATTTAATTCATGTTAAGTCTAATTCAACTTATTTTTTAGACTTAAAATAAGTTGAATTAGACATAACATGATATAAATTAAACTTAAAAGAAATTAAAATTAGACTTAACATGAATTAAATTAGACTTAACATGAACTAAATTGGACTTAGCATGAATTAAATTGCACTTAATATAATTCATGTTAAGTCTAAAATCAGTTTGTGTTAGGTCTAATTACACTTCGTGTTAGGTCTAATAACAGTTCATGTTAGATCTAATAAAAATTTATGTTAGGTCTAAAATTAGTTCGTGTTAGGTCTAATTGCAGTTCATGTTAGGTCTAATCACAGTTCATGTTAGGTCTAATTACAGTTCGTGTTAGGTCTAATTGCAGTTCGTGTTAGGTTTAATTACTGTTCATGTTAGGTCTAATAACAGTTCATGTTAGGTCTAAAATCAGTTCGTGAAAGGTCTAAATTCAGTTCATGTTAGGTATATTTTAATGATAATTCCAACCTGATTTGTGTTCAGTCTAATTTAATTTCATGTTAAGTCTAATTTCAGTTCATGTTAAGTCTAATATCATTTCTTGTTAAGTTTAAAATCAGTTTGTGTTAAGTCTAATTAAATTAAGCTTAGAACAAGTTGAATTAGACATAATATGATTTAAATTAGATTTAAAAAGGAATTAAATTAGATTTAATATGAATTAAATTAGACTTACACATGAAATTAGACTTAAAACAAGTTGAATTAGACTTAACATGAATTAAATTAGACTTAACATGAATTAAATGACTTGAAAAAAGTTAAATTGGACATACCATGATTTAAATTAGACTTAAAAGGAATTAAATTAGACTTAATATGAACTCGAATTAGACTTAACATAAAATAGACTTTCATGTTAGGTCTAATTCAACTTGCTTTTAGACTTAACATGAAAGAATAGAGGAGATAAAGGTATTTTTTATTTTTTATTTTCTCTCTATGCTTAGTTGGCATGTAATAATTGCTAAAAAAGTGGTGCAGAACATAGAGGGTTTGTTTTTGGGGCTGAACCACATGAAAACTAATGGAGGGGCTGAAGCACATGTAGTTTTTGCTTTTAGGGTCTTGACACAATGTTTCCATATTAAAAAAATATATTTTATTGAAAATCATTTTTAACAATAATCTTTTTGGGTTTTTAATATCAATCCTTTAAATTATTAGCATTTTAATATTATTCTTTCAATTTGCAGAAATATGCTGATTTAGTTACCAACCATGGGTGTTGTTTAGTTATCAAAAGATCCACATTCATTTAATTCACTTGCCAATCCCTCGCTTCCATCCATATGGGTTCACTGCTTAATAGACCATTAGACAAGATGATTGGCAAAACAAGTTCAATTTAGGATCTTACTGGGGTTTTTAAGTTTTAATGGGTATGTGGATTTGAGTAGTATGAGTGAGAGGGTATAACTGCCTATTTCATAAAAAAATAATAAACACAACGAAGTATTCCCCCACATTTATAATCCTAACTAATCACAAGAACTAATATCAACATATTTCTGTAATTTAAGAGAAAAATATTAAAAATATGAAGATTTGAGAGACTAATATAAAAACAATAACAATTTACGCGACCGATATAAAAAAACCCAATACTTCTTTACTACTACAGCTGTAAATAAAAGTACTAACCTGTAAACTTAAGAAAATAAACAAACTGAAACTAATTACAATTATAATTATAGTCATAACGTTTCACAAGCCAAGAAATAACCTATGAAGTACTAAGAGCTAGTTAGGTATTATTAAAGCTTATAATAAGTTGTCGATAAAAACAGCTTATAAAAGTAACTCAAATAAACTGCTGAAACTAGCCATATAATAGTCTTATATCAAAAGCTAGTTTTAGATAAGACGTATAACAAAACTATATTTTGCAATTATAATTATAGTCATAACATTTCACAAAGCCTATAATAATCTTATATCAAAAGCTAGTTTTAGATAAGACGTTTAGCAAAACTATATTTTGTAATTATAATTATAGTCATAACATTTCACAAGCCAAGAAATAACCTATGAAGTACTAAGAGCTAGTTAGGTATTGTTAAAGCTTACAATAAGTTGCTGATAAAGCAGCTTATAAAAGTAACTCAAATAAACTGCTGAAACTAGCCATATAATAATCTTATATCAAAAGCTAGTTTTAGATAAGATGTTTGGCAAAACTATATTTAAAGATCATTATAAGTTAAAAAATGACTAAAATATACATAAATCGAACTCAATATTTATTGATAATAAAAAAAACATTGTCAAAAGCTAAAACCATATACATGACATAAAAAAACTACAAAAAATGAAAGATAGTAAAAAAACATTGTCAAAAACTAAGAAATATATGTATAAAAACTATAAAAAGTAGAAGTTACTTTTAAAAACATCCTCAGATTTCTTCTAAAAGCATCCTTTTAAAAGCAGAAATATTTTCATTAAGCCTATAAAAAAAAGTTTTACCAAACACCATTTTTCTACTTCTTAGCAAGGGGCATTTGTTTCCAAGCCCTCATCCTTTAATTTTTTTTTACTTTTTTACTCCTCTACAAGATGAATTTACTATCGTAACATTTACACTAATTTGAGATTTGGGAGGTCTAATAACAATTTCAATGATACGAGGGACCCAATAGCAATTTCAATGCTTTGAGGGATTAATTTGAAAATAACCTAAGATTTGGGGAATTTATAGCGATTTCCATGCTTTCAGGGATTAATTTAAAAATATGAAATATCTAAGGGATTACTATAGAAAAAACACTTTCTTTTTGTTTGGATAGCAGCTAGTATAGCTAAGATAATAAATTCAAGCGCCTATGCAAAACCCTGGAGAAAAAAAAGACACAAAAACAATATTTTGGTCACGGACTTCCATATAATTGATGTAATTCACTAGTTTGCCAGGCTAAGAAACATACTCGTCTCCGTAGGCAAAGGCAAGACGAAGGGCCAACACTTCTAAGATTATTCTCCTCTTCTTGCTCACTATAATCCTCTATCCAGAGAAATTGCCCTTGCTGCCACTGAAACCAGTAGCAGAAAATACAGTACCCGATTTGAACTAATCCTGCACTTCATAAGCATCACAATTGTACAACGTAGGTTACAAATACACTCTCCTGCCATTAATACCACAAAATCTATGGTAAACAAGCAGTTGGCCGGCGATTGATATCAATTACTTTTTGCTCTCTTGAGAAGAAATCTCAAGGAGAAAAACCCAAGAGCAAAGGTCTGCCAAAACCACCCTAGAGCGTTCTGGGGATCCACTCTTCTCGCTAAATACCAAGCATAAATACCCTCACCAACATGACAAGCTACTGCTGCAACGAACGCCAATCTAGTCATCCATAAAGATCGGAACATGAACATAGAGAGGTTATATACCCACTTCACTGGACCGAGAGGCGGGAGAAAAGCTGCACAGAATAATGCAAACATGCCGAAGAGCACGAGGAACGTTGTGAATATAGTGGGGCCTTCGATTTCTCTCCTCTTCCTCTCTTGCCAGTATGAGATTGTTTTGGAGAGGCCATCACTAGGGCTCACCATTGGGATATAGCCAAGCTCCTCCCTTGCTTTCAGATAGGAGAAGTAATGGGTAACACCAATCTGTATCAAAAAAATGATTACAGAAGTTTGAATACTAAGAATTAACTGTTCCACGTATGAATTGAAACTCAAAAGAAACAAACATGAAGTAATGTTGTTTTTACTTTGCCAGAGTGAACACCATCACTGAATTCTTAACTACGATTGACTACTGCCCACTGAGTTATATTTCAGGCAAAACTTTTCAACAAAGTGAGTAGTTATGATCAGGATCCCATGCATAATGGACATCATGCCATAATTGTTATAATTTACAAGATCTAAAGACTAAATGGAAGTGAAAAGGAAAACTGGGTTTGGGATAACCATCAAGGCATTACATGTGCTAAAACTGAGAAAATGAACAATTAACTGAGCAGATATACGCAAGCTTTTGTCCATATCAAAGAAAGAAATGAGCCCTGTGAGCAGGCAAGGGGGTGATCATATGAACCAAAAAAACACAAGAAGAAGCATGAAACAGGTAAGCTCCTTATGCTCACAATTCGAAAGAGGAATGACATGTAGAGTTTGAATAAGCAAGAAAAAAACCTTTCGGAAACGGGAAGAAGGCAAACAAAGAGGACTCAATCAGTTAAAAAGGTTTAATAGCCTTCCATAGCTACAAGTGGTGATCACGTGCATTTTTCTGCTATTCATCCGTATGGTAAATTAATGCAGTATGTCAACAAGTAATAAATATGAAAGCTTCACTGGTGTCTCAGCTCTAATATGCAAGTTATTTTCATTGGAAAGCCACCATCATCTTTTACATAGTTAAGAAATAAAGATAGCCAAAAACTTGGAGAATTCAAGATTTACCTGCCAGTAAAAGGATCCAACATAATGAGATGTTCTCTCTATTTAGGATAAAGGGTTGGGTTGTCCAATTCCTTATTTAAAAGAAACAAAATTCAAATTCACTATTATATATTGCAAGTGTCTTGATAAGCTGTGAGAAGCTTGGAAAATTTGAATGCACATCCTAATAGGGCATCATAAATCCAAGAAATGATGCCAACATGACGAAAGTTCTTCCCCTTCCAGGGTTTTTCCCGCAAATATGGCTTATCAACCTTTTCAGTTAAGGAAGAATTTACTGCAAATCCATCATCATGTACATTTGACAGTTTTAATACTTCAAACGGTTCGAGAGGAACTTTGAGAGAAGCACTTGCTCGTGATAGGGTGGCCAACCAACAATGGGAGGAATTCTCTCACTGCCTATTAGTCTCAACAACTTGAATTTCAGTTTGCATTTCATAGGCAGTAACAGACATCTCACAGACTCACATGATCACATCACATAAGAGTTTTTCTATATTAACAAATAAGCAGTCATGCCAAATATATGGAAGCAAATTTATCTCACCTTATAAACTTCGGCAGGAAGAAGAAGAGGCCCAGGAAGCCAGCGGCAGTTAAGCCATGGATATAGCAGCGTATATATAAATGCAATTATTCGAGACATGAATAATGCATGTTTGACATCCAATGTAATCTTTGGCAAATCATAATCCAATTTTCGAAGAAGAGGACTAATGATAAAGTCAAATGTGTTGACTGGTGCCCCTGAAAATAACCAATCGCCATATCAAGATATATTAAGATAATCGGTTAATTTAATGTCCAAAGATATCAGTTCTGAAGTATAAGAATCCTAGCTGAACAATCAAGAATCTACAACAGACAGGGAAACAATAATGACAAGGATGCCTGTATTAAGATCACTGAAGCAAAAGGAAATTGAAATGGCATGTGAGAGATAAATGATAATAGCTATACCTTATTCATCGTGAACAATATCAAAAGTTAACATTACCAAACCCTTGAGCAAATCATGGAATGAGACAGGAAACACATTTTTATATGGAATCGATTGAAATCTTACGGCAATAATCTTAAAAGTCAGGAAAAAGTGAAAACCAGAGCATCGGGAGCAAGTGGCGAAAGATAATAAGCTGTAACTCTCTGTTTGATTGTGAGACTTCGTGCTCTGCTTGATGCATAATAATGAATAATCACTAACAACCGAGGATGCATGTGCTAATCTTCAAAGGAGATATCAGGATTAGAAGATAAAATGACGCGTGAAATTAGTGGTGATTCTTTGCCACTCAAATAGATACAGACCACAAGAGGTGATTCTTTCTCACTCAAATAGTTACAAGAAGCAGTGGAACTAGGTAAGTCAAAAAGTACAGTGGACGATTAAAATAAGCATTAATTATTATAAAAGCATATCAGTAAATGTAGGCAGCTCAGCTGCTTTCAGTATGGAAACGACATGCATGCTTAACTGCTGGTAAGAAGCTGACGTAAAGTAATCAGAACACAATTTAGTGTGGAGCCAACAGCGCAAAGACAAACTAAAACCTTAGTCACTGATTCTAGTATATATTGCAGGATGCTAGAGCTGGCTGTCCATGTCCGCTAATTGACAGTGGCCTCTAATCCATTGAAATGAAGTCCATGTAACCAAAAGCTTTTTTATATTATAGGAAAGTTACCGATTCCAAATATGTTTTATCTTCCATGATGAAGAATTCATATTAAAATGCATTAAGTGCCAGCAAGTACACACAAAAGTCAAAGCTATATCTGGAAATCTTTCCAGGATGAGCGTGATATGACTGGAGCTTTGAATCACTAATTAAACATTTGCAAAAGCATAGTGGCATGCTATTCACAAATAAAGGTCATCAATTACCAAATTAGTAATTTGATAACAGCACCCAGGAAACAATAATCATACAAGGTTTTGAAGTTAGAGTTAAGCGATTACCATCACAAATGAAATATGCCTGTCCAGCAGCAATAGGATGCTTTCGACCAGGAATATCATCTAATAGCCCCATGCTTGCCATTATCAGTGAAAGCACGAGGTTATCCACATAAACCCAGTCTGTCTTAATACTTGAATCACCAACATTGAAGGATAAGAGACCCATCTTTGCAAGGGAGAGTATCCTTGGCAGATGCCTCTCCTCACCTGGTCCATAGATGGCAGCAGGTCGAATTGCACAAGTATAAAGACGAACTCCACTATTATTCCTAGAGAGATAACAGCGATGGGTTATAGCTTACGATTTCTAAAGAAACGCCATTAATTAAAGATGTATTTCATGATTCAAAACAGAGGCACATAAATTGGAAAAGAAACTCACCTGGAGGGGCGACCATTGCTTTTGAGAACAAGCTGCTCTGCAACAGATTTACTTTGACCATAAGGATCAACATGTTCATCAAGGGGGAAATATGGCAATGATTCATTCCCGTTTACAATTTCCTTCCCACCAAAAACTACATTGTATGTACTCACGTAAACAAGCCTTTTGATCCCAGCCTCATGACATGCATCCAATATATTACAGGTTCCATTTATGTTAACCTGGTCCACACGTCCTGCTTGGAGCATTTCTTTCCCTGACATGCCATAGGAGGCAAGATGGAAAACACAATTTGCCCCACTTAAGGCCTTTTTGACATCCTTTTTCTCACACACATCCCCTGCAATATTTAGATATATGAGAACCTAGGTACAAAAGATGCCTGAATATTATACCCCTTCATGGACATGGTGGACAAGACAAGGCAATCATCCCAAATTCCAGATACGAGAATGCGTGCCCGCGCGTGTTTTGAATATATGTATATTTAGCCCATAGAAATGTATGCATTAAGACATTATTCATGTATTAGAAGCCTAAAATAGATAAAAGTTGGAAGCCTAAAATAGAAAAAAAAACAACCTTAGGGAACCGTTAATTTCCTCAAAAAGAGCCACATGATATTTCATATTTTGCAATTTGCATACTTCTGAGGTGAACAAAGATTTCATACATAGTTGAACTCGGAAATAAAAGCACATGCATGACGCAGTGATAGCAATTTTCTTTTCAGTGAAAGGGTCCTACCTATCATTTATAAAAATAATAACGCACAACAAGCATTTTAGCTGGTTTAAGTGGCTCTATTTCTGTCCAACTAAAAGATAGAGCTTAGGGGGGTGTTAGTCAATTGGAATATTTTTGCTAGAAGTGGAACAATTTTTAGTATGAGATAATTTTTCGAAGTGGGATATTTTAGTGAGATAATTGGGAGTAATTTTTTAAAATGTGATATTTTATTGGGAAAGGTGTTAGTATACTTAGGATAATTTTCAATGAGAAATAAGCATATAAGTTATGCATTTTGATGACAAGACTACTATTTATATATTTTAAGACTTACTAATAATAATAATAATTATTTAATTTAGTGTTAAATAATCTTGAAGAACTATTGGCTAGACTATAGGATACTGTTATGATATATTATTATTATTATTTATAATATTTTGATTTTTTGAAATTATTGTAATACAAATTAAGAAAGTTTTATTTTTTTCTTTCTTTTTCGATCTGCTAGACATCACTCCATCATCTCTCAATTTTAAATAATAAAATTTTAAATAATAAAACATGAGTTTTGTCATTTTTAGATTTAAATTAATTATACAATTCTAATATTTAATAAAAAATGAAAATAATATCAAATAGAAAGGTAAGAAGAGATGTGATCTAATCTTATACGGTGTAGTTTGAAGATATGGAGAGATGAAATATGAAAAATAAAAAAGCAAATAAGAAAGTTCCTAGTTTTTTACCACCCAGTTCTAATTTAAAAATTGGCACAATTTGAGAGACTAGAACTCTCTCTTTTCTTTATAAATTTGACAAAAGTGGGATACTTTTTTACCATTATCCCACTTCTACTTTTTATCCTGTTCTGGTTGACTTAGCACTGTATAGTTTTCTTCTAGTTCTAGTTCCAATAATAACACTATAAAACTTGTCCTACAAATTATCCCAGTTCTAGTTTTGAGTTCTACTTGACTAACCCCTCCTAAATGATGTAACTTTAAAGTGATTTTTCAAAAACTTCAGCTAAATCAGCTAAACTGGCAGCCTTGTCGAATCGCTAAACTAGTGATCTGCAAAAAAACCTGCGAAAATGAAATTCATACTCAGAATAGTATATCTCCACTTTATTCCGCTTCTCATAGTGGATTAAATTGTTTGAGTCAATGGAGCTAGTCATGTTAATTGAGATACAATTTTGGGAAAAACTGACCTGAAACTTACCAAAATGTCTAAAAATAGACAAGGAACAAAGAATAGGCTTTCAAAATCACTCAACCAAAAAATTCCTTAAACCGCTGCGTGAATGCTAAATTCAGACAAAATTTAATATCAAGAGGGATAGAATGGGGTAAAGGAAAACCTCTGATCAACTGGACGCCGGCTTTCTTGAGCTCGATCGACCAAGGGGAGGAGGGCCGAGGATCGAGTGATCGGACCTCGTCAGCTCCTCTCCTCGCTAACTCCAAGCACAGCGCCGACCCCACGAACCCTAGACCTCCGGTGACGACGAACTTTTTCCCCTCAATGCCCTCGTTCTCGCTGAAATGCATTCTCTCTCTCCCCAATTTATTCTCAAAGTTCTTTGTTTTCCCCCGGGCAAGTGAGCTACAGGGACTCGGATCTAAATTATAGAGAGCCGATTGTTGTTTTGTTGACGAAGGTAGCGTATCCTCAGCGTATACTTTGGAAAACATGGAATGACCATTTTATCCCTGAATTTATATGGTTGAAAGGGTTATTTAGATATTAGTCCGTTATATCTTCCAAAATCCCATAAATCCCACGAATCTCAGTAACTGCTGACTGGTGCTTCAAAACCTAAAAGATGCCTGCAATTTGGTCCATCAATAACCAGAATACGCTTAATTAATATTTTTTAAGAGTTATTTGCAATGTGACAGTCTAAACTTTACACTTTTATTAAACTTTTAACGGCTCAAATATTTTTGACATTTTGATGCTCCAGAGCTTACAACTTTCATGATTTTGATACCCCCAAAAATTTTTTTTTCTAACATTTTAATACCCCAAAATTTGCATATATTTAAATTTCATACCACAAAATTTCCGTCTTTTGGGAGGGAAAACATAATTGAAGGGTACTTTTGTTATTTACAGACCAGCAAGATCCCTTAAGACTCGAGGGGCTAAAGGGCAAGTATTCAAATTTGAGCCATTAATTTGAAATTATGGAAGATGTAAGGGACTAATATCTAAACAATCCGGTGGTTTTTGGGAAGTACATGCGGATGTGGGATTATCAGTAAATATTTTTAAGTCAGCACGGGATGCACGAGTCGGATTATCCTCTCTCAATTAATGTTTTCCTTCCACAGAAATGAATTGGTAAAAATAATAGACTTTGCTACATGGACCCAAAATATGGGACCAATAGGTGAGAGATATGTAAGGTGTCCCATTTTTATTGCATAATGAGCTGATCATCATTGGCCAGCATATGATGACCAGCTCATTATGCAATAGGAGGGGGACACCTCACCTGTCCCCCATGTTGGTTCCATATTTTGGGTCATTGGGGAATTTTTTTTAAGCAGATTTCTCCTATAAATTTCAGTATCATGATAGCGATTAATATCATGAATTTTAAAATGTAATATTATCGGCATGCAGTTACTGTAAGCCATAATCTCAACAAAAATCCTCGACAGAGTTACCGAGCATTGTAGACACATTTGTTCCTATAAAGGAACATTATCAACGGCACCTCGACAGAGTTACCGAGCATTGTAGACACGACTGTTCCTATAAATTAACTTTATCAACCGTGCGTAAAATTTTACATCCACAACGGATCTTAAGAACACAAGAACCAGCTGGTTATACTTCACAATTGGATAACAAAATTGTTTATTTTTGCACAACTCACGTAAAAATCTGACATTGAAACACTTGCTCAATATGATCAAGAGACAATAGATGGCTCTAAACATGAAATCGCTACTCTCCATGACTGAGCTCAAGAAACAATTTAAGTCTAGAACAAAAACTGCACTTACACGATGCATGCATAAAAATAGTTCCAACAGGCGAGAACACCTGGAGCAATATCCCACGCATAATATTTACTTCAGAGAAAGTATAATCTATATCAACAGAGAAATAATGTTGTATTACTTTACAACTGGGCCAACGAATTCAATCCTCAAATCCTAGGAAAATAACTTACTGATTTTACAGTACAATAGCCATACGGTTCCACTGCAAGGAGTTTTCTCCTTTTTGCCAGAATGTGTGAATGAATCAAAACACAAGAGAGGTAGAGGTAGACATCAGTCTTCAGGGCTCATAGATGGTCTAATTCTGGCAGGCATTCGAGCACCATTATGAAGGTTACCAGCCATGGGGTAGTGGAATGCAGGCTTTGGAGTTATTGACATCCTGCTCAGAGAGAACTCAATTTCATCGTCACTCTCGCTGTTGGATTCAAGGTTGTCATGTTCAGCATTGTCATCTAAGGCATCAAGATCCTCGTCCTCATCCTCACTGTTGCAGTTGCTATACGTTGTCTTCACCATGGACCAGAACTCGAAGTTTGGCCTCATGAACCTAAGGAAAACCAGAGACATTAACCGCATGCTAAAAAAAGGACAACAAAGCCTTTATCCCGACTTTTAGGTTCACGCCTCAGCTACATAAATCATATTCTTCCATTCAGTTTTGCAAAGGGTTATGATGGGGTGTGATGAACCAGTGCTTGTATAATCACAATCTTAAATGCATCCAACACTTGAATAATTAGCTTAGTAACCAGGTATTTAGATTTAGGTGTCAAATCCTAATTCCTAATAAAAGATATAATGAGTCTAGGATAAATTCCAAAAGGAGAAAATTATAATGAGCTGGAAGCATGAAAAAAAAACCTGTCTGATTCTTTCAGCAGATATGGGTCAAAGGGAAAGAACATGTCCAGCCTTTCTATCCCTCCAAAAGCCTTAGAGAATTCAGACTCAAGTAGGTTATCATAGGGAAAGCAAGTAGATGTCTTGAACAAGGAAGCAGCCTTGGCTTGTCGTAAGAATTCATGTACTATTGTAGGCAAGCACACCTGTTAAAACACAAGCAATTAAAAACAATTATCCTAGATTCCTCATCCGAAGGATATGAACTGCGACAATACATTGCTGATATAAGAAAGTCATGTAATTCTGACATTGTTTTAGTTTGCTTGAAATCAGTTTGTAACAAGTATTAAGACCATTTCATAGAAAACTACCTTTAAAGGTTCCAATGAGCTACACAAGATGGGCTCGAGGGGCAAATGAAATAATAGTGATCTGAGTTGAGGGATATCCATTAATTGTCTCATGCGAAAGCATAAAATATACATCACAGCCTGCAAGATGCAAACAAACCAAATTAGTTTCTAAATGACTGAGGTTAATGCACGCTAGGTTGCAAATGCAAATGCAAATGCCACACAATAAATAATGGAAAATCGAGGCAAAAGTGAAGGTGACCATATCAAGCAAGTGGCTAGATCACATTAACACGAACATGATAGCTGGAAAATAACAATAGACAGCACGCTAAAAAGCGAAAGCGTAGAAGGAGCTCTTATGTCTACAAGTTCACAATAATAAGATTGGCTATTTATAGATCAACAAGAATTTTTTTTAAGTATTATTAACATTACAAGTCCAACAATAACACTTGCAATTAAATCGATTTGAAAACAGATCATAGGTCCATAGCAATCACCAAAGCACCGGATGAAATAAATAAGCCACAGACTAGACAACTTTTACCGAGTATAGACATAAGGAAAATTTGTGACTAGGCCCCTCTTTAAGAATCTTCATTTGACCTAACCCATTGACCAAAGTCAAATGTGTCTAAACTTCTTTTCCAACTTTTCCTTCTTGCACCCCCTTTTATTTTCTTATCCCTAAAGTACCCTCATCATCTTCTTCTTGCCATCCTTCCCTCCTCATGTTAAAATTTTTCCTCCATTCCATTTCCTCCCTCCTCTCTCCTCCGTCCTATCTCTTCCCTACTCCCACCTTTGCACTCCTCCGCTGTTCTCCAACTTACACCCTTCTCTCTTTTATGCCCATCTCCCTCTTCCTCTCTTCTCCACACAAATTTCATTCTCCTCTTTCGTCGCTCCTCCATCAAAACTCTATTTTCATCTGTCATCCTCCACTCTCTCTCCTCCCTCCTCTCTTTTCCATCTCATTCTCACATTCCACCTCCTTCCTCCACTTACATATCTATCTTATTTCTCCCTCTTCCTTCATTTCATCTCTACATTTCTCTCCTCTCCTCTATCCTGCAACCACGACCTATGACTCAAAGACCATCACTTTTGCTTAAAACGGAACATTACATTTTTTAAAGTCACGTCAAAATTAACACATAACAATTAAACCTAACACCTAATAGTTAAACTTAATACCCAACGGTTATACTTAACACTAACACTTTAAAAGTTAACTACTAAGCTTTAAAGTTAACTTGTAAGCTTTGAAGTTAACATGTGAAATCTAAGCTGAACTAACAATTAAGCTTTTTCACCGTCACACGATCTCTTCTGCCATGTTCCGTTTTTCCTCAACCATCTATATTCTTTTTTCTTCCACAACCAACATCGTATTCCTCAAAGGTCATCTCTGTCTAAGCGACCATTTTTTAGTGTTAACGTTAAAATTTGAGGTGTTATCTTTAAATTTTTAGTGTTAACTTTAAATTTTAAGTGGTAAAATCTTTACTGGTTTTAAAGTAAAACTTAAAATTGATAGTTATTTAAGTTACACTCAAAATATAAAGTTAAAACTAAAAAATGTTCATTTAAACCAAAAGAGATGGACTTTTGGGGATGCACCAGTTTTCGTGGAAGGACTATAGAGTGAGAAAAGAGGAAAGATAGGTAGGAGAGGCCGTGGCGACAAAAAGCTTAATTATTAGTTCATTTGAGACATCACATGTTAATTTTAAAGATTACTTGTTAACTTAAAGCTTCAATGTTAAATTTAACATGGCTTTGAACTCTCTTCGAGTAAACTTAAAATGGTAAAGAGTTAAATTACTAGAATTTTTTAACTTCAGCATAACTTTAAGAGATGGTCCCTTTAAGCCAAATGTGACAGGCTTTGAGTCATGCGATGGCGGTTGCGAAAGGAAAATCAGTAGAGATAGCTGCAAAGGGAGGGAAAATGGCTTAGAAGTGGCTATAAAAAAGATAATGATTGAGAGATGATGAGAAGAAAAAGAAGGGGAATGCAATGGAGAATATGGTGGTGAAAGTGGTAATGGTTGAGGAGGAGGAGGAAACATTTTTCACTGGTTCAAGAGAAAAAAAGGAGATGAAAGGTTGGGTGAGGGTAGTTTAGAGACTATTAACTAAAAACAGTTGCTTTCGCTTTCTAATGATGTGGCAACATGAAAAGGCGTTTTTCACATGAGAATGTATGTCAAGGGGGAAAACACAAGGAAAAAGGTCGAAGGGGATGCAGCACATGTAGGCTCTTAAAAAGGGTCCTAGGCACAAATTTTCCTAAAAATAGTAGCAATTTGACAGCTAAACTTACAATTTCATGCAAAGTGTGGTGCTTACATTAAATCAAAATAAATAGAACCCAGCAGTTAAGTTGCATATGCAATGTAATTTGTTACCTGACATCCAGAATAGAACACTCGATGAGCTTTTGGGTACACTACACTTTCACAACCATTCCGAAATTGACAATACTGAAAACACCAGTCCACTAATCTGAATCAAAGACTTCACGTTACTAATTATCCAAATGAAGCACAGTGACTTGTACTACAAATATCTGTAGAAAGATAAATCCTCTGACCTTTTCAGAATGCTTGCCACCAGAGAAGATGGGACGAATTTTGCTCGAGATAAATAACTAGCAAGATATGAAACTGAACTCATTCTGCATCCAGAGAAAAAGACCAATAACTGTATCACTACAATGTCTTGAGAAAAAAGTATATAACTTTCAGTCACGTAATGACTCCAAGAGTATCAAAAGCATGTATAAAAGTCAGATAACTTCAATATTTGGGTTAATTTCACATAGGACCCTTTTTCTCACTGGATCCCCCACATGATTTGCAAATAAATAAAATTTTCTTGAGAGAAAAAAAAATCCAAAATCTAGAGGGGATGACTGGTATAGAGGGTGGATGGGTATGAGAAGGCAGGCCGAGAGACGAACTAGGATGGAGTTTCTTTTGCAAATAGATCCACAGGGTAATCTCTCTCCCCCCCCCCCCCCCCCCTCTCAGGTTCGGTTGGGGAAATTATATGCCTATTTTGAAGCTTAGGGATAATAAGTGCCACAACACAATAATACCAGGGGTGAAGATGCAACTAACGCTGCTTATTAATCCTGATCAAAGATATAAACCATAACTTTTCCCCACTAGATGACTGCACAGGAAATGCCCATTCTGATGTTTTCCATCATTTAGTGGATCTGGTAAATTTAATCATTAATACCAGATTGGACAGATATCTACTTGGTTGGAGAACATTCTTAAAAATCTTAAATAAAGAACAATAATAGCGAAGAAACTGAAGGCATCAGTCACTGTCAGAAATCTCACGAAAAATACCTGGAAGTTGGATCTTCGGTGTTTGAGACAAAAATATCTGTAAGCATAACAGCAAACTTCAGGCCACAAATTTCAGGATCCAGAGAACATGCATAAAACATCACAAACTGCAGAAGATAGAAACCAAGTCAAACTAAGAATTTACAAGCTGAATGTTCAGCTATCAAATGCATATCTAAGGCTGTATAAGGAAAACATGTTAACTTCCAGCTAATACAAATGCAAGAAGTAAGAGTTCTTTGGACACTTTGCCACCTATACAACAATATAGATATTAAGCAATACCTGAACAAACTTTGACTTGTATGCATTCATCACGGTCCTCCGAAAGCATTCCGCAAGTGTGTCAAAAACCTTTTTGTGATCAAAGAAAGATGTCAAGACACCAAAGGACAATAAAAGAGATGCAATTTTTTGAGACGGACCAAGTAGTGGTCATTGAGAATATCCAATATATTCAAAAAAAGATATTTTCAAAAAGTGCGCCTGAATGTAAAATCCAAGTTTACTTGGAATATCAAACTTTAGCTTCTTTTTTATTAACACTCACTACAAGGGGGTTCACAGATGCATGACGTAATTGACATTGCCAATGACCTAGTGGATGGCATAAAAGGTGTCAAGTTTGGCAGTAACACAACCAATATCCATGTTATTCAATTATGGATCTGGTACAAATTACTCATGAAGCAATATACATTCAAAACAAAACATTTATACACCTTATAAGAATAGCTCTAAGTATAAACATCACAGAGAAAAAGTTGGTCATGTACTAGTTTATAGGACCCTAACCAGCAAATGCAATCAAAGAGCAAGGGCCCATCTAACTCCAAACTTAGAACTCAATCTCCCGCCAAGTATCACATGAGCACTCAAGGCTTCAAACAGTAAGCCATATCATAGAGGAGCCTTTTACATTGCCATTTTTTTTACACTTCATTGTCGTAAAAGTATAATAACAAAAGGGCATTACATGACTTGTCTATTTAAAGTTATATAATCTTTTAAAGGTCTTTAAGTTTCTTGTCATTCACTAAAAATCATAGCACCTAAAGATACAATTATATTCAGCATAACTTCAATGATGAACTACCACCAATAAAAAGAACGATTATTTTCTTCATAGGCATATGAATACAAAAAGTATTAATGAAGTGATCAAATTATAAAGTATTAGAATTACCTTCACCAAATGACCATCAGATGCACATGAGTCAAGATGTTCACATACGAGCACCATCAAACTGTCCAATTTATCGGCAAACACATTACCCTTGAGGATCTTTCCTGTTTCTGGCTGTAGAAAAAGGCCAAGGATCAGATTCCATTACAAGAAAGAAAGAAGAAAAAACCCCACAGAGATATGCTAATAAAAACTAGTCACTATTGTATATGCAAATAACCTTTATACCAATCCCTGCACCATCATGAGCATTTTCCTCCACATCTTCAAGTTCCATGTCAAATATGCCTTTATTAAGTTCATCTTGTGGAATATCCTCCCAATTTATATTTACCTGACATTCATTCGTAAATTGATAAGTGTAAACTGAAAACCTAAGCCTACAAAGAATTAAAACAGCAATGATACTTACATCTAGATCCACAAGCAGTTCCACCACCTTTATCAACAATGTGCTTCCAAGAAATTCTCCGATTTCATCACTCTCCAATCCAAGCATGCATTCCACAAACATTACAAGCACCTACAAGAAAAATATAACACGATCATACCTAACATACGGAGGTTCTAGGCAGCTTACAGAGAGCAATATGGAGAGAACAAATATTGAACTACCAAAGTAGAACTAAATTCTTGCATCTCTTTCGACAAGCTTACCTGAAGCCCTAAAATAACACAATTCATGAATTCAAGTAAAACATTAATTCATGCAAAGTTCCAAGAATACATGAACTGGCAATGAATTTAATAGTTTAAATGTTTAATTTTATAAAAAATAGGCGTTTTCAAATTATTTACCCATGGCAGAAATACAACAAGGAAAACAGTAAACCAGGTAAAAGCAGGATGCCCAGAACATGTACATAAGCTTCATATTCCAGACAATACAAAAGAAGTCATTTTCGTGTGTTCCCGTTGTATCAAGTATCCTTATTTTTTTGTTTTTTTTGGTCTTTAGTTTGCTTGGCTTGCCTAGTTGCTTTGACTGTGTCTAGTACACACAAGGTACATTTTACACGGTCCAAGCAAAAGATATTCTCATGTAATTTCCAAGTCTTGCACAAATTAAGTTTCTTGCGTCTTTGTCAAGAATCTGGAAATGTCCATTGACTATAACAAAAACAACAAAAGATGGAAGGCTAGCAACACCAGAAGGAGCAGATTAGATTCTCGACAATCCAAACTAGTGATGGACCATAGAAGAAAGAAAGATGGCCTAAAAGCAAAAATAGAAAACGGAGTAACAATTATTGCTTCCACAGTACCTCTTTGGGGTCAGTAGTTCTTGGCATCTTTTTATCAATTATTTCCTTCAGCATCATAGGAGCAAGAGGCACCAAATCAACAATATGATGCAAGGCAACATAAAGCTCACCATAAATATTTCTTTTTTCTGCAAGCCTTGGATGTGTGTTGTATTGACGTATTCTTTTAGGCGCCATAAAATTACTAACAAGCATGTGCAAGCAACTGTTCAAAAACTTGTCTGGTACAGCAGCCTGATGAAACATAACAAAGACAATAAAATTTTTGCATTACGTTACACAATGGTCACAAATATTTGACTGCTATCTGAAAAGAGCATACCAGGCTAATTATCAACTCCAATATTGCTTTCCTTGTCTCATAACCATAGTTCCATATGCACAAGGAAAATATCTGGAGAAAGCAGTGAAGAAATAGCATTCATAAAGGTAAAACTCATAGTCATATATCTTTAACATAGGTTACTTGAGAGGTAGTGAAAGGGACAAAAGAACTTGCTTTCAAACATACATTACTCAATAAAGAGGTATGAAACGCAACGTCCATCTTGGAGATGGCTCCTGTGAGTGCCTTTAAAGCTGTCTGAAAAACAAATAGCATGATGTTAGATCCCAAGAACAACTTCCAGGCGATACTCGAGAAGAAAAACATGAACCTGACAGCGTACCACAAGCAATGCCTCCTCTTCAGGACCTTTCCCTGGTGTTGGGTCTACAATGCTAACTAAATTGTTATACTGATTTCTATCACTTTGATCTACCATATTATATGCCTGGAAAGACATACAAAGTCCAAAAAAGAGCTTTAGCAAACACTATAGTCATAAAGCACAAAACATAGAAACTTCATCCACTCTCAGAGTAATTGTGGGGTTATATAAACATTATATCCAGCTCAAGTACAGCCAGTTGACCGCTTCATCCTTTCCTCATTATTCAGCGGTAAAACTTTTATAAAGTTAGACAATGATTTAAAAGGAAATTGACAGCACAACCAAACATGCCCCTTAAGTTATAATTGATTCTATGACACCTTGATACCAGCATTTGGATTTGGGATTAACTAATTAAAGGACACCTTCCAAACGGGAACTAAAAAATGGAGATTTCTATAGTGGCATGTTATTCATTAGCAAATTCTCATATTCAGATTAAAGCTCTCAATTTTCATGCTATAGAAGGATGGGTTTGATCCCCGATTAAGGTCTCAAAGCTTTTGATTTCTTTTAATATTTCAGTTTCCTTCCATGTTCCCGTTTCCAAACAAATGTAATATAATCATTGAAACCTCAAGAAATAATTTTGGTTCCCATCTCTGAAGCTAATGAAAAAACAATAGACACACAAAAAGTTTATCAGAAATTAAACTAAAAGAAGTTTAAAAAGACAAACATTTAGCTTCAAAATAAGTTCCTTGTCCAAAAGTTAAGCACTGCTCTCCAAAATTAAGCTAAATTAGAATCTAAGCTAAACGACGAAAGATATAAGCTTTGCTACCCAAAAGGGGGGAAAATAAAAAATCTAACCATGGCAACTCCAGTGAGAGCTTCGACTACAGAAGAGAAAGCCTCTGCATCACTGAAATCTCTCTCCTCTCCGTCATCTTGCACATCCATGGCGATGCCCTCGTTATTTTGCAACTCCATCCCCATACTTCTTGCAAATTCCGAATTCAACTGATAAAACTTTGCAAATTGATAAATTATTAAACTCGCCGCAGTCGATCAATCGCCTCCTCGAGCTGGGGTTTAGTCAGCCGGAGCGCGAAAGAGCAAGAGGGCGACGAGAAGAGGGCACTAGGGTTTTTGTGACTCGCGATTTGGATCGGCTTGGATCTGTTTAATTGGATCCGATGCGAAAATTTCCGGTTTGGACCTGTTAGAGAGAGCATTTGTGTAAGTACGAACAAAATCGGCTCGCGCATTAATTGTGACCCCCCTAAGTTTACTTGGCACAAATTAGATTTTCCTTATTTCTTGGCCTACTTAACTTTTCAATTAGTTGTCTCGTATGTAGGGGGTGGAAACGAATCGAATTTGAACGAATAGTGCCTTATTCGAATTCGGCTCAAATGGCACTATTAGTATTCGTGTTCGAATTCGACTCGAATAATATTCAGAATTCGA
Source organism: Asparagus kiusianus (assembly GCA_022839385.1). NCBI lineage: Eukaryota > Viridiplantae > Streptophyta > Magnoliopsida > Asparagales > Asparagaceae > Asparagus > Asparagus kiusianus. The sequence continues at coordinate 469,618 of BQKN01065534.1, read as the reverse complement.
ATTGGCTTCGTTTAGTTGTGTCCGTGTTCGATAACTATTCGCGAACATTCGATTAACAATATTTCATGTTTTGATATCAAGTTATTCATCAACTATTCGATATCTGTTCGGTAACTACTCGATTAACAACATTCGATTAAAAATTTTTGTTTCTAAATACAATAAGGGAAATCAAGGCTGGAACTTTTACCGGTGGGCGTCGTCGCGGGGAGGGAGGACGGCGTCGTCGCGAGAGGAGGGCGTCGGAGAGAGAGGATCGCAGGTCCTCGGAGAGGGAAGAGAAAGTCGTCGCGGGGAAGGAGGAGGGTGTCGTCGCGGGGGGACGGCGTCGAAGAGAGAGGATCGCAGGTCCTCGGAGAGAGAGAGAGTCGGCGGCTGAGAGAGAGAAATAGGTATTCGGTTGGACGGAGGCGGAAAGTGGAAGGGATGGTGAAAACCCTAGGTCCTCTAACAAGTCTATATTTATATATAATGGTAGAAGTTAGTAATAAAAATTTTGATGCGAAATATTTACAAGTTTAATTAAAAAAATTAACATATAAAAACTTATCGAATAGTTAATAATCAGCCGAATCAAATAAACCTTTGGTTAAATTTTATTTGTTTATAAGTTAAATACTAAAAAATATTCATTTCATACTCCCTTTAAAAGCACGAGTTCGGAAAATCTTTTTTAGACAAATATACCCCTTTATAGTTTAACTACCTTATCTATAATCAAATTCTAATTTTCAATGGTCAATATTACCCTTCACTATTTTGAATATTTTATTTATATCTTAATCTATCCTAATCATAATTATATCTTATCTTAATCCTATGTGAACCATGTTTAGCTTAACAATTTAAAAAAACTAATATTAATAAAATTTATAAAACATAAAAATAATATTAGTTTGTTAAGATAAAGAAATTACAAGTAGATAACATATTATAATACATGAAGTATTGCAAAAAAACCATAAAAAGTTTTAAAAATGCAGAAAAGACCCTGAAAAGTTCAAAATCATAAAACTCATCCAAATGTCTCAAAATTTATTATAAAAAACATGAAATTAAAAAATTAACATCAGTTTGCAAAGAATTTAAAATTTACAGTTAACACCTCAATGTCTCAAAAATTATAGAAACACCCTCAAAAGTTTAAATTACAGACAAGTACATTAAAATTCTAAAATTTTAAAACGTACAAACAACACAGATGAAGAGATTACCATGATACACCTAAAATTTTTGACATTTAAATTTATATTTTTTAATTAAGACCCTCAATATCTCAAAATTTATATAAACACCTTTAAAAGTTTAAATTATAAAAAGCCACCCTAAAATTCTAAAATTTGTAAATAAAATAAGGTGAATTCAAGATATTACCTTTAGACACCTAAAAATTAAAATTTGCCAAAATTAACCTCAAAATTTTTTAAAAACTCTTTCAAAATTTAAAAATCATAAAAAAACTCTAAATTTTCAAAATTTTTAACTAGCACACATCAAATTCGCCGATTGGTAGACCACTAAAATTTAATATTTTTCAAAATTAATCTATAGTTTTAATAATTACAAAAGACACCCTCAAAATTTTAGAGTTACAAGAAATATATTAACATTTAAAAAATTACCACCAACACATGAAACATAGAATTTACAACTACCAAACTTAAAAGTAAATTTTTTAAAAAACTCTTTTAAAATTTTAAAAAATTATAAATCACACCCTCAAAGTTCAAAACCACAAAAATGGGCTAAAATTTTAAACTTGGCAAAGAAAAGTGTAATTGTTTGGTATTTTTCATATATATATATATATATATAATTTAGGGATTTACTATTCATTTTTAGCATTTAAGAATAGTCTAAGTTGATACTGGTAAACAAAAACAATAAGAATTGATTAAAAACATCCGGTTAATGGATAAAATTTTTAAAAATATTATAGATTAAAAATTATCGGCACTATATAAATTAAAGTAATTTCATATAATTTTAGTAATAAGTTGGGGTAGCCAAAATACATTCGTAATATTAATTGATAGATGTTTAAATCCATAGAAATGATAAAACACTATAATATTATACCTTAGCCTTAATTGATTTTAATTTAAAACTTTAATCTTTGATGTTAATAATATTTATAGGGTAAAAGAATACAAGGAATTACATATGGAGAAACTATTAGAATATTTAGAGATAACTTTAAAAGAATTGAGTTATTTCCATTGCAAATGGGAAAGTGATGGAAATAAATCTAAAATTCAAAAAACGTCAATGAATCACTTGAATTGGCATTAACATAAGACATATCTATTAATGAAGCACTGAATGAGTTACATTAAAAATAATTTAATAATTTTATCCTAATCAAAGAAAAAAATCTCCATCGAAGACATAAGAAAAATTAGTAAGTATTCATAAATTCTACTGTGTTCTTCAAATTAAATATTAATATTATAATATAAGAGAAATTGGTAATGAATAATACAGGTATTTAGTTTAGATCTTTATGGAAAATGACAAGGATAGAGCAAATGTAATATTATTGAAATAACAGAAATTCTTATTGGATGCACATCAGAAGAATTCATTTTAGAGGAAAATAAAGAGATAGCTTCTAATTTATTTAAATAATAAATTAGGAACACAAAGAATTTTATATATATGAAATTAATATTTATTCTCATTGAAAGAGAAAAAAAATCAAAGTCTATATTTTGAGCAGTTTGTGTTGAACATCATAAGTACATTTGACTTCTTTGTAAAGTTAAATGAGATGATAAAAAATTAACGAGCCCAGGAAAGATAATAGCATAAAAAATACAAAATTAGCCTGATGTCACAATTGATGTAGATGATGAAGACAATACTCTAGAATTGTCCGAGAAATGATAAATGATAAACCTGAAGAATGATTGATCTTAACTCAATAAAAAATAAAATAGAAGAAATAAAAACAATATTTTATGAATATTTTATAGAATAGTTTAATTATTTTGAGTGAAATTAGGAATCTTTAGAAGGGAGTTTCATGAATTTTTTTCAATACTTTTATATTCTTATGTGGATGTTTTTATCATATAAAAGTATACTAGAGTTAGTATTAATCTTTAATTTATATTTTTTTATGAAGTCTATCAATGATTAGGAATAAACTTCATATTTTCTTTTGCATCGTTTTAACATACTTTAAATCAATCATTTTGCCATATTGGTTTTAAATATTCACCTTCCTTGTATAACACTATTTTAATATTTTTTACTTTGCAATGCTATACTTTCTCAAATAAAGCTTAGTTTCATATCGGTCAAAAATAATATAAAAATTTAAATTATTTTTAAATTAAATTTGGTTTTTGTCAATTCAAATATCAACATGAAAATTTAAATTGGGTGTATCCCATTTAAACAAACATAAAAAAATAATCGGGATGTAAGAGTTTAAAGAAAAAAATGAGCACAAACTGCCAAAAATACTTAATCATGGTATTAAAATCACGTGCATTGCACGTGTGTAAAAACTAGTAGTATTAAATGAACTGGCGGATCGAATATGATTGTATGTAACTATCTACTACTTCTTTTAACTAAAGGAGAACAATGAATGAAAAGTAATACATCTTTGGGCAAACATATTTTTTGAAACGGTTTTTCTATAGAGTGCCCATGGGCACTCTATAAGAGAGGAGAGAGATAGAGAGAAATGAATGAGAAGAGGATCCCAATACAAATCAGGGGACCCCCTCCTCATTCATTTCTCTCTATCTCTCTCCTCTCTTATAGAGTGCTCATGGGCACTCTATAGAAAAACCCTTTTTGAAAAATTCCAACTCATCTTCGTACTCTCTCTCCAAACTTTCCTTTTTACAACTCACGTTATCCTTGAAAAAACTTTCCACGTTTCACAACCTAAACCACGTTCTCCTTGAAAAATCTATTGTCGTCATTCAAAATTCAGGCATCATTCTGCATTCTTTAACCGTACACTTTTTTGAAAATCCCCACGATTTTCTCTCTTCCTCTCTCAATATTTATTCAGAAAAAGATTCAGAAAATAAAAAAAACCACTTCTTTTTCTTCGAATCGCTTACTTCACCCGCCTCTGTTGCAGTTAAAAAAAGATGATATTTTTGGAATCCGAGGAGGAGCAAGGAGATTGCAGTTAAAAAAACAATCAAAATTAGCGAACTTAGCTTACGCACGTAAATAATCTATTACATCTATCGATGGAAAGACTTCAATCATCGCACCGACGCAACCCCACGTCGGCATATCGGACACGCTAGCGATCTCATTAGCCACCGATCAACACAATCCCTATGAAACGAGTGCCCACACAGAGGAAGATTCCGGCACTGATCCTCGTCCCCAAACCCGTCCAAACAAACCGAGCAATCCACCGATGACTTCATGACGATGGCTAGGGTTTGGGGAGCGGTTGAGGATGCGGCGGCGGAGGGCTCGGCCAGCAACGAAGAGGTAGAGGAGGAGGAGGGTGGCGACGCCGGCGAAAAGGAAAAAGAGGGAGAGTGTGACAGCCATGACGATGGCTTGGAGGAGGAAGGAGATGATCCAGGCACCGCCCCGAGTTTTGATGCCGGTAACCGGACTGCGGAGTCCGTTGGGATCAGACGGTCGAGATCGAACTTCAATTCCATCGAAGCTCCGTACTCGTCTGTGATTTTTCTGAGTGAAAGAGGCCATCGAATTTGGGGAGGGATCATATTGCCGAGTGTGGGATGTGATGTCTCGCGGGATAGGATAATATACGTTTTGATAAAAAGAGTGTGTTTTGGTTCACCCAACAGTAAGAATCTAGGAGATAGGTCAAAAGGTTGAATCTTTTTACTGGTTTCCTACAGTTCTTATTGTTTTAATCTCTATTATTCATTCTCTGTAGATTTTATGACCCTAAATATCTTCAAATTATCATCAAATATAGTTGAAGATGAAGTTTTAGGAGACCAAGAGAAGGAGGCCGAAGAAAGCCTAAATTGAGAGAATCGATCATTCTCTCTTTCTATTCAATCAGGCAACAATTTATCTCATTCCCCCTTTATTTTGTAGGGTAGTTTCAGCTCTAATTTCAACAAGGATCTTATATGTTGTCTGTATAATTTTTTGATTCCTTATTTGTTGTTTTTTTTTGTAATTCAACTATTGGAAGTTTGGTTCTATGGATCTTTTGGCTTGATTTGGGGCACGTGAAGATTTAGGAAACTATTATGACAAAATGTATGTAGACATTGAATTATTTGAAAGTCTTTTGACTTAAACTATTGGATTTAGCCCCGTTTTCACAAATTTGTAATTGGAATTGTTACTACTTCAATGAGTCTATTGAACTTTTATTGCTTATTGGTTTCTATTCTTAATTGATGCCGATCGATAATCAGAGAGGCTCACAAGAAATTTGTCATCAGATGGTACAATTTTTGTATCCTTTGCATTGTCGAATCCTTTTGGGTTATTTGTTACACTGTTTCTTCTTTCTATAGTTTTTTTTAATTTAACATTATCATTAATAACTTAAGTTTTACGCATTACAATAAACATCTGTAGAAGTTTACATATGACTCTTTGGGCTCCTCTCTAGCATCATGAACATCTACATGTTGTAGAATGATTTTATGTCAAAGACCGCAAAAGAATAAACAAAAAAAAACACAAAAAATCTTTTAGGAACCGTGATTTGCACGGGTCTAAATACTAGTTTGGTATATCAAATAAGTTAGCTTATAAGCTTTATTTTAAAATGTCGGAATATTTTAATTTTTAATAAATTTGCTTATAGACTCACTTAAATAGGCTAAGCAAATTACAATTCTACCGTAATTAAATTATGAAATATAAGCTAAAAGTTAATTTTATGCAAAAGTTTAAGATATAGACTTCGAAGGAAGTTAGCAAAAACAAGTGAACTTGATATGACATACTTTCAAATTTTGGTGTTTATATCTTACGGCTAAGGCTCCAAGTCAATACCAATCCTCCTCCTCTGTCTTTTGTGATTAAAGATTGAATACCCATGTATGCGGGCTCAATCTTATCGCGCATACAAGCACTGAGATCTTAATTAAAAGTAATACAATCAGCAAAAACTATTCCTTAATTTTATCTCACCTTTCTAAAGCAAACAATTGCAAGGTTCTATTCACTAACGGTTGTGTACAAGGAACAGTGCAACTAAACTTCATATTTTGGGCAAAATTTCAAAATAGACCATGTTAGAACTTTATTTGTAAAAATCAACCCATTTACAATTTATTCACCATTTTCAATCTGGTTTCAGCCAACTAGCTATAACTGGGTCGAAAGTAGTGAATAAAACTTCATATGATTCTAAATCCCGTGAATTTTAGTGCCTAATTACCCAACCTAATCGTGATTAGACTGAGTACTTTTGTGATTAAACTTCACATGATTTAGAATCTCGTGAAGTCTTCGAGATTTATTTATCATTTTTGACACAGTTTCAGCCAAGTGGCTGAAACTAGCTCGAAATTGGTAATTAAATCTCAAAAGGGTCGATTTTTACAAATAAAGTTCTAATAGGGTCTATTTTAAAAATTAGTCATCGTATTTATATACAAGGCAACAATACAAACTACAACCACAGCTTAAATTTAATACAATACTAAAAATGTCAGCGAAAAACTTGATTGAAAACAGAGAAGAGCGATGGATTTTGAGGGGGGTTCCAGTAATGAGTAAGAGGTTTTCCTCTGTTTTGTTGTGATTTTTCAAGGAGAATTACTCCTTCATTTATAGGAGTTAAACCCACTATCTCCACCCCCTCAGATCCGCTCCCATGAGAGATTTTCTCTCAACAATCATTCAACGTTTTTACGTTTTTCATAATTCTCTCTACCGAGAATCGTTGATTTGGTCACACATGACGGAGTCAAGGTAATATCTCCCACTTGACCAAATTAACCAAGTGATATGTCTCCCACTATCCGTGAGATCAGATGTTCCTCCTTACCATTACTCCCACTATCCGTAGAGAGTAACTCTTATTTCATTATTCATGAAATTTTACTCGGACTTATTTATTCCTAAGGCCCATCAAGCTTACATGTTTGATAAAAGATTCCACTGGTATTCTTTTTGTTAAAGGATCAGCAATCATATCTGTAGTAGGGATATAAGTCACTTGACTTCTCCACTTTCTACAATATCTTGAATATAGTGATAGTGGATCTTAATATGTTTTCCTCTAGAGCTATTCACGCCACTATTGATTAAGCTATTTGCTGCTTGATTATCACAATAAATATCAATAGGCCCTTCTAACAAATTAAGATCAAGATCAATAAAAAACCGTCTTATCCAGACAACATGTGTAGTTATCATACTGTAAGCTATATATTCAGCTTCTTGTGTATATCTAGTAACACACCCTTGTTTCTTGCTACTCCAAGAAACAACTCATCTTCCAAAGATAAATAAGTGTCCCGAAGTGGACTTTCCATCATATTTATCACCTCCAAAATCAACATCGGAATAACCGAGGAGTTCAAGCGAATCAGCTTGATAAACTAGTCTATGAGTTAATGTACCTCTGATATACTTCATAATCCTTTTAACAGCTTCCCAATGTGCTGGTTCTGGATTACTTTGATATCGACTGACTAGACTCACATCATAAGCTATATCAGGTCTGGTGCATAACATTGTATACATCAAGCTTCTAATTACTTGAGCATAAGGAATATCTAATGGCTTCTGCCCCTCTACAGGGCTTTGCTCTTTACATAATCTCTTTCCCATAACCAACAAAGTTGGTGCCGGATTGGAATTCTCTATTATAAACCTTTTAAGAACCGATCTTAAATATTTTTCTTGGTTTAAACTTAGCATTCTAGACTTTCTATCTCGAATTATTTGTATTCTAAGAATATATGATGCATCTCCCATGTCTTTCATCTCAAACTTTTCACTGAGATCTGCCTTGATTTTATTCAACATTTCCATGTCATTTTCAGCGAGCAATATATCATCCACATGTAAGGATAATATAGTAAACTTGCTTCTATTTTTCAAGACATATACATAATTATCTAATTTATTTTGAATAAAACTAAGTTTCATCATGAAATTTGAGATATCATTGTCTAGAAGACTATTTTAAACCATATAGAGATTTTATTAATTTGTAAACTTTATGTTCCTGTCCTTTCACCTGAAAACCTTCAGGTTGTTGCATATATATTGCTTCCTTCAACTCTCTGTTAAGGAATGCTATTTTAACATCCATTTGGAATAATTCCAAATTAAGATATGTAACAATAGCCAAAATAATTCTAATGGATGCAAATTTAGCTACAGGAGAATACGTCTCCTGAAAATCTATTCATAATTTCTGGTTGTAACCTTTGGCAACTAACTATGCTTTGAATTTATCAATAGATCCATCAACACGACATTTCTTTTTTAGCACACATTTGCATCCTATGGCTTTTCTATTTTCCGGTAGGTCACATAACTCCCATGCCTTATTCGTTTCTATAGAATCATGTTCTTCTCTCATAGATTCTAGCCATAAAGCTGATTCATGCAATTTCAACGCACTAGAAAATGTTAAGGGATCTTGTTCTTCTATATTTGTATCTACCGAGAAATAGGATGGCTCACATGAATACAAATAGTAATCATTCATCCATGAAGGTTGTGTTCTTGGCCTTTTGTTACCTACAACTGGTTGATTAGGTATATTATTTTTCATAGGTATTTCATTATTTTTAAGGTTAGGTTCATTCACAATATCAGGGTCATTAGTGGGAATAACATTGTAATAATCATCAACTATTACAGTTAAGAGGTTCTGTTTCCTCTCGAACTTATTCCTCTTCCTCTAGATTCTCTAGAAATGTAGCATCTCTGCTTTCAATGACTCCTTTTTTTATTGTAGAACTTATAACCTTTTATCTTTTCTGAATACCCTATGAATCTACACTTTATTATTTTAAAATCCAACTTATCTCTAAGTTGACATAGAATGAGAACATGGGCTATAGATCATCACTTCCTGAGATGACTCAAATTAGGTTTCCTCCCATTCCATAATTCATAAGGTGTAGATATAACTGATTTGGTGGGAATTCTATTTAGAATGTAGTTTGCAGTTAACAATGCTTCTCCTCAAAAATTTTTAGAGAGACCAGAATGAGACAACATGCATCTAACTACATTAAGCAATGTTATGATCTTTCTTTCAGCAACATCATTCTGTTGTGGCGTATACGACATTGTTATCTTTTAATTCCATGCTGAATACAATAACTCTCAAATTTTTTAGAGTTATATTCCCCACCTCTATCAGTTCTCAAAATTTTGATTTTCAATCTAAGTTGGTTTTCAACTTCTGTCTTACATCTCTTAAAGCAGTCAAAAGCTTTTAATTTTCTGGATATAAGATAGACGTGTGCAAACTTGGAACAATCATCTATAAAAGTAATAAAATACTCTTTATTACTATAAGTTTTGACACTTAGGGGACCATAAATATCCGAGTGTATTAACCCTAAAAGTTTATTGGCTCTTTATCCGCCAATGAAAGGTTTTCTAGTCATTTTACCAGTTAAACAGTGTTCACATGGTGGCATTGAATATTAGATAGTACAAGAAGCAAATTCATTCTGATAATTTCTTTTATTTTGAAATATTAGCATATGTCCTAGTCTAGAATGCACAATTCAGGCTCAGAAAAATAACAGGACAAGTAATTCAAATTCGAAATTTCATTGTCAGAATTATTATAAACTACTGGAAGAATGCATAATTTATGTCCGGGCACATATTTTCCCATAGCATATACTTTATTATTCTTATCTATAGAAACTCTGTTATTATAGAACCTAACTTCCAGTCATTTCTTCATCAAGCTGGGAACATAGATCTGATTGCGCCGAATTCTAGGCGAATAGAACACATCTTTAAGGACAAGAATGTTGTCCCCAAGATCCAATCTATACAAACCAATACTTTCTACATCGAGATAAGTATTATTTCCCATATAGATTCTCTGTTCTCCTTTCTTCAGCTCGGTGAATTCTGTGACTCCATTCTTGTCCTTTGCGATATGCCTAGTCGCACTGGAGTTGATCCACCAACTATTAATATCCATCATCATAGCATTGCATTCCGTCATACCGACGAATTCTCTTTTGCTAGTACCCCCTTGTTCTGAATGGTTATAGCCTCCCTTATTCTCCTGATTTTCACTTTGTGGGCAATTGGGCTTGAAATGAAATGCCTGAACTTTCCACAATTGTAGCAGGCTCCGTGGGGTATTTTCTTTTTCTTGAACTGTTGTGACTTCGGTCCTCGCAGTTGTGATTTACTAGGACCAAGATTTTTATAGCTTTTAGTATTATGTCTCTGGTGGACATAATTCAGCTCCTGTTGTACCATATTCAGTTCTGGTTCTTTCTTACTGGCTATTAAGTCATGTTCTATCGCTAAGTACATAGGAAGATCAGTGATAAACTTAGTAGCAGAGTTCATTCTTAATCTAGTGGCAGCCACAGTAAGGGAAGAGGGTAGATTGTTCAAAATGGTTATCACTTGCATTCTTTCCAGAATTTCGGTCCCATCAGTGGATAAGTCATTAGCCATGATAATCATTTTATTTATATACTCTATGACATTATCTTCCTCTTGCATACGACAAGAATTATACTTATACAAGAGTAGTTCAACGTTAACTTCAGAGACGGTGTCATATTTTTCTTTTATTGCATTCCACATGTCCATGAGAGTCTTATAAGTTTCAAAAACTTTGATCAAATTATCTTCTATGAGCATGAGTATAATACTTTTTGCCTTTTTATCTTTCGACTTTCACTGTTCAAACCCTTTCTTTTCTTCAGGTGTTGATTTATCAGTAAGGGTTGGAGTAGTGGTTTCGATTACATCATCAATATCATCATGGATAAGAGCATATTCTATTTTTCTATGCTACATATCATAATTACTACCATTAAATTTGTTAATTTTTCTTAGTTCTGATAGAACGAGTTTACTAGCCATTCAGTAAAGAACTAAAACTAAATTCAATTTAAATATATATAAGGTTGGTATATTAATAATTATACTAAATTAAAATAAAGTAAATTAGATAAAAATAAATTAAAATTAAAATGAACCTGATTGTTCCGAGTTGATGAAAGATGCTCCAATTTGAGCGAGATTGTCACTCAACAGTGTTGATTGGATCAACACTTATCGAAGTTGATTCTGTTTGAATTGTGGAGATGATCTGTTGCTGTCGTTGGATTCCAGTGGATAGGATATCAGGATAACTACAATTGTTTTTTTAATTATAAATCTGGAAGTGGCTTTGCTAAACTAATAAAAAATGAGGGGCTGTAAATTGGTTGTAAATTGGTAGCATAGAGGCCTTGTAATGTGGGCTTTGAGTAAACGTGGACTTTGAGTGAATGTGGGCTTTGTAAACAAAAAGAACAGATCCAAAGACTAGGGAAATTAAGTGAAGTTGTGCAGAGATTTGTGGTGGGCTCGTGAAAACTTAGGAGGACACAACTTAACTTCCAATCCAGAGCCTAGGGCACCACGTGATCTCTAATCTAGACTAGGGAAGTTCAAGATGACGACGACGAATCCAACGACGCCGTGGATCAGATCCTGACGGTGCGACCTCGGTGCGACGATCCCATCTCCAGCCGTCGAAGGTCGTCGAATTTGCTGATCACAATGTCATCGAAGGCCGTCGAAGGTCGATGGAGGTGCAGTCGTCGCTGGCTCTGATACCAATGATCGAAAACAGAGAAGAGCGATGGATTTTGAGGGGGATTCCGGTAATAGGTAAGAGGGTTTTCTCTATTTGTTGTGATTTCTCAAGGAGAATTACTCCTCCATTTATAGGGGCTAAACCCACTATCTCCACCCCTCAGATCCGCCCCATGAGAGATATTCTCTCAACAATCATTCCACGTTTTCACGTTTTTCACAATTCTCTCTACTGAGAATCGTTCATTTGGTCACACAGGACCGAGTCAAGGTAACACAACTAACTACACGATATGAATTCTTTTCAGATACAATACTTAAACCCAACTAACATATTCACTTAACTAAAACTCTAACTATAAACTTAATTATGATCCAACAGGACAAACTGTAGTCCTGCAGCCGAGGCAAATGTCGCTCTGAAGTTATGGTGAGAGTTGTGAAATATAGTTTTATATTAATTCTAATAGGAGGAAGGTAAGACTACTTTTTAGATTTAAACGGGATGGCGACATGGGCGCAATATGACCAGGCGGTCGTTCAGGACTTCTTCCAATATTCTGGGGGTTGTCACCTACAGAGTGCATTTATCTCCGCTGCAAGCATGCATCCCCTGAATATTTTGGAGAAAGATCTAGGCGGTTGCTGTCTCGGTATCCCGAGTATTTCCTCCACTGCTAGCAGTCATATGCTACTAGAGATCGCGTGGCCAGTCGACTGTTGCTAGCGATAGCGGTGATGGACTTCGATCGAAGTGCTGTTGCTAGAGACAATGATCGCAGCGCTTCTACTAGCAAGGACCGGGAGCTCTGTTTTGCATTGCTCTTTCTCGGTCTCTACGGATGTGCAGACAAGAAAGACTACCATACTAATTACGAATTAATCTTACGAATAAAATGGAGAAGGCGACGAGGTCCCACCTCTAATCTGATGTAATGGTGATTTTTCAGAAGCTCTGGTGGCGGTGACAACGCAGTGCGTTACGCTGCTACATGAAATGTCGACAGAGGTGGCGGATTATAATACTTACCGTATCAATGACGAAGACATGATTTCTAAGTGCTACCTGGCTGGAGGAGTTAGACAGAGAGGATGGCAGCGTACTAATGGATATAATGTTATCACAATCCTAATTATATATGTTTTTTATGTTTTTTATTTTAATTTAGGGCCATGGCTGCTTAATTTCTCAAAATTGTTAGTTTCAAACTAGCTAACATAACTATCGGTCCAAATGCCACATAATTAATAAAACATTAGATTCAAAGAAACATGGAGTACCGGGGCTGGTGATCCTCACACAATCGTTTTTCTCGTTATCTTCTTCATGGTCGCTGCTGGCATTATAATCTACCACGAACGCTAACACCACTGTACGTGAGCATGCTAAGGATCTCAAGCCTGTTGCCAAACCTGCAACAGAACTTGCTGCAGAAATGCAAGTACCTATGGAGATTGAGATGGATGAGCTTCCTCTTGCTAGCAGCAGTCGCGCTTGTTGGTGTAGGTGTAGCCCAAACCTTTAGGCGAGCTCCTCAGGTGACTTTAGGCGAGCTCCTCAGGTGACTTCAGGCGAGGTCAACGTGAGAGGCGAGCTCATAAGGGCTTCAGGTGAGGCTGGCTGAAGGCGAGATTGAGTCCATCGTTGGCGAGCTCGGGCTAACAGGCAAGCTCGAAGTCGAGTGCAGGCGAGGTCGACGCAGATCTGCAGGCGAGGTTAAGTGCGGGCTATAGGCGGGGTCGACGCGGGCTACAGGCGAGGCTAGTGACATCCTGTCATTAGCTGGCTAGGGTTTCCCTATAAAAGGGCCATGTGCACGAGAAATTGGTGTGCGAGATTTTTCTCAAGGCGATTTTTTATCTGAGAGCTTGGCGGCGGCTTTGAGAAGGTTCTTCTCCACACTGACTTTGGCACGAGATTTTCATAGGAAAATCTCGGTTTTGTGAAGAGTTCTTATAGCAATTTTGAGAGCACACAGATAGTTTTTGTTGCTTCTCTTTTGAGAGATTTTAAGTTTGAGATCCTCTCTTTGCAAGCTTGTAATCTTCTTTAATATTAAAGGAAATTATTTGTGTGGCTCCAGAGGACGTAAGCAAGTTGTCGGACCTCGTTAAAACTCAGTATTCTCCTTTTTCTTGCAATTTTCAATTTGCTATGATTTATTCTTTCTATTATCTTAACACAAGATCCGGTAGGACAAATTCCGCATGAGGGTTCATATTTGACAGGTGGTCGAATAGCTTGAATTCCTAACAACTGGTATCAAAGCTCTTGTTCAGATCTGTGTGTGTAAGAAATGGTAAAAGAAGGCAAATCTAAAATTAAGAAGTTTGACGGGTTAGACTTCGCCTACTGAAAGTTATAGATGGAGGGTTATCTATACCAGAAGGACCTTTATCATCTGTTGATGGGTAAAGCAAAAGGAAAGAAGAAAGAGGAGTCTGATAAGGACTAGGAAATATTGGATCGAAAAGCCTTGGGGCAGATCCGATTGTCGCTCGTAAAATCAATAGCACACAATATATTAAAAGAGAAGATGACGGTGGGGCTTATGGAAGCACTCGCCACGATGTACGAGTAACCGTCGGCTACAAATAAGGTACACACCTCGTCAAGACGCTATTCAACCTCAAGATGGCAGAAGAATGTTCCTTCATGATGCATCTCAATGAGTTCAACACGATTGTTGATCAACTCATCTCAGTCGACATCGCGTTTGATGATGAAATACATGCCATATTGATACTATCGCAATTGCCAAATAGTTGGGTAGGTTGCGTGACCGCAATCAGCAACTCTATGGGGAAGGAGAAGTGGAAGCTGAATGAGGTGGTAGCTATGATTTTATCCGATGAGGTTAGAAGAAAATTGAATGAATTAGAAGGTTCAGGTTTAACCCTAAGTCTCGAGCAGAGAGGCAGAAGCCATAATAAGGGGAACCAAAACAAGAATCGATCGAAGTCAAATAAGAAGAGGTCTAACTCGAAGGTGAGGCATACCAAAGGGAAATATTAGAACCGCGACCAATAGGGCCATATGTATTCTACCTGTAAATCACTGAAGAATGATAAAAATGAGGAGGACGCTCATATTGTGCAAGATGCGCTGATCCTCGTTATGGATAGCGATTCTGATTCATGAGTCATTGATTTGAGAGCCTCTTTCCACGCTACTGCTAATATAAAGCTATTTCAGAACTATGTAGCAGGGGACTTTGAAAAAGTATACTTGGGGGATAATGAACCCTGTAGTGTTGTTGGAAGAGGTGACATACAAATACAGTTGAAGGGCTCTAAGTGGTCTCTGAAGAACGTCAGACATGTACTAAAGCTGGAGAGGAATTTTATTTTGGTTGGCCAGCTTGGAGTAGAAGGTTATGTTACAACATTCACTGGGGATTCATGGAAAATCTCCAATGATACAATGGTGGTTGCTCGTGGCAACACGACTGATACCCTCTACCAAACTTCACATGCGAGTCGATACCCTCGCAATTGCAGTAGGTAATGAGAGTGTAGATCTATGGCACAATAGACTGCGACATATGAGTGAGAAGGGTATGGAGATTCTTCACTCAGAAGGGAAGTTAACCGGTATTGATTTAGTGGAAGTCGGTGTTTGTAAAGACTGGATCTTCGAAAAGCAGAAGAGAGTTAGTTTTTAGAAGGGTGGAAGACCACCTAAAGCTCACAAGCTAGAGCTTGTTCATATAAATGTATGGGGTCCAGCTAGCGTGTCTTCTTTTGGCGGTTCAGTATACTACGTCACCTTTATCGACGATCACTCGAGGAAGGTGTGAGTATACTTCATGAAGTACAAGTGAGAGGTGCTTAGCATCTTCAAGAAGTGAAAAGTCATGGTGGAGACGAGACAAATCTGAAAGAGAAGTGTCTGCGATCAGATAATGGTGGAGAATATGAACTGGAGGAGTTCAAGAAGTTCTGTGCTCTGAATGAGATTCGTTTGGAGAGGACTACTCTAGGGACACCGCAACAGAATAACGTAGCAGAAAGAATGAACAGAACGCTGACAGAGCGTGCGAGGAGCAGGCGTCTACATGCAAGTCTACCAAATTTTTTTTGAACAGACGCGGTGTATACAACAGCATACCTGATAAATCATAGGCCATCAGTTTTATTGAACTTTGGGATTTTGGAAGAGGTTTGGAGTGACAAGAAAGTTAATCTCTCACACTTGAGAGTCTTTGGTTGTGTGTCATATATCCACATCAGTGATCATGACAGAGACAAGCTGGAAGCTAAGTCAGTAAAGTATACATTCATTGAGTACGATATGGATGAGTTTGGGTATTATCTTTGGGATGAGAAGAACACGAAAATCATCAAGAGCCGAGACATCATATTCAATGAGGAGGTGATGTACAAGGACATGGATAATGCCAAGGCTAGCTAAAGCAGTGGGAGCAACACTACAGATATGGACACATCTGAGTACATGGATTTGGAGGAACTTCCAGATGGGGGAGACAATGTCAATTCTGACCAAAAACGGAGGAGACTCTAGGTGCAGAACCAACTACCCATGGCAAAGAGCTTAGGAGGTTATCCAGGGTACCCAAACCGAATCCTAGGTATCTCTCATCACTAGACTATCTACTTTTGACAGATAGCGGAGAACCCGAATGTTATGAGGAGGCTATGCAAGTGAGTGAATCTTAACAGTGGGAGCATGCAATGCAAGAAGAGATGAATTCTCTCCACTCTAACAAGACATGAGAGTTAACCCTGCTACATGCACATAAGAAAGTCTTACATAATAAGTGGGTCTACCGGGTCAAGCATGAGAGTGATGGAAGAAAGAGATACAAGGCCAGATTAGTTGTGAAGGGGTTCTAACAACGGGAAGGAGTGGATTATACAGAGATATTTTCCCCCGTTGTGAAGCTTACAACCATCAGGGTGGTGTTAAGTTTAGTGGCTGCTGAAAATCTCTACCTTGAGCAGTTAGATGTGAAGACTGTCTTTCTTCGTTGTGACTTGGATGAAGAAATCTACATGAATTAACCTATTGGCTCATTAAGGAAGGAAAGAAAAAGATGGTGTGTAGGTTCAAGAAGAGCTTATACGGAAATAGACCCCAGGACAGTGGTATAAGAAGTTCGATAACTTCATGCAGAGCAATGGCTATGGCAGATGCAATTCAGATTATTGCTATTACTTCAAGAGGTTCGAGTTCAGCTATATCGTGTTATTGCTTTATGTTAATGACATGTTAGTTGTAGGACTGTGTTTATAGGAGATAAACAAACTGAAGAAGCAATTAGCAAAGGAGCTTGTCATAAAGGATCTGGATGCAGTAAAGCAGATTCCTGGGATGTGGATCAGCCGGGATGTGGCTGAGGGGACGCTGAAGTTAAGTCAGTCTGAGTACATTGAGAAAGTACTTCAGAGATTCAACATGGAGAATGCTAAGGTCGTTAGCACGCCCCTTAGAAGTCAGTTCAAGTTATCTGGAGAACAATCACCCAAGACAGATGTAGAGAAGAAGCACATGAGGAATGTGCCTTATTCATTAGTCATTGGTAGTCTGATGTACGTAATGGTTTGCATGAGGCCGGATATTGCCCATGCAGTGGGAGTTGTGAGCACATGTTTGCAAGCAACCCAGGGAAACAACATTAGGAGGTCGTGAAGTAGATATTGTGATATTTGAGAGGGACTACGAATATGCTACTGTGTTTTGGGAGAAACGATTTGGTACTGTAAGGATATGTGGATGTAGATTTCGTCGGTAGGCGAAGCACCATGGGGTATGTTTATACCTTGCTAGCAGCAGTCGGGCTGTCGCAAAGGAGAATGTCAGCCTTACTTATGAACTAACTTCTTGTGTCCCCGCTGCCCCATCGTTGCTCGAACATGAGTTTCTTTTTTTATTTTTATGTTGTAGTTTTATTTTCCTTCTTTTATTAATGTTTGGTTATTATTGTAATGCTTGTAGTTAATAAGTATGTAATTTGACTAAGCAAATCGTGTTGACAGTTTTTTCTTTTTTGTTCTCATGTAATATAGACTATCAATGAATGTAATTTAAGCTATTAATTAATTAAATTTATAGGGTGTGGGTGTTGTTGGCTTTAATTACTTGAAGGGTGGTAGTAGTTATTGAGAGATAACTTCAGGAAAATGGAAATATATCCCTTTTAATCTCGGAGGAGGTCCGTATCCACTAACTTTCCTCACGTAACACAATGCACAGTGCCCCCGGTTAGTTGAGTAGGAGTTTATTTTCCTTCTTTCATAATCAGTTCTTTTTCTTCTTTTATTAGTGTGTGGCTTGTTAATATTGGAGTAGTTATAGTTATTTTTTTAAAGATAGGTAGGGTAACCTAACTAGCCAAGTCCTCAACAACACTCTGTCACAAAAACAAAGGGACAGAAACAGACCAAAAACAAGAGGACAAACAGTCAACCGAATTAGCTAGGGAATGAGCAACACCATTACCAGTGCGCCTTACATAAAAAACTTTTGAGCAACCAGTAATAGTCAGACCAGCACGAACTTTATCTGCATAGGAGCCAAGAAAGCAAAAGGAGAAGGAGAGTCCCCAAGGAGACAACCTTTAGAGAGTTAACTTTCACCACTGAAATCCTCCAGTTCATACGCCGAACAAAGCGAATGCATTCCAGGACAGCCAACAGTTCCGCATGATCCACACATAGGACCCTTGATCCCCATAGAGTAGCAACCAATTACATGTCCATGGTGATCCTAAATAACATCTTCCAAACCAATAATATCTTCTTCCAGAGGAACAACAACATCTGTGTTGAGCTTCAGCAAACCAGGAGCAGGGGGATACCAAGCAGAAGGTCATTTGGAAGGGATGATAATATCACGAGAGAGACCTCTAACTCTATCCCCTTTCTCCACAAAACAGAAAATCCGAGTCACTAAGACCGATGCCTCTCTAACATCACCACCATGAGAGCGCATATTCCTTTCGCCCATATAAACTACATGGTTGTGAAAGTCAAAGTCAGAGAGTCCCCAGGGCAAACAGAGGTGAGATGGAAAAAGAAATCACCACAATACGTGCCTTAAAAACCTTTAATCAATTCTCAAAGATCTAAGAACTCCCACACTAAATGAGCAAAGGAGCAGACAGTGAAGATATGAAGGGCGGTCTCAAAAGCAGCAAAGCAAAGATAACAACTAGGGGCACAAAGATCCCTCTGCGAGATAAACCAGCTGAGGTGGGGAGAGCATCATAGAAAAGATGCCAAAGGAACACTCTAATCTTTGGTGGGATTTCTGCATGCCAGATCAAGGACCATCACTTCGTTACCCTAGAATCCGAGGTGGAAGCAGTATCAGGCATAGTGTGGTGAAGAAGTTGGTATCCACTTTTAACTGTGTAGCATCCCTTCTCCTCATAATGCCAAATGAGTTTGTCAGGGATAGGATAATGCGGCAGTGGGATAAATAAAATGTCCTCCTGATCTACTTGCCAAAAGGAGGTAGCAATCAGCTTATGATTCTAAGTACCCGATGCAGAGATTAGCTCAGTCACCCTTTTGGAAGGGTCGATCGAAGAAGTAATTGGCCTGAAAGAAAAGGGTCTTGGGATCCATGAGTCAGCACTGATAGAGACACTCTGGCCATCACCTATCCTCCATCTCAGACCTCGAGCCAGGAGCTTTCTCACCAGATAATGCTCCGCCATAAATAAGAGCAGCTAAGACCGACACTAGCTGAAAGGAAGTCCGAGTTCCTGAAATACTTCCTCTTCAAAACCCTACTAGCTAGAGAAGAAGGGTCTTGAATGATTCTCCATGTCTGCTTAGCCACTAATGCCTGATTAAACATCTGTAGATCTCTAAAGCCTAGACCACTCTCTGACTTTACACGATACACCTTCTGCCACCTAACCCAGTGAATCTTTCTCTTACCAGAAGTTAATCCCCACCAGAATCTCATAATGATAGACTCAATCTCACTGCTCAAAGAAATTGGAACGCGAAAGATACTCATCAGATATCATGGAATCGCCTGCAAAATAGCTTTTACTAAAACCTCTTGCCCCCTAGCCGAGAAAAGAGCCATCCTCTAAGCTTGGACTCTTTTCCAAATTGAGTCTCTGATTGAAGCAAAAGTCTGATGACGACTTCTTTCAACCACCGAAGGGAGGCCTAAGTACCGATCATGTGACTGGGTCCTATCAAGCCCCAAGACAGATAAAATAGAGGCCCTAGTATCCTCATCTACACAGGGGCTAAAGGTGACGACAGACTTCTAAAAGTTGACTTTCTGACCGGTTGTAGCCTCATATAGTAGCAGAGTACTCTGGACAGTCTGTGCAGTGGTCTGGGAGGCCTGGGTAAAAACTAAAGAGTCATATACAAAGAACAAGTGAGAAATCCTTAGCCCCGACAAGGAACAAGATAACCATCTGAAGCACCTGTTCTCCTCCTATCTAATGATCAGTGCCGAGGGAGCTTCCGTACAGAGAAGAAACAAATATGGAGATAGTGGGCATCAATGTCGTAGACCATGAGTAGGAGTGACTTGACTCACAACCTGCCCATTGAGGCAGAAAGAGAGTGAGAAAATAAAGATACATTCCAAGATGAGATGCCTCTAATGATCTGGAAATCCCATGATTTGAAGGGCCTTGTCAATGAACCCTCATTTCACTCTATCATATGCCTTACTCATATCCAATTCTAGTGTCATATGACCAGACTGACCCCGTCTCCTTTTTTGTAATGTGTGGAGAAGTTCAAAAGCAACAATAACATTGTCCTAAATTGATCTCTCTAGGACAAAGACAATCTGAAAGCATCCGATCAATCCGCTAAGAACTCGCTTTAGCCTATTAGCAATAGTTTTTGTGACAATCTTATAGACCACATTACATAGACCAATGAGTCTAAATCTACCACAGTCTTAGGTGAATCCTTTTTAAGGATGAGAACCACATTAGTTTTATTCTAAGACCTGATAGATGAGTCCCCATTTAGAATCTTCAAATATGCAGCCGAAATATCTGAGCCAATAACAGACCACTGGGACTAAAAAAGGATGCATGGAAGCCATCTGGGCTGGGTGCCTTAGAAGGGCCCATAGATCAAAGAGCACCCCATACCTAATCACCTGTAAAAGGCTCAGAAATGATCCGGAGGTCATCAACTGAAAGCTTAGAAGAGATAACACCACCCACCTCAGCCAAAACCTCCTCTGAAGGAGTGGAAGAAGAAAATAGTTCTGAGAAATACTCCCCAATAAGCGTTACAATTCTATCTAATCCTCCACTCAAATGTCATTAAGATGATGTAGACGGCTAATGAAGTTTTTTCTCCTCCTAGTGGAAGCTCTAATATGGAAGAATTTGGTGTTACGCCCCCCGTCTCGGAGCCAATCAACCCTAGCTCGTTGTTGCCAAAAGCTCTCTTCCCTATACTCAATAACCTCCCTCTCCTTCTCAAGTCTTCGGATCTCAGCCGTATGATCCCCCACATCAGGAGAAGAGTAGAGAGACTAGAGCTTTCACTGAATAACTGATAATTTGTACATTCATCTACCAAAACGCTCTTTGCTCCAACTATTGAGATTTGTAGCACAAGACTCTAGCTTTTGACAAACTGATTCACATAGACCCTGTTGTGTGGAGATTCCAGGACAGACCCTGCTAATAACATCACCCGAATCATCCTCTTTGAGCCAGAAGGCTTCAAAGTGGAAGGGACGACCATGCCTAACTGGAAGGGGGCGAGAAGCAGCAAAATGTAACATAATAGGAAACAGAGAAATCCAAGTGGTGTATCGCCAGGACTAGTATCGTAAGTGTTTCTGATTTTGGCCATAAAACTTGGTGAATCGCCAGTTCATTCCCGCTGAGTCAACAACTGATGCGTCAATGTGCCCCAAAGAAAAAGAACGAATAGTCACATCCATTTCATCTTCCCATAGTAACATAAGTCCACCGCTTCTGTCTCTACTATCCACCACAAAGTAATTCTGGAAACCCAACTGAGATCTTATTATATACGCCCACCTTTTAGAAAGTCTAGTCTATGAAAGAAAGACTAGACTTAGGGAATGAGTCTGCATCAATCTATGGAAAGCAGTCAACATTTTAGGGTGCCCTAGTCCCTGAACATTCTAACAAAAGCAACTCATGGCTCCTGGTGCCCCTGGCCACCAGGGTGCGCCTCAACAAGAGTAGAATCTAGACTGGAAATCACTAATCGCGCCCTCTTCTCATGTACATTCAGAGGATCCTTCAGAGAATCTTTTCTATGTTTGCCTCCTTTCTCTTTTTATTTGGAGCCCTGCTACCCAGACCCTCTAACAAGCCTCTTCCAGGTCAAATAGCCCGCTTTCCGAAGGTAGATATGGAAACTGTAACGTTATGCAAATCAGAGCCAACACTGGTATCCATGGGTAAGGGTACAGGAGGGGTTTCACACCTCACCATGGCTGGAATGATCTATAGTGGAGCACTACCACGTGAATCCTCATCCTGAGTATCATCTGAGACCACCCGAGATGATGGTTGTTTTTTCCCCGCATGATCTGCTTCAGTTGCTCCAGAAGACCGAGTCTCAAAGGCCTTAAAAGATGGAGGGGGTTCTCTGAGCCAAGAACCATATCTATTTTTGGATGTGATAAAAATACCATCGACTTGTACACTTCGTTTGTCACACTCAGCAGCTTTGTGGCCAATAATGCCACATGAAAATCAAAAGTCAGGAAGTCTCTCATAGGTGAGGAAGAGCTTCTCAATCTCTTTGGTCTCTTCAAAGCAAACACGTATGCCTCTTTTTAGAGGCTTAGTAATATCCACGAGAATTCTCAACCGCATCTTGTTATCCCACAAATCAATCCCTTTAAGTTCTCCTATAAGTGAGCCATAGTCTCTGGCGCACCTCTCGTTCATCACAATCAGTAGTACATTCTTGATGTTTACCCAAAATAAAGTTGAAGAGAAATCCAGAGAAGTTGGGGCACCGACCCCATGAGGAATAATCAAATTGAGCAAGTTCCTTTCAAAGCACCATGACCCACCATCAAGCACTTTACCCTTATCTGCATCGAAATCGAATCTGAAAAGGAAAATATTCCTTCCACTGTAATGTTCCATCTAGAAGGGGACATCTACAATCCATACCTTCCTAAGGACACACTCAAGACCATCTCTATTAGCAATCTTCCTACCAAAAACCTTTCTCAAGAGACAGCTGTTAAGGAAGGCGAATCTGTCTCGTCCTTAGTTGACAGAAAAACAAGGCCATCTTCGTCATCTAAGATGCATTTGGCACAAAGCTCGACCGGTCCATCATCATCAATTCTCGCCATGTTTCAAATTGATTTGGAGCCGAGAGGCTGCTTGAAACGGTGATGCCGTTAATATGAGACAGATAGACGGTTTTAAAACGACGATGCCATTAATTTGAGTCTAAGAGACGGCTTAAACGACGATGCCGTTAATTGGAGGTCGAAAGGCGGCCCTAAAACGGCGATGCCGTTAATTGAATATGAAACACCGATGTCGTTAATTAAATATAAAATGACGATGTTGTTAAATAAATATGAAATGGCGATGCCATTCATGTGAGCCGAGAGATAGCTACCTCAGAGGCCGAGATGTGGAAAACCCTAAAGACTGCCATGAGGGTTGGGGACGAAACCCTAGAGAGGGCAGCTACGAGAGAGAGAGAGCCGACTTCAAAGAAAGGAAAAAGCCAGTAGTTATAGTTCTTAATTAATTAGTTAGGCTTAGCAGATTGTATTATAGTTTTTCCTTTTTTGTTCTCTTTTGTAATATGGACTATTAATAATTTTTATACAACTTTTTTATTATTAAAACCAGTAAATACTAGTATATATGGCTTAAAAGCTTCTAAAATAAAACCCTCCAAACACCCTCTAATATTCCATTATCGTTTAGGAAACATCTAAAAGTATGTGAATAATTTCATTTTTTTGGTCGGAACATGATATAGAAGTTCAAAATAGGGTAAATATAATAATAATAATGATAAGAAAACTCAACTTTGGACAATTATTAGAACAACAACCCCCCCTCCCACTAACACCCCCCACCCCCCACCAGTATAGAGATTATCACAAAACTCTCCTAAACTTTTAGATTTTATTAGAAAATCATCCTAATATTTCTGATAACCCCTCATAATGGGGGTTTTCTGATAATTAAGGGGGAGGGGTGTGGGGGGGGGGGTTGTGATATTTAGCCTTGGAATAAGTATAGTGAGAATTATAGAAAGAGAATTCGCAATGATACGGATAAAAATAGGCCGGGCCATTAATTTTGATCTGCTTTCACTCATAAGTCCAAACTAGTATTTAGACCCGTGCAAAGCATGGTTTCTAAAAGATTTTCTGCAAATTCCCAAGGGAAACTGATTTTACCGTACATAAATAATCTTATGTGTCCAAAATTTGTGCTCCTTTATCGAAGACTAGATACCCAGTTCTTGCATCAAGATTTAATTCCATTAGTATATGCACTTAATAATTTTATCAAGTAAGAAGGATCCCCTAATACTGAAATCCGTAGTACGAAACAATGTGTTACTATAAAGTACAATGTGAAAATAGTTTAGCAAATCATCTTGTCTTGCAAGAATGTAAAGGCAGATTAAGTATGTTAAGAAGCATGGTTTTAAACGCTGAATTATTTTCCTCACTTTCGCTGTTAATCAAACTCATACATAAGTGGTTAGACACATATTGAATATCTATATGCGAGGGTAGACACCATAATTGTGCAGTTCCTTTTAGAATTTTCATAGATATATGTACACAGCTGATAGATGCGTTAAAATATTCTACATACTCAATCGAACACTAATTCCTCGGTCCATGGTGCTCATATTAATTAAAATCATATATTAGACTCAAAAGGTATGGCACAAATCTCTGCCATTGTGAAGAGAAGATACTCGCAGATAGATGTTCCTTTATGTCTTTGAATGTAGAGAATCTCTACAACTCACTTTCTATAAAGTTAATCGAAATTCAAAAATCTATTTCTCATCAGTAACACTAACATATCTTGTGCACACGTTATTAGCATTTATATATCTAATGCATCATATTTATACAAATAAATGGCAATTCATATTATACTATAATTTAATGAACTTTGACTACCAGTACAGTAAATATTATAGATCAAAATTTAAGGATAAAAATGAGAATTTTTTTTACAAATTTAAGGGAAAAAAGATGAAAATTGCTTAGATGATAAAAAATTCAACATATGATCAAATAGTAGAGAATGTATAGAAGAATTATTTATCTATAGAAATACAAATTTCACCTAAAAATTTAAAAATACGGTTTGAAGTATAAATTTTTAAGTTTGAAGATTAAAATATGAAATTTGATCAGAAATTTTGAGGTAAACTACATATGAGCATGAATATAATGATTAAAATAAGAAATTTGATCAGAAATTTTATAAGGTAAACTACATATGAGCATGAATATAATGATTAAAATAAGAAATTTGATCAAAAATTTCAGGTAAAAAGATGATATTTTATTAGAAATTTTTTAAAGCAATATTGAATTTTAAAAATACATAAGATGCCAAAAATTCTTAAATATCACTACTTATGATCAGAAATTTAGGAATCAATAGATGAAAATTTAGTTGAAATTTTTTCTTTTGAGGTTTAGAGGGTGAAATTTTATCAGAAAATCAAAGAATTAAATATGAAATTTAATCAGAAAATGGAGAAATTTAATATAATTGTTAATCTTTAAAATTAATTTTGATAAAAATAAATATATTATATAATCAAAATTAGGATGCAATAAACCCAAGACCAGAACAAAAGTAATCATATTTTCTAAAAATTCAATTATTAAATAGATTAATTTAGAATGTGAAAAAAAGAACGGACTTTTTGGGAAGGAAGAAGAACTAACCGATCGTTTAGCAAGCAAGCAGGAAATAATTAAGTATAAATCAAGACAAAGTTGCTATTAGGTCCCTTGATTTAAATAAATTGATTTGCAAATTAGTTTTTTTATATGAAGGAAGAAGAACTAATCGTCGTCGCCGACATTGTTTCCTAACGCAGCGGTTCTCCTCACTGTCAGGACGGTTGTCCTTCATCTTTGTTCCTAAATCGCCGGCGACTATTTGAGAAGGGAGGCTACTGGATCTGAGTCCGCCATTAGAGATTAAGATTGAGTTGTAGGGTTAGAGAACATGGAGTTTTGTTTTCAAATGTTTAGCGGTTTTTAATAAAAAGGAATGTGAGTTTGCAAATGGTTGGAAAGTGTGGAAAGTCTTGAGAGAGGTCAGAGAACATGGGTTTGCAACTTGCAAGTGGTTGGGAAGCATGCGAAGTCTGGACAGAGAGCAGGGTGAACGTGAGTTTGTTAGTGGTGGGGAAGTGTGGAAAGTCCAGAGAGAGAGAGAGCAGGAAAATTTTGAAATAATATGAGGTGAAAATTTTTTGAACAATCTGATTGGCTCAACATAGAATTACTGTTCCTCAAAGCCTTTTTGATTGTTCTCTTTTAGTTAAAAGAAGTATTTGATTAGGTTTAACTTATAGTCTGTTACTGATTAGGAAATACCTAAAAATATTTGGATAATTTCAAGTAGAAGTTTGAAATAAGCACAATGAGAATGTAACGAAAATGGAGAAGATTTATGAAAAAACAACTTGCTGAAAGTTAAAACAAGATTTGTTATAATTGTAGATTGTCAATTTGACATGAAAGGAGTTTTTCATTTATTTTTGGTAAATCCGTACTAAATTTCCCTTTAAAAACACTAATTCTTATAGTAAGTATACTAAATGTGGGTTGGATAGAAAAGAGGGTAAGGGAGGGGGCTGATTGAACTAAACCCATGGAGAGGGAACAGAAAGGAAAGGAATGTGATTGAACTATTTGTGTTGGGTATATAATGTTGTGCGCGGCGGAAGCTCGAAACCACACGAACAAGAACGAGATAAATCACAACCATTAAGCTAAACACAATACCACAATAAGACAAATAAATTTTATGTGGTTCGGCAAGTTGCCTACGTCCACAAAGCAAGGAGGGGAGAGTTCTTACTATTAGAAATCAAGAGAATACAAATAGGGTTACAAATCTCACCAAATAAACCCTAAAACAAAACCTCTAGATCTCTCACAACTCTCCTATAATTGGATGTATCAATCCCCTCTCAAAGACTGCTCAAAGCATCATTGCTTAACCCTAATTAATTAGGATTAAGATTATATATCAACTCAGAATAAAACGGGTCAGAAAACCAAACTCAACTGCAGACCCGACTCGCGGTCGACCGCAGAACCACGCACGGTCATCCGGATCCAACGACCGAGACTAAAAACCCCTACAGGGTTTGGTCGGTCAACTGCAGAACCCATCATGGTCGACCGCAAAAAGTCCAGAGACTTATCTTAGTCATGTGCACATTTGCGGTCGACCATCGTATCATCCGCGGTCAACCGCGAAACTACCAGAATGTCTCTTGCTATTTTTCCTGCGGTCTTCATCGCTGTGCTCGCCATTTCTTCAATTCTCCACATCGGCGAATGTTTCTACCAAAACCGAGCCGATACCAAAACATCTAAATGTCTCACTTGTTGCATCCAGAACGAAGTGAAAACAACCCACTTCAACGGACTCAATCCACAATAAGTCGGGAACCCAAACGAGAGCTCAAACAATCTCCTCTATCGAAATCAACAAATCCAACCGGCTGCATCAAACAAGATTACCTACGTATCCTCTTGCCCAAGAAATTAAGCCGAACGTAGTTCACTCAAATGGCCTCCAAATACCCTCAACACTGAAGAATATTTAATAGCTTCATACAATGACCAAATTTCATACCTAAAATAACTTTGGTTAACATATCTGCAGGATTGTCCTTTGTGTGGATCTTCTCCAATATGACGTCTCCATCATCTAATACGTCGTGAACAAAGTAGAATTTGACATTAATGTGCTTTGTTCGTGCATGATAAACCTAGTTCTTTACCAAATAGATAGCTGACATGCTATCACAATATACCCGAAGGGTCTCCTGTGCAATCCCCAAGTCCTCCAACAGTCTATGCAACCACAAAGCCTCCTTAATAGCTTCAGTCACCGTCATATACAGTGCCTCTGTAGTAGAGAAAGCCACTATAGACTAAAGTGTATATTTCCAATATACCGGTGCTCCTACTAATGTAAACATATATGCTGAAGTAGACCAACGCTTATCAAGATCCCCCGCATAGTCTGAATCCATGTAACCAATACAATCGTTCCCATTCTTCTCGCTCTTCTAAAAAATCAGACCAACATCCATGGTGCTTTTAACATACCGTAGAATCCACTTCACGGTCTCCAATGATCCTTCCCGGGGCCGTGCATGTACCTCGATACCATGCTCACGGTCTGTGACAAATCTGACCTCGTACACACCATCACATACATCAAGCTACCCACTATACTGGCATATGGAATATTCAACATGTAATCTCTATCCTCAACTAAAACATGTGACATATTAGCTGAAAGCTTTAGGTGGGGAGGCAATGGAGTGCTAACTGCTTTTGCATTACCATCAAAACTAAATTTCTTTAACATCTTCTGCAAGTAACTCCTCTGTGTAAGCTTCAATCTCCCCTTCATCCTATCTCTCTCGATCTCCATACCCAATATCTTCTTTGTTTCTTTAATATCCTTCATCTCGAACTCGGATGATAGCTCCTCTTTCAACTTTCGAATAGCCAAAGAATTCCTAGAAGCAATAAGCATATCGTCAACATATAAAAGCAAATATATGTGCTCACCATCCTAAAGCTTGTGCATGTAAACACATGAGTCATATGTGCTCCTCGTGTACCCAAGGCCAATCTTGAAGCTATCGAATTTTTTATACTACTATCGCGGCAATTACTTCAATCTATAAAGAGACTTCTTCAGCTTGCAAACCAAATCTTTCTTTCCTGTAGCTTTGAATTCCAAGGGTTATGTCGTGTAGATCTCTCATCTAAATCTCCATATAGAAAGGCTGTCTTCACATCTATCTAGACCAAATCCAAATCCAGCTGTGCCACTAATGCTAATAAAATCCGAATCGATGAATGCTTCACAACGGGTAAAAATACCTTGTTGTAATCAACACCCTTAAGCTGTGCATATCCCTTGATAACCAATATGGCTTTGTACCTAATGTCCCCAATAGAAGATTCATTTTTCTTTGCATATATCCATTTTCAACCAATAGCATTCTTCCCCTTAGGTAGCCTTGCAAGTTTCTAAGTGTCGTTCTTCTGAAAAGACCACATCTCCTCATCCATAGCTTCCCTCCACCTGATCGAATTAGGGCTAGACTCTGCCTCCCTGAATGTGGATGGAACCATATCATCAACGACCTCCACTGATAATACATATGCGACCATGACATCATTATACCTAGCTGGCCAACGAATTACCCTTCTAGGTCTATTCGCTACAATAGACTTCTGAACATGACCCTGCTCTTAAGTCTCACAATCTACTGTATCCTCTATCTACTCGGCTGTTATCCCATCTCCTCCTAGTGTTACCTTTGTAGGAGCCTCAATAGATACAATGCTATCTATAGCGGGTGGAGTCATATCATTCTTCACCTACTACGATATCTCTCGAATATGGTCTTCCTCCACCTGCTGAGGAACTTAGGGCCTCATCATGTACGCCTCATCAAATGTGACATCCCTGCTAATAACTATCTTCTTATCATGTGGATCCCATAACTTAAAGCTTTTAACTCCATCTCTAAATCCTATAAAGATTTCCTTTCTCGCCCTCAGATTCAATTTACCATCACTAACATGATAATAAACAGGACACCCAAATATCCGAAGTGACTCATAGTCACTAGCTACCGAACCAGACTAACGCTCCAAAGGAGTCTTCCACTGTATCGCAGTGCACGATAACCTATTAACGAGATGACTCGCATAAACCAACGTCTCGACCCAAAAGGATCTAGGAAATCTACTCTGCGTCATCATACATTGCACCTTCTCCAGTAAGGTACAGTTTAATCTCTCAGTCACCCCGTTCTGTTACAATGTCTCTCGAACCTGAAGTGTCACCTAATGCCGTGATCCCGGCAAAATTACAGAAACAGAAACGGATCACTCTTATACTCTCCATCGTTATTTGAACATAGAGTCTTCACCTTTCTACATGTCTGCAACTCCACTTTCTTCTTTCACTCCATAAAAATATCCAGGACCTCATGTTTATACTTTATAGGGTATACCCAATTCTTCCTGGAATAGTCATAAATAAAAGTGACAAAATAGTTAGTCCCACTAAGTGATGTGTTCTTGGAAGGGCCCTAAACATCTGTGCGAACGTAATCCAATATACATTGGGTGTTGTGAATAGCGATACCAAACTTCACTCTAGTCTTCTTTCCAAGTATACAATGCTCACACAGCTCCATCTTGCAGGTTTTAGCACATTTCAAAAGCCCCTGTTTCACCAATGACTGCATAGACTTATCACCTGTGTGTCTATTTGGTGGAAAATTTAGAGTAAAAAGAATAAAAGAAATATATTTGATTTGTATTCTCTTAATCTCAATTACAATTTGGATTTTCGATTGTAAAAGAGAGGAAAATGATCTGGATTCTCACCTTTGTTTAATTTCGGGTTCTTCACAGTGGCGATGGAGTGCCTCCATCGAATGTTCACGTCGAGTTTGCTCTCCGTTGACGATCCGAACGTCTTGATTCACTGGAACGATATCTTCTCCTTACGATTGGACGCTGTGGAGAACTTGCAAAGCAAGTTTGAAACTCTGA
Source organism: Asparagus kiusianus (assembly GCA_022839385.1). Classification (NCBI taxonomy): domain Eukaryota; kingdom Viridiplantae; phylum Streptophyta; class Magnoliopsida; order Asparagales; family Asparagaceae; genus Asparagus; species Asparagus kiusianus. Next base: position 439,056 of record BQKN01065534.1, on the reverse strand, counting down.
AAGAGTTGATAACCCAGAGCGAGTTTAAACTCTTGAAAAAGAGTTGATTTAAATCGAAAATCGGTTAATAGCCAAGTGAATTTGCTGTTGCTCAAGGATGACTCAAGATCTCCTTGTTGCCAAGTATTTCTCTCCAGCCGATCTCCTCAAAAGCCAGCCTTTGATCTCTTCTTTGCTGCTGAAAAGAGGATCGATCCGAGAGCCAAAAACCGAGCCCAAACTCCGTTGGATTTTCCCCTATTTATAGGAGATTAAGGGGTGTAACCAACCCCTAAATCCGCTCTAATGTGGACGAGAATCCCTCAAAACGTGGGGAAAACTGTTCTGAAACCGTTCGACTCATATTTGAATGAGTCAAATGCCCAAGTTGGTGTTCAGGACCCTAACCCCCTATTTTAGACTGGAGACGCGGAGTTGAGCACCCGTTGGATGTTGAAAAACGTGAGGGCCGCTCGCGTTTTGTTTGCTGAGGGTTGGAAACACGGGGGTCGTCTGCGTTTCAAGAATTGAAACGCGAGAGTGAATTCTACGTTTTAGAAGGAGCTAATGACTTATAGCTTCTTCTGTAGAGCGTTGCAAAGACCATTGTTCAGTAATCTTTGTCTTGGCTCCTTGAAAATACGAGAGTCGTCAGATTGTAACTCCCGATGTTGATTGTAAAGGCTGTTGATTAGAGCTTTCATCAGTTGTTGCGAAGGTCGTCAGATTGTAACCTTCATCGATCTACGTGAAAGTCTTTAAATTGTAACCTTCTGGAAGTCGTCAGATTGTAACTTTCATCATCGGTGTTTGATGGGAATTGGCTATCTGTTGTGATTTTTAGACAGCCTACAGTGTCCTAGTCTCATGTGCCATAGAGTGGTAGTGTCCTCCTCTGTAGTGATAGAAGCTGTCAGACCCTCTGTAACTGTTTTGCCCTTCAAGTAGTATAGGAAGTTTTTCCTGACTCCTCGCATCACCACCATAGAACCTTTCGTGACCTTCATAGTAGCATCGTCTAAAGTCACCCGATAACCAACTGCCGCCAAAGTACCAAGATAAATAATGTTCTTCGTCAACTGCGACACGAACCTCACTTCTTTCAACTCTCTCACCACACCATCATGCATCCTAATCTGGACTGAATCAATACCACCAATAGGATATATATGGTCATTACCCACAAGCATGACATCCCCTCTTTCCAGCTCCTCAAAGCTGGAGAACCAGTCCTTCCTCGGGCAAATATGATATGTGGCTCCCGAATCCAACATCCACTCCGTAGAGTCGGCATAGCAAATCGATGGTAATGTAGGGTACAAATAACCTGAAGAATCTGAATCTGAATGTTTACCAACAGCTTTTACAACATTCACTTCTGAAGCTTGTACAGCTTTTCCCTTATTCTTCCAGGCTTTGTCCTTCAACTTTGGGCAGTCAATCTTTCAATATCCCTCTTCTTTACAAAAACGACATAGATTTCTACCAACATTCTTATAGGCACATCTATTCTTCGATTTTGAGCGGTTGACTTGGCGACGGTTTGGACTACGGTCTCGAACTGCTAATACATCTCCCGATGCCTTCTCGGAGGGTTCGCCATTACTCTTCTGTAGGGTAAAAATTTGATCCCCCGAAAATAGGGGATTTCGTTTGTATTGATAAGAACAGCTTATTACAAACTAATAATCAAATGTTTACAACAGAAGCGGAGGGAATGCCCTCCTTGTTTAACGTGGGTTCCTCGGTAGCGATAGGACGCTTCGCTCGGTGCTCGTGCCGAGTCTGCTTCCCTTGGACGATCTGATCGAAGTTGCTGTCGGAGCTTCGGTTCTCAGTAGAAGGTCCGGTGTAAGTGGGTTCGAGTCTACCCGAGAGCCTCAAGTCGGAGAGTTCCGACGAGTCTCTTCAAATGAGGGAGCCTTTAGCAAAAGAGCCAAGGTTCAACCTTTGGGAGATTAGCCAGCAGAATATGCAACAGCCAATCAATCTCCAACTAGGCAGACCTTCCCCCCCTTATGCTGGCTGAAGGTGGGTTTTAAATAGGCAAGGGATGGCATGGGCCATCCCTTGATTTGTGGGATTTGACCACTAGTAGAGGTCAGGGAGCCAGCCGCCCTAGCTGTGGGATGTGACCACTTAGGGGGTCCTGTCAGCCGTCCTAGCTGTGGGGTGTGACCACTTAGGGGGTTCTGTCAGCCGTCCTAGCTGTGGGGTGTGACCACTTAGGGGGTTCTGTCAGCCGCCCTATTCTTGCTAGGTGAGGAGCGCCAGGCTTTCTCCCTTGATTTGTGGGTTTTGACCACTGATGTAACTGTTCCCATACTCCAAGTGGGCAGTTGACAGCGAGCTGGCGAGTCTGCAGCTTTGACTTAGGTCTGCAGGCGATCTTGAGACTGCAGGCAGATTTGCAGGTGCAGGTGAAGCTGGGGACTGCAGGCGGATCTGGAACTGCAGGCGGATTTGAGTCTGCAGGCGGATTTGGGTCTGCAGGCGGATTTGCAGACTGCAGGCGGATTTGCAGACTGCAGGCGGATCTGGGACTGCAGGCGGATTTGCAGACTGCAGGTGGATTTGGGACTGCAGGCGGATTTGCAGACTGCAGGTGGATTTAGGACTGCAAGCGGATTTGCAGACTGCAGGCGGATCTGGGACTGCAGGTGGATTTGGAACTGCAGGCGGATCTGGGCTGTAGGCGGATTCGAGCTGCAGGCGAGCTCTTGAGCGTGGATTGAAGAATAGGCCGTAACTTTCAAACCGTAAGTCGGAATTGGACGAATTACATATGAAAATCGCCTATCTCGACGAGACGAGGCCATCCGAACCAAGCCAAAGGCTTCGGTTCGCTTCCTCTGTTTCGCCAAATTCCTTACGGTTTGGGAGATATCGGCGTTTTTCCCCTTTTTGCTGTTTTCGGGCGAGATTTTAAGCAGTTTTGTTCTGAACTTCTCTGATAAGGATTAAAGGCAATTTTTATTGCCTACATCTTCCTCAACTCATAATTCATCAATGCTGAGATCACCTCCTTGTAGCTAACAATAGTTCTTCCATTGATCATAGTGAGAACGAATGTACCATAATCATCCTTTGGCAATGAACATAAACGTAATATCGCCTTGTCTTCATCCTCAACCACGATGTTCACATTTGTCATATCTGAAAGTAGCTTTATGAAATTATTTACATGCTCCCTAATGAAAACTCCCCTCTTCATCTTGAACTGGTAAAACCTCTTCTTCAAGTGAAGCTGATTCTCAATGCTCTTCGTAAGATACTTCTCATTGAGTGTTTTCCACATTCTCTTTGTCAACGTCTCGTTCATCATGTCATAAATAAGATCCGGCGTCAAGCATGACCGAATAACTCAACAAGCCTTACTATTCATTTTCTTCCATACCTTGTCCTCCATGTCAGCGGGTTTCTCTTGTAACTCAAGAGTCTCCTCCAAATTCTATGCATCCAATGCATCCATCACCCGACATCTCCATAAACCAAAATTAATCTTACTATCAAACTTTGGAACATCAATCTTCGTGTTATTGATGCTCAGACTCTATATCGTCTTCGTAAGAGACGAACCTAATGTGCTTGCTTCTCCCATATTGTCGATCTAACTTTTTAAATAGGAATCCTTCAGCGAATCCTTCGAACAAGTCCCAAGCCAAACCCGAAGCTCTGATACCACTTGTTGTGCGCGGCGGAAGCTCGAAACCACACAAATAAGAATGAGATAATTCACAACTAATAAGCCAAATACAATATCACACCAAGACAAATGAATTTTACGTGGTTCAGTAAGTTGCCTACATCCATAGGGCAAGGAGGAGGGGGGGGGGGGGGTTCTTACTATTAGAAATCAAGAGAATACAAATATGGTTATAAATCTCACCAAATAAACCCTAAAACAAACCCTCTAGATCTCTCACAGCTCTCCCACAATTGAATGCAGCTATCCCCTCTCAAAGACTACACAAAACATTCTTGCTTAACCCTAATTAATTAGGATTAAGATTATATATCAACTCAGAACAAAACGGGTCAAAAAACCAAATTCAACTGTAGACCCGACTCGCGATCGATCGCAGAACCACACGTGGTCGACCGGATCCAACGACCAAGACTAAAAACCCCTACAGGGTTTGGCCGATCAACCGCAGAACCCATCGCGGTCGACCGCGAAAAGTCTAGAGACTTTTCTCAGTCGTGTTCACGTTTGCGATCGACTGCCGCGTCATCCGCAGTCAGCCGCGAAACTGCCAGAATGTCTCATGCTGTTTTTCCTACGGTCTTCGTCGCTGTGCTCGCCATTTCTTCATATAACAAGGGGATGAAGATAGAAGGAGTGTGATTAATTAATCTAATTTGTGTTTGTCTACAATTGAAAATAGGAAACGAATATTCACTTGCTTTGCTTGGCTTTTTTCTCTCTCCATAATTAACAGATGAGATGTCAAAAAATATCTTCAGACATATATGAACTTAATTATGTGAGCTTGTTTCATAAATAACGTAAAATATTTCAATTTAGATTTTTTTTTCTAGTGTTATCTACTTATTTATTACTAAAGGAGAACAATCAAAAAGATAAAATGAATAGTAAATCATAATCAGCCTACCCAATCCACGTTTTCCTAAAAAATTTCCGCCTTCTTTTTTTAACCATACAGTCCTCAGAAAATCACCACGATTCTCTCTCTCCCTCAATATTTCTCTCTCGCCCTTTCCCTCTCTCAAAAAAAAAAAAAAAAAAAAAATCTTCCCCTCTCAAGAGCGGCAGGGGAAAAAAAGAGAGGAAAACTAAGAAGAAGAAAGGTAGGAAGGAAGAAAAGTAAAAAAAAGACAAGTCAAATATTTCGTGCTCTAAAAAGGTAAAGAAATTTGAACAAAGAGTATAAATGAAAGTGGGGATGACAGTTTACGGTTCAGGAGACAAAGTGGGGAGATGCAGTTTACGGTAGTTAAGGAACTCCGCACGCCCATTTTTCTAAACTTAAACCATCATTTATCTCAACAATAAAGGCCATTTAAAGGAAAAAAAAGAGAAGTTGATTTTTTTATTAAAAAAAATAAAACTGTGAATGGAGATGACGAAGTTCTTCATCATTCTGTATTTTATCATTCATTTCATTGCAAATGTTGAAGCAAGAAGAGTTGCGCATTTAGGAACATTTAATGTGAGGAGCTATGGTGCTAAAGCTGATGGAAGGACTGATGATAGTAAGGTAATTAAATTTTCGTCAAAATTTTTTAGAACAATAACTTACGTTGTTAATCTAAATTTAACGCTGTTATGAGCTCTTTTTCTTTATTATTAACTTAAACCGAATTTCATCTCACTTTTCTTCGTTTTTCTCCTTCCCATTATCATTTTTTCAGTAAACTTTTTTGAGGATTAATGGACCTTGATGCATAAGCCATTCTTCCGTATTCGTACAATCAAATTTCTTCTTCCATTTTCTAACCTCTTCGAATAATTATGAGATCTTTTAATTGCTAACAAAAATAAAACCTCTCTACCATTATTTTTTAATTAATTCTCTTAGGACATAATTATGCCCCCCTTCCAAACTACATGATACGCTTAAATTTGAACTCTTTAGTCCATTGATTTTGATCCTATATACATATTTGAATGGTTTTTTTAAAGTTTGTTCACGTATAGTTAATCTTACCTATTCGAAGCATCCAGTAACATATTTTGTTCTCTAACAAAATATAAATTCGCAATGTCATTATTTTTCATCGCCGTTCTTCACCGCAGGCATTCGCCTCGGCGTGGACAGCCGCATGTTCATCCATCGGCATCGTCACCATACTCATACCTTCAGGCACTTACCTCCTCGGCCCTACTCAATTTCGTGGGCCTTGCAATAACGTCCACTCTCTTAAAATAGAAATGCAGGCAATTATATTTCTTTTAATTTTCTCACTCTACTAAAAATTTACAAAATCCCTCACGTAAAGGCTCATGTTCATCTAGTACATATTTCTTAACGCAGGGAACTTTGCTCGCCACAACGGATTTATCCAAGTATCCGAGCGACGAGTGGTTCGAATTCGCGAGCGTCAATAACTTGACGTTAACCGGAGGAGGCATTTTCCACGGCCAAGGAGCTGTTTCTTGGCCTTTTAATAAATGTCCGACGAAAAAGGACTGTAAAGTTCTTCCCACTGTAAGCACTGCTTCTTTTGAACCCTTCCGATAAAATGTCGACGAGAAACTTGCGTTTATGGATTATTTTCGCAGTCGATAAAGTTCATCGGGACGACAAACACTGTGGTGGATAACATTTCGTCAGTCAATCCAAAATTCTTCCATATAGCTATTTTGGGGTGTACCAATTTCAAAGGAACGAATCTCAAGATCGCTGCCCCGGCGAATAGTCCGAATACTGATGGGATTCACTTGGAGCGTAATTCTCGTGTGAGCATTCACAGGTCGAGTATTGCGACCGGAGATGATTGTGTCTCCGTTGGTGAGGGAAATTCCGAGGTTTCCCTCACCAGAATCAAGTGTGGACCGGGACATGGTATCAGGTACGTGGATCTAGTCCAAATCCTATGACTTGTTATATATTCGTCAGAGGGTGTATTTTGCAATATGTCTTTCTAAAAATGTCAACGTGGGGATGATAAATAATACACGATCGAATTGACGGATAATAAGTACGACTGAAGATGTAAATAAAGGATTTTATCTGAAATCTATCCAAATTCTTGGCAACATTGCACAGTGTGGGGAGCTTAGGGAGGTACGAAGGCGAGGGCGACGTCCGAGGGCTCACTGTCAAGGACTGCAGCCTCACCGGAACATCCAACGGCCTTCGGATCAAGACTTGGCAAAACTCGCCTCGGGCCACCACCGCAGCGAATATGACGTTTGAAAACATCGTGATGGACCACGTAGACAACCCCATCATCATAGACCAAACATATTGCCCGTATACCGATTGCCCATCAAATGTGAGTCATATATTATTATATCAATATTTCTTTCTTTTTCCCCCCGAATGTTTTGTTAAATTCTTATTAATGAAACATCGGAGGGTCAACAGGCACCCTCGAGAGTGAAGATTAGTGATATAAAATTCAAGAATATTAGAGGGACGTCGACGACGCCAGTGGCCGTGACGCTCAGGTGTAGTAAAGGGATACCGTGCCGGAATGTCACATTGCACGATGTCAGTCTCGACTATCTCGGCGGGGCAGGTACGACTGCCACGTGTCTCAATGTGCAGCCGGCGTTTAGTGGGACCCAGAACCCACAAAAGTGTCAGTAGATCGAGTATCGGTAGCTGAGATGAGTTGAGGGTTTGGGTCGGACAGTTCATTAGCCAATGCTCTCTCCGACTGATCTCTCCCTTCAACAGGTTGTTGAAGTTTTGTAACGGGGGAGTTACGATCGATTCTTTATCGTGATTTTTATTTGAGACTGTGTGAAGTGGTGGCTCGTGCTCGCGTCGCCCTTAACTCTTGCGTGCTGCAACTGTTCTACTGAAATAATAATGGTCTTCAGAAAAATGATTGAAAAAAAAGGAATTATGTATTTTTATGATTTTTTTTCTTGGCGTGACAACCCCTTTGAGTTGGTAGAAATTAAAAAAGAGCGGATTAAAAAAGGTCCCACCGAGATTTGAACTCGGGTTACTGGATTCAGAGTCCAATGTCCTAACCGCTAGACCATGGGACCAGATGCGAGTACATAATATATCATTAACTATAATTATTAAACGTGAGTTTCCATATGCCAGAAACCAACATTTGAGGTGCTTTTTGCTGTCACATCTTTATCAACCACGCGATTTTATTCATGATCAAACATAAACAAGGTTACATTCATCTCCAATCTCCTTCTTAATTAGGACCAGACAACAGAGAAAATTTCGTGACACTGAGCAGAAATTCTTTACTGATCTTTAGTAGGATATGAGGCCATCTTGTTGATGCCACACAGACCCTCAGGCTTTCCAGTGTTCCTCTTCATCCTTATGTATCCCTTCTCTCCCCACCTCGGACCCCACGAGTTCTTGACGATGATGTAATCCTGGCCCTTGGATGACCCGTATCCGACGGCCGCCACACCGTGATCAAGTTCAGTCCCACAATGCCCATCGAACACCCCCTGCAATAGCCCAAATATCAAAAGAATGGCGTTTGCATACTTTATTTTCATGAAATATTTTGAAACTGACAACAGTTTACTATTAATATGAAAATTGTTTGAAATTCATAGTACATATATTGTGTATTAACCAAAAACGCGTGTTAAATAGAGGTTTTAACTCAGCTTTTAAGTTTTAACATTAGATAAGTAAAGTTTACTAAACTGCAGAAGATAGCCAAAGAAGCCTGATTTCATGTATACTCAACTTTCACTTATTAAGCTGCAAGCAGTAGAAAAATGGACCCTATTCAATTTTGTAACTGAGCAGTTTAACTACCAAAAAACTTCAAAATTTTAATGGTGTCCTCTCATCGAAGAATAGGAAACAAAAGCTCACCCCACTGTAAAATTGGAAATCTCGGCCAGAAGCCTCAATGGCAACACTGACAGGTTGATGAGCAAGCGCCTTCAATAGATCCACCTCACTATTCTCTGGCACATCCTCGTACCCGCTAATTGTCACGAGATCAAACTCACCCTAAAACATCAAAAAACATCAATAACCATAACACCATTTATATAAAAATTTTGTAAGAAATTAGTTACCCTCTTCTCATCACAAGTTCCTTCTTCCATGAGGTAAGGATAATCATCTTCAGTGTGCAGGCCCCTGTTGGACGCGATGTAGGAGAATGCGTAGTCCATGACACCGCCATTGCATCCGCTGTTGTAGGATGTGTCACAGTCGATTAGCTCCTGCTCGGAGAGGGATGTTAAGTTTCCCGTAACGATTTGGTTTATTCCTTCGACTGATGCTACTGTTGAGAATGCCCAACAGCTACCTGCATCCATTATTACATCCAGTGAGAAAAGTTCAAAGTTCAAGGGGGGTTTTGTGAAAATAACCCTATAAGTTTAGAAGTGCAATGTTTGACTTGCTTACCACATTGGCCTTGATCTTTGACATAAGTCACTGCTCCCTTCTTTCTCCAGTCCACTGACTTTGGCAAGTCCATAACATCTGCATACCTGAACCCAGAAGTTATTTCTCTGTTCCTTATCAACTCACTCTTGACTCCAAGATACTTCTCCTTGAACTCCTCATGACTAAGATCAGCAAACTCATTGAGCCCAAGCCAATAGCTAGTCCTCTGCCTGTTCGTCTCATCAATGTGCTTGATATTGTCCATGAAGATCTCAAACCTCCTCAGCTTCTCCTTGAAGCTCTGATAGGATTTTCCGTGCTTCAACATCCACGATTCGAATAGATCGATGAGCTTATCAGTTGATCTGAGATCGGACTCGGGATAACCTACTATGGAGAATTCTCTTGGGAGAGCAAAGCAAGTAGTGAAGAACATTAGGAGAGGGAGGAGGTATGAAATCTTCATTGTGTATGAGATTTGTGACTGAGATGGATGAAGTTTCTAACTTTGTGTGATGAAATGAATAGGAGAGAGGGAGCTATATAGCTTCATGTTTATGTCGCTTCAAAGCAAAGCAGAGGGGCGCCTGGGTGAGACCTTAAGCACAAGATTGGTATAGCTTCAAGGTTGGTTGAATAGAGACTTCTTTTTAAAGCTTGACTAAACTTAGATATATCAAATGTTTTGCAGTCATTGCGCTTTTCAATCTCTTTACTGTCCTGGCCCCATTTGAATCGGACAGGGAGAATTCACTTGCAAAACAAGCTCATAAGGAAGAAGAAAAGAAAAGAAAAAGAAACAACAACAGTAATATAATAATAATAATAACAATAACAATATCAATAATAATAAATTCCACAGAAAGGGCTCTCTATGGAAAATTATATAGGGAGGTTTCAGGAAGGAGACTATGATGAGACCAATTTTAGATCAGTGCAATTAGTATTGGAACCAATATCATCAATAAAATTCAGTACAAACAGTTAAATATTAGTGCAAAGTAAATTCCAATTTTCTGTCGATGGCCCTAACGATTCCCCCCCCCCCCCCCCGCCGGCCCCCGCCAAAAGGCAATGAAATCAAAACTCACAGAGTAACTGAATAGGAAAGTACCGACTTACGAATGATATTTGCTCACAAATGTAGAAATTTTTAATCTGAAATGCTATAATGCAATTTCATTCGATGAGGAAAAATTGGAAGTGCTAATATATCACTACAGTTTGAGTGTGAGCAAATCACAAAGTATTGAAAAAAAATCTTTTTCAGCAAATCCACATATGAGTAACTTCCGTGATGCAGAACTTGTTGAAGCCAGCACCATCGAGAAAGGAGTTCATCAGCGCATGAAAATATTTGCTCTCATGAACCAAAACTTTCGCTTCCTCTGAAACATCTTGCCTGATTCCAAACAAAGATCACTGGTGCAACTTGCTACGAAGATTGTATCGCCAGCTTACCAGGTGGTATCAGACATTCTTTACCACTTAGCTGACCCTCCAGATTCATTATCTTCAATATCTCTATTCACTTTGGTGGCTTGCTAATGGAGTGGAGGTATATCGAGACAGAAACAACTCTGAAAGAGAAGCCAACAAAATTAAGGTTTATGCCCACCTGCCCATTTGAAGGCATGAGATTTTTGCTCGAATCAAGACAATAATCATTAACAATATAGTACTTACGTAGATCCAAGAAAGAATGCAAGGGAGAGATGAAACCGAAACAGGAATACCGATACAATTGCAGTCAGAAGCATTGCCACAGAAGTTGAATATACCTGTAGATAAATCCATGAGATCTGCACATCTAAAGGAGGAAGGAAATAGAAATAAACCATTTGTGTTAAATCTTATTTAACTACTTTGAATGCTTCTACAGATGAAAGATGTAAAAAATTGATACCTAGGCTTAAAGTGCACAATTTAGGTTTATTTGAATAAATACCCCTTAAATCATGCGTACTCACAAAATTCCCCCTCAAATCTCCGAAAACTACCCCTCAAATCATCAATTTTGGATAAAATAAACCCCAAATCAATCAATCATCAACTTTGATAGGCTAATTTGTAGTTGCGATGTAAGAATTGTCAAGAAAATCGTCAAATTTTTATTATTGAGTTGATGGTTGTTGATTTTAGGGGTATTTTCTCCGAAAGTTGATAATTTATGGGGTAGTTTTGCAAACACTAAAATTTGAGGGGAAGTTTTGCATTTATTCATGATTTAAGAGGTAAATATGAAAATAACCCAACATTTTATTACGTAGTGAAAGAAGCTCAGATATGGTAACAGTTTCTGACCTTTCTTAGCCTACTTTTATTTTCCTGTTCATTGATAACATAGCACTTTTGCCTAACAGGTAACCAGAATTTTTTTAACCTGAAACATTTAATCGGGAGACAAAATTGACCTTGTCACCACACACCAGCATTAGCCACTCTTCCCTAACGGAAACAAGATGAAGGTACTACCAGTATTTAGAGGTGGCATTCATATTTGTTCGAGGAGAAAAGAAATTAATGACTATTAGCAATCTGCTTCATGTTTTTATACTTTAAACCAAGAAAAAAGTAATGACTATTGCTTCATGTTTTTATACTTCAAACAAAGAATTGAGTTAATTACGCTATACCAAACTTTTGTTTTCCTTTAAGCCTAAAGGATGGGTTAGTATGCCTCCAGACCTTCTGCATAATCTTTTCCCTCACGAGATTGTAAAAAGATCCATTTTAGAAACAACAAAACTACCATTAAGCATTTTACAATCAGTGCCTTATGTCAATCAGAACGGTTATATATAAAAAAGAGAATAATATATATTGCTTATTCTAATTGGAATTATGAGGTAATGATATCTCCTAGCGGTCTCAAAAGTTCAGCTTCTTTTAGGGTGTAAAAAAAATTGATCTGTAATGCTGTGGTCATACAGGCATTGGCATAACATACTTGAAGGGAAAACCGAAACCCCCACCACATCTATACTAACCAACAGGTCCAACACTACCATGCTTTGTTTAAATGCATTTGATCAGAGGTCAAGATCAATATCTACAGATAAAGGTCAAGGTAGCTCTTGAATTTACTTCTTCTAATGGAATTTACCTTTTCACAAATGAATTTCTGAAAGTTATAATATTTACCTTTACAATGTTATCTGCATATTTCATTACCATGGATACAGCAATTCCACTGCAAATATACTGAAGTCAGAATACTGAAGAGATGTAACATATTGCGAGAAGCATTTAATATAACTTTTACCTGAGAGCATGATTTAGAATCATGCAAACAGTGATGAAAGAATAACCTTGGAAGAAACCTCTGCAAGACAAAATATATTGGAAAAAAAATCCAATATGAATGCTAAATTCAAGATAATAAATGCAGGATGAAATGTCATATATGAAAGCGGAGGAATGCTTCAAGCTTACTTGTTCATGACTGCATCATAGTCCTGAATGCAAATAGCAATCAGGTTAAAAACCATGCCAAATATGTACAACCAGAAATTTTGTACATTAATATTTCTGGAAGGACGTTTCTTTATGATAGCCTTCATTTTGAATGAGAAAAAAGTTTAGAATCGTTCACGATAGGTGACTGAATTGATAAGAGTTTAAAGGTAATAGAAATGGGCATACAAAAAATGCATTATGTACCACTCTATTGATTATCCACCCTATTTATTCTGGAGGATAACGTCAGAGGAACTGCTTGCTTCCAGATAAGATTTGCACCAGTTATACAGATTTTTAAGGGAAAAAGCATATCATTTGGGACTTCCCACCAACTCATCAACTGATGAAGACTCTTGGCTGGAGATCGAAAAATTACTGAGGCAGATACGAACAGAAGGAACAGAGTGGTTTTTGACATTACAGGTTTCCCAAAAATGTTTTTAATGTTACCAAAAAAGGCTAGTGAGCCGCACAATGCCAGGGACACGTGAGCGAAAGGGCTCACCTATCTGCAAGCAGAAGATCTATTTTGGGGGTGAGGAAATCTCTCCTTTTATGTAGCTGTACATCCTGCAAGCAACACTGATGGGCTGCTTGAGACATTATGTGAGTACCAGACAGTAGATTTTTGGGTTAAAGAGTAATGCAATAGAAACATCGATACATAACAAGAGATACCTATCACAACAAATTCTAGAACAGTCTACATGAAATAATATGCATGTAAAGTAGTGTTGCATCCTATTATGTCCTTCAAAAGGAAAGTTCGTATGTGCTGTTTGATACTCCATATGTCAACCTAGAAAAAGCCTGCAGAAGCCAGGAAGTTTAACTACCTACATGGATGTTCCTGAGCTGTCCCTATGAACTAAAGAGGATTCCTTTCTCATGATCTATATTCAATAACAATTACAACACTATCTGTCCATTTCTCAACGCCATCCTGCTGACACATAATATGCGAGTCATGCTCAGGTAGACAAACTGCTGAGAAGGAACTGCAGGTGAACTCCTGGTCAATTATGCAAGGGACAAGTGATAGATTGCTGGGTGCAGGAGTATGCATTCTGAGTAGCATGGATGCATATATGACATGCATATGCGATACAAATTTTAGAATAGTATCCACGGAACAACATGACATGGGAAGAAGTGCTTGTTCATACACTTATAATAGAAGGTATGCACAGAGGTTGACACGTCCTGTGTGGAAGAAGCCTGGAGCGAGCAATGGAGGAAATTTAAGAAGGCTAGTGATCTTCCTACTTTGATGTGAGTACTCTCTTCCAGTAAGAAATCTGATATTACAACTCTTTCACTCCATTTTCACCAACAACCTGCTATCCATGAAGCCCTATGTTTGGCCAGGTAGCCAGCTGATAGCCACACTAATGCAAAGTGCGCATGACTGACAAGGCCTGATAATGAGCAGATCGAAGGTAAACTTTCCTACAATTGCCAGTAACTATGGAGATGGATACAAGCAGCACCGTGAAAAGAAGAGCAGTTTGATATCCTAGTAGGCTAGTACACAGGCCAAAACATAATGATCTTTTAGACAGTTAAGACGTTTGCCTAATGGTTACTACTGTTAGTTATCCATACGAACACATGCACTTTGCCGACTTGTGAACTCATATAGCCACATCCTATGCGTAGCAAAAGACCCCCCCCCCCTGGGGGGGGGACCCACAAAAAAAAAAGCAAAATACAGGTGAAGCAACTGCTTCAATAGAAACAGTTTGAATAAGTACCTGTGTATATACCCCAGCAAAGCCACTAAGAAGTGCCATGATCTGGAACAATACAGCATTGTTAACATCCATTTCAATGTACTACTAAATAAAATATTAACTCAAAGTTGAAACCTAACAGTTATCTGTACTCCTAATGGCCATCATCCACCCCTGAAAAGGTGTTTGAAGAACGCGATCTGAACTGCATGGTAATCATGTAACACGACATTCAGTTAGAAGATCACAAATTAACCAATGAAAAAAAGGAGATTTTTTTTCTAATTATCGAGTAGAGATTTTGAACCTTATTTTTAAAAGGTAAGTTATAAATTAGGATTTTACTTGATCTAGAAATTTAGTTAATTTGTCAATCTTTTCTATAGCCTAATTATTAGAAAAAAGATCTTTTATTTTAGTAGAACAAAAATTCTTTCTTATGAAGGACTATTAAGGACTAGATTTGTTGATGATTAAATTTTGAAAGTTTTTATATATAAAAAAATAGCCTATCTTCAACAAAATGCGAAGTTTGAAAGTTTCCATTTATAGTCTTCCAATTTTGTATCCTGTGATGCAGCCTTGGATGTAAATCCTGAGATGTGAATCTCAAAAGCACCTTGGCACTTCTTTCCTTTATCCTTCCGTTTCTTTTCTCTACGTTTTTTTGTTAAAAATCCCAAATCCTTTGTAGTTCAAAACCATTATGAAATACCTCTAGTGTGCAGCAAATGATGCTTTACAATGTCCAACATATACATAAAATGAAGTTCGTAGACAATGTCAGTTGGTCAATGGATAAAGCTATAGTGTGTGGGGAAGATTATGAAAGTCTATTGCCACTCAGGTAATGAACGTTAACAACTTTATATTAGAAGTAATTTAAAACTCAAAGATCTGTATACATCAAAGCCTAAAACAAATGGATTTATATTATGCTTACGATGCATTAAGTTGTGCGGTAGTACAAAAAGCACATAAGAGAATAAAAGCAGCCCACTGGATTTCACTTAACCTGAAAGAGAAAGAAGAATATCATTATGGATATGGATTAACAACAACCAAACTTCAAATAACCAGATGTAAATAAACCTTGGTCAGGGAAGAAGAAAAGGAAAGAATGTACTAGATATTAAAAAAATATTGAATAGGAATTAATAGAACAAAGTATTAATAAAACCAGAGTAAATCTTCGAAAGAAAAGCAAATCAGAATTTCTCTTAAATGGAGAAAAACCTTACTTCCTCTTTAGAATGATACGGTATAACACACCAGTGCTGATAATATTTAGGTTCTTCAGTATCTGGTAAGCAGGGGCATCCACATATTCAAAGATGTAATAATGACAACAAGCAGTTTTAACTTGATCATGTATTTAATTGTGTTATATTCAAAACTATATCACAATAAAGTAACCATAATAACACTTACCTGCAGTTAAGTTCTTGACTAGGTAAAGCAATCTTAGCAATGCAGGAATAGGATAAACATTAGCTTCGTTGAATGATGTGCTCAACCTGAAAATGCACGATGACAAGGAAAATTTTGGTTAACCCACTCAAACAAAAAATACCAGTTCATTATAGATTGCAGCATGCAAAATCTTTTAAAAGTAAGAAATGCAGGCATGCAGCAGTGCAGGTGGGTAGATGGGTAAGTGTGTTTATCTATGTATAATATAAATCAAAATCTATAGTGACTAAGACATGTTTTATCAGAAGTAAAATGAAAAAAAAATCTTAATTATATAAATTGATAAGTTCTAAGCAAACAACTAAAAAGAGTTAACAATATGCAAAATCTCAATGTGTCTTGGTTTTCACCTATTTCATCAGTCAAAGTTTCATTTAAAGCTCTAGAAAACTGAGGTTTGCGTACGTTCACTAAGTTGAGTTAGGAACCTTTGACAAACATCTGGCATGTGATTTCACATTGCTCAAAGGCCAAAGCTATAAGACTTTAAACATGCATCTAACATATATTGCTTTATATTCACTATAGATTGTACAAGTTACCTTCTAAAAAGCACCAATTTTCAAAAGACAATAGAAGAGCTTACTTGTTATCTTCTGTGGCACCTTCCTTACTCCATATAATCAGTTTGCCCCGATAACCAAAGGGCAAGAAAACAAAACAGCAGATAACACTGGTCATCATTAAAGTTTCAATTAAAGCACTAGAAAATTGAGGTTTGTGTAAGTTCACTAAAGCTGAATTAGGAACCTTTGACAAGCATCTTGATGAGGACATCTGTCACGCCCCAAAATCTGCAGCGAAAATTCATAAAATACGGGATACGCGACAGCAGCGACCCGTGCACAAGATAAGTCTTATGCACGAGTCAAGCCTGACAATTCATATCACATAGTTTATTTTCAAAATATTCATAAACCTGCTGATGATAGCAATCAGAGCAACTATATATACATGATCGGTACTTACAACCCACAAGCTCACCGTTATAAGCATTTTTACAAAACAAAACAAAATGTGCTGAAGGTAACATCAACAAGAAGAGGCTCTCCGTATAACGCCTCTCAGCCAAAAGCTCAAACCAAAAGTTCGGCTACTATGAAGCTACGCCGAATCTGAAAAAATTTTAAAAAATAACTGAATGAGCTAGCGCTCAGTGAGAACATTTCCCATTAGAGTTCCTAGATAACTAACAAAATAGTAATAAGAATAGTTCTCAGAAATTAACAAATTTCAAGTTTTGCATGAGAAATTCACAGATAGCAGAATACAATCCAAATATCGTAATATTATCATTTTTAAGAAAGAATACAACAATTATATTTCCTTTCTTATGTGCAACTGAATAAACTGTGAAATTTCTTAGAATCAAACCCTTTTTGAATCAAGGTAAACATTAAGAAGGATAAGAACTACTAATTTGTATAAAATCAGAGAATTATTGTTTTCTTAATTTACAGTCAATTATCAGAATCTTATTTCTCGATGAGTATTTTATGAATGTAAAAGTCACCCCATAGGTCACACTAAGACTACGAATTTTAGCCCAGTAGCAAGGGAATGCGTAAACCGCATCAGATAACAGATAATTCCCGGGAACCGAATGCACCTAACATTATCATAGGCTACCGGCCAAATACAGAGGAGCCAGAACAGATTTCAGAAGGGCCAATACAGAAGGGCCAAGGCCAATACAGAAGGGCCAAATAAAGGTGCATTCACCATATGGCAGGCAGAACCAATCTATAGTGGACTATTTGAGGGTTTAAAAACATCAAGATCACATGTCAAATGAGAAATACTTTGCATATCAGAATTTGCAGATATTTCAAATGAAATTGACAAGGTAAAGCTTCTCATTTCTGTTAAAACAGTACGGATATTTACTTTTTTTTTATTAGATACTAACTCACAGAAAAATCTTTGAATCTGTTAAACTGTTGAAATACGTTCCAAATACTTTATCAAAACTTTTAGATAAAACAAAGTCCACAAGTATTTGAAAATTGCGTGAGAGCCAAATTTATTTTTCATATTTTATATAGGAATCGAATTTGCTTTTCATATATCGTATGAGGCTAACATCGTATTATAGGATAGACCACAATAGACATAGGTCAAATCTTTAATATACATGAAAAGACATATTATTTATTTATTTATTTCATCACAAGATAAATCAAATATAAAACTCATGCAATTTCATATTATAAAAATACTAGTGAGAAATGAACTCACCTTTAGTGGTCACGACTTTCTCAAAATATTAGTCTCCCGAATATCAACCAGAACCTATAATGTAAGATATATGACTAATTATTAATTCAGAACAAACATATATTATAGGTAAATCAATTCATAATCTAGAGTCTAGATATAATCAATAATAATTAAATTCTACAGTACATATGAGCTTATTATTAACTTTAGCAATTTATTAAAATTTTATAACTCTCATATACTAGCTTCTGGACTTCCTAATAATTTATAATAATACAGGAGTTATAGGAAAATTATCAAGTATAAAGTTATTGTTTGCATCTGAACAAAAGACAAGGGCCTAAAAGATATTTTCCAGTCTTTTTCTTTTTATTTCAACCATAACTTATATTACTAAAAGGTTTGTTTCGAAATTTTTCATGGTTCAGGGGGCTTAAAGCAATTTCTCCTCTCCTTATCTAAACCCCATACTTCCTGATCATTCTTCATCTTCCTCCTTCGTTTCTTCTTCTCTCTTTTTTTTCCGGTTCCTCTTTCCTTCTTCCTCTGCTCTCTCTCTTTTTTTTCCTTTTTGGTTTTCTTCTCCTCTCCCCCCTCTCTCTCTTTCTCTCTCTCTCTCTCTTTGCCATGGAGGTAGGACGGCGACGAGGAGCCATCGACGACAAGGAGAGGCCGACGGTGAGAAATCCACCCCCAAAACAAGGTTAGTTTATTTTGTCTTTTTTTTCAGTTTGTTTCATGCATCCTAAACACAAATTTTTTTCCTTTGCAAACCCTAAATTGTTTTATTTATATTCATAACAATTTAACTCCTTCACTCATTCTAATTTGATTCTATTTACTAGATTTACTATAAAATTTGAAAGGAGATTATACCTCAATTGATTGGGATGTTGATTTGTTGCCTTGATCTCCTTTTCTCCCTTCACAACCTTTCTAATGATTCAAGAAATTTTATGGAGTATGTTCTCTGTGTTTGTTGGTTTGTTTTTTTTTTCAGTTTTTTTCTGCGATTTTCTTTGATTTTCTCTGTTTTTATTCTTCCGTTAAAGAGGTGCCGCCCAAAACGTCACATGGTTTTAAGCCACAAAGCTTTAACGTGGCAGATAAATAGGAGTTAGGGTGAAATTCCTAAAATACCCTTAATTAGTTCTCTAATCTGTAATTTAAAAAAATTCATTAATCAAGTGTTAAGGCATTAATATTTGGGTTATTACACTCTTTCCTCCTAATAAAAAGTTTCGTCCTTGAAACTTAACATACCTATATCTCGAAAGAGCTCTGGATATTTCTCTCGCATAGAATCTCCAGTCTCCCAAGTAGCTTCTCTTTCAGAGTGATTCTTCCACTGAACTTTCACATATTTGATTATTCGGCGATCATGTTTTCTTAGAGGTTTCGCCTACCCGAGGAGTGAAAAGATTTGGAATCCAAGGGAAGTTAAGCCCGAGATATATTAGTCATTTTGAAATTCTGGAACGCATTGGTCCAGTGGCCTACAGATTAGCCTTACCACCAGCCCTGTCTGGAGTCCACGATGTATTTCACATATCGATGCTTCGGAAGTTCATCCGAGATCCAAATGAGATCGTTGAATTGTCTCCAGTGGAGCTTAAGCCAGATTTGACCTATGAGGAAAGACCAGAACGTATTGTGAATTTTAAAGAACAAGTACTTAGACACCGAAATTATGAGAGCTAAGTGCTATGCAGGGCAAAGTGCTACGTCTAGAGGACGGGAGCCACCTCTTGAGGCCGTAGGAGCCACCTCTAGAATCTCACACAGATGGTACGATCTTAGATGATATGATTTGGCGCAACGAGGACGTTACGAGTTTAAGTGGGGGAGTTTGTAATACCCCAATCCTTGAGAGGGTGATGTGATTAGTATTGATAGATTTGATTGGAATACTCATACCACCAAGATGCATCTTTTTTTCGGGAACCCAACTCTTAGAAACTCCAAAGTTAAGCGTGCTTGGCCTGGAGAAATTCTAAGATGGATGACCCCTGGGAAGTTTTCCAGGGAACGCGTGAGTGAGGACAAAACATGCTGAAAAGACATGTGGTGGTTTGTGAGGCCAGTCCATCAGATCTAATAGCGTACCGACTCCGGGATTCCGGGGCGGGGCGTTACAACATCCAAATACGTGCACGTGATTTTTACCGTGTTTATCAGCATAGGAGACCGCGTTTCAACATTGTGGTTTTGATTTTCGGTTTAGTAGTTATTTCAATTAGTAGTATTTCAGTTGTAATAATTAATTTGAATTTTGAATTTTGGTTTTTGGATTTGGTAGTTAGTCAATTTTAGTAACTGATTGATTGTGAGAGATTTGAATGATTTAGGGAATCTTGTATTTTCTATTTATTTAAACACAATTGTAATCAGAACTATTATTGAACAATTGAATGGAAAAATATATTGGAGATGTGTATTTTGGTGTGAGACCATCGGGTGTGAAACCCTAGGTCTTCCTCGTACACAACCGCCCTTCTTTTTTTTCTTTCCCCACGTCAACAACTTCCGATCCCGTCCCCTGTTCATCTTCTTCAACCTCCGCCCACCTCCTGCTCACAACCCGTAGAACTTCAGCCGTTATCCTCTTCCACAAACAACCAACTCCGACTCCAGCCACCTCTTCCGCAACCGCCTAACGCCAGCGCCGCTAGAAACTTTCCCCCACAGCGCCCAACTCTCATCGTCTCCCCTCCATAAACCAACGCCCTCCAGTTCTTCTCCCTACTGCCGCCGAGCCCAATCCTCCCTTGACTCTCTTCTCCTCCGAACACAACCCCCACCCCTACTCCTTTCCCGACCCCGCCACCTTCAGACAACCCAACACCCCGACTTTCCTTCACTGCTCTCTTCTTCTTCAATCACAATTTATACCACCTTGCTCCTTCTCCTAACCTTGCCAACCTCAGGCCTCGACTCCCAACCCATCTCCTTGCCCTCTCCTCTGTTTCTTCCCCAACAGCAGCGCCAAACCCTTTCGCTTCTCCCCCGCAACCGTCTTATCCCACTCCACAAAGCCACCGCCTTTTAAACTGTCCTTCCTTCTCAGCAAGCACCAGCCCCTCCCCCCTCCCTTGTTCCCCTTTCTGTCAAACAGCACCGTCATCCCCTGCCCTGAACAGTAACAGACTCCTACATCCCTCTTCTTCGTTAGCCGTCTACCTCCAGGTCTTCTCATTGTTCTCGTCACGTCGTCGTGACATCATCTAGTCGACATTGTCGCCCTCCTTATCGTTAAATCTACATCTCGTTCGTCGCCGATTCGATTTCGAAGCCCGTGGTCCTTTGGTGCATGACCAATCCTGAAGCTGAAGACGCCCAGTTCGTATATGATCCAGAGACCGGAGTGGTTGATTTACAACTCTCTCAGTGGTTCGATTATCAGTCGTTTGAGACCGTAGCCGGATACATTGAGCGCGTGACTCCTCAGATTGCCGAGAACGTGGAGAGTCGTTTAGGAATTAGCTCGTGGCATCGTCGTTTCTATCCAGACACGTCGCTTCATCCCAGTTACGTAACTCTTGGAGGAGAACTCCTGCAACTCAGATTTGGTGTTGTCACACCGCCTCTAGAGGTCCCTCACGTTGAACCAGTTCAGCCCGACGAATGTTTAGTTTTCTTTCGACCCGATATCTTCGGAACCGCTATTGCGTGCATGTTACTATCAATATTAATATCAATTGCAATTGTGTTGTATTCTGTTTAATTTAGTGAGCGAGTGATTCCGTTGCCAAGTATATCTGCAAATTTATATATTACGAGTCGAACTTTATTAAAAGAACAAATCATTACATTTATTATCTGAATAATTTATAAAGGTCTAAACTTAGTACATTGACAACTTTTGCTTAAAAACCATCTAGAGCTTCACTTTATTCTCGAGCTTCCTACCTAGATCAATCGCTGATTTGGTGAAACATTATTGTCGTTGTTATCATACCTGCATACACATTGTTTCACGTCATTTTTTGTATCAAAGTGTGGTTCTAGGTTAGGAAATTTTTAGATTAGTTTAATTAAGTCTTTTATTTAATAAAAAAATTTACTACCATTCATCTCATTTAGTTGTTAATGCATACCAATCATCTCATTTAGTTCTAGTGCATGTCCACTCGCACAGGTCTTCCCTATTGATTAGGAGTGTCAAGTGAATCAACTAGTAAGTCCAACATGTCAGACACTTTAGAACCCGAACTCCTTAAAAAATTCGAAGAGCTAGCAGGACAACTAGGTACCGTAGTCCAGGAGTGCAGAGCTACCCGTGAGGCCCTGACGAATTTTCAGAATGAAACCAATGAAAGGCTCGCTAGGCTCGGAGAAGCCAGTGTTGCAACCCCGCCGCCGCAAGGTCAAGGTTATGGACATATCGTTCATCGACCCCCACATTAACCTATGCCTGATCCAGATGCGCAATACCTGAGGAGCATTAAAGTCGAAACACCGACCTTTGATGATAAGCTCGACCCACAAGCTTTTTTGGACTGACTAAAGAATATGGATCACTACTTCGATTGGTACGCCCTGACGGAACCCCGAAAGGCTCAGTTCGCCACAATGAAGCTTACCGGATTAGCCTGCTAATATTAGTCCAACCTAGAAACGTTAAGACATATTAGAGGTGAGTTACCGATTTTAACTTGGTGAGAAATGGCCGATGAACTAAAACGAAAATATCTCCCGCCATCGTTTTATCAGAGATTGCTCGACAAGTGGCATCGCCTTACTTAATGAACCAAATCTACGGAAGAATATGTTACTCAATTTGACGAATTGTTCACTCGATGCGGCACCATTGAGCAAGAGACGCTAAAGTTTTATCGAAGTTTAGAGCTGGATTGAGAAGTGACCTCCAAACAGAACTCTTTGCTAGAATAGAGACCCTTGAGAGAGCCTATGCCTTAGTTCAATATTTGGATGAAGCTAAATCCCACCAATCTCATAGGAGTCAAGACTTCTAAACTCATTCCTCCCAGTCCTTCCGTGCCCTTACGTCTAGTCAATCTCAGAGTCGATCTAACCATAGTTCTTCCCAACCTAGAGTCGACCTCAAGGGCAATGAACCAGAAAGAGATTTCTCTAAGATTGACCCTCACGTCAAGTGCTACAAATGTCAAGTGTATGGATATGTTCTTGCGAATTGCCCAACTCGTCACAAAGTCTCAATCATTGATGACCAACATGAATATGAACCTGAACTTGATAAAGATAAATTTGTTCATCAAGTTGACGATGGTACCAATGATTTTGAGGATGACGTAGATGATACTGTCTTAGGTTGTCTAAGACAAATTAAGATACCGGCCATATCTGTTGTTAGATGCGTCATATCTTAACCCAAGGCTTTTCATCCCTAGGCCGATGGTCAAATCGAGGTAGTTAACAGGAGCCTAGGTAACCTTTTGTGATCGCTAGTTGGTGAAAATCTTAAAAATTGGGATCAACATCGGCCTACTGCTGAATTTGCTTATAATAACTCTGTAAATAGGTCTACATGTGTCAATCCAATTAAATTCGTGTATGGTTACAAGTCTAGACAGCCTATAGGTTACAAGTCTAGACAGCCTATAGATCTTGTCCTTGTGTCTGCACATCATAGAGTATCCGAGTCAGCATCTGCATTTGCATCTTGCATTCATGACTTGCATAAGGAATTCAGTAAAAAGATCAACGACAGCAATGCCAACTATAAAATGCAAGCAAATCTAAGGAGGTTCAAAGAATTTAGTGTTGGTGACTATGTGATGGTCCGAATACGTTCGAAACAGTTTCATCTAGGAACTGTTAAACGAAGTGCAGGGCTTTTCAAAATTCTCAAGAAAATTAATGATAATGCTTATGTTCTCGACTTTCCTGAAGGTTTTAATATTGGTTCCATTTTTAATATTAAGGATTTAGTAGAGTACAAATGTCTATATTTTAACCCTGACAACCCACTGGTTGATGAGCCTACCCTGAGCCTATTTCTGAGAGCTCCCATTTACCTCCACTTCCCCAGATATCACTCCTATATACAGCACATAACATTTATAATATTATTGATAATAATATTATTTCTATTAGCGATGGTGGTATCCGTAGATACTTGGTGTGTTGGAAAGGTCGACCTAAGTCTGATGATACTTGGCTCGATCGAGGTGGCTTACAGAGGCTAGATCTAGATCTTCTTGAACTATGATAACCGTCCTGATTTACACTCGACAGGGTCAAGTTCTCTCCTACCTGGAGAGAATGATGAGGACATCCAGATACGTGCACGTGATTTTCGTCGTGTTTATCAGCGTAAGAGACGTTGCGATTCAGCATTGTGGTTTTGATTTTCAGTTTAGTAGTTATTTTAGGGAGCGTTTGGTAACCATAGCGTTTTTGCAGTTTTAGTTTTTTTCAACAAAAACAAAGAAACACGTTTGACAACCGGGACGTTTTTTTGACTTGTTTCTTTACAAAATCTAAAAATTAAACACTTTTCTCAAAACATCAAAAATATGTTTTGAGATTCTGTTTTTTGATCTAAGCCGCCGCCGCCCACTCGCCCATCGCCGTCGACACGCCGTCACCCGCCGCCGCTGGCCGGCCAACGCCGTCGCTCGTCGCCTCGGGCCAGCCGCCACCGCCCGCCCGTCGTCCGGTGACCGTCGTTGTCCGCCCGTCGGCCGACGGCCACCTGCCGCCCGCCGTCGCCATCGTCGTCGCTCCCTAGCCCGCCGCCGCCCGCCAGACAGCCGGCCACCCTCCACCCGGCGCCGCCACCACCGCCACCGTCGTCGCCCGTCGGTCGCCGCCCGCCAGCCACCCGTCGGCCCGCCCGTTGGCTGGCCACCGCCACCGTCACCACCGCCTGTCTGCCCGTCGCCACCCTCTACCCGTCGCCGCCCGCCGATTTAACACCAAAGCCCAAAGCCAAAAGCAAAAGAATGAAGCCCATGAAGCCAAATAATTTCTTTCAATATTTAATAAAGCTTTGAAGCCCAAAATGTCAAGAAAATGTCCAAAAGTCCAAGCCCAAAAGGCCAAGAAAAATAAATATACCATCAATGAACAAATGAAGAAGTTTTGTGAAAAAGAAAACAAATCATGCAATCTGGATATCTCGGTAATGTTTGGTATTTTGACCATATCTCCCTCGTATCAACTCGGAATTGGCTGAATAAATATTCTTTGGAAAGCTAATAACGAGATCTATAACTTTTATATTTATGATATCTCTGAAATCGGAGCATATCATGGACAAATATTCGTACAAAGAAGCACAATCTGAATTTCTGTGTTGAAGAAGTAATTATGGGAAGAATTTAAAGGTTAATGAAGAATAAAGCTCAAGATCTCTTCTTTCAGCAAAAGCCCATTAAATTAATAAAGAAAACAAGCAAAAGGTCCAAGAATTCAAACCCAAAAGCTCAAAGGCTAAAAATAATTCCTTAGGGCTTAAGTCTTCATCCAAGGGCTCTCATTCATTGTTATTTACTATAAATAGGGGTAGAGAGTGAGGGGTTGAGAGTGTGAAAAATTTTATAACTCATTTGGAAAGGAGGGCTACTCTTAATTGAGAAAGCCTTCCAAAAATTATAACTTTTGTTGTAATTAATAATAAAAAATTTTCTCCACTTCAAATCTTCTTCTCTTTATTGGATGATGATGATGGAGATGAAGAAAAGTTTAAAGGTTTGCATTTCTTTTCTCTTTTATTTCTTTTTAGCAATTTCTTTATTATTGATTATTAGTTAGATTTACATTCATGCTTGTAGTGTAGATTTATTTTCTTATCTTTTTATTTTTTTTACACTTTATTTTGTAGAGTAGATTTATTTTCTTACATTTAATTTTTGTAATTTATTTTATAGTTTAGATTTTAATTTTTTGTAGTTAGATTTATTTCTTGTTCATAGTTTAGATTTTTCTTTTCTTTTTCTTTTTGTAATTAGTTATTTTTCTTCTTGCTTTTATTTCTTAAGATGTGAAATTAATTCTTGTAGGAATCTTAGAATTGTATAAAACTAGTCTAATTTCTTTTATATTATATGAATTATTCTCTTTCACTTAAAATATTCATGTTTAGGATAATCAACTAGAGAACTAATCGGTAGAAGAATTTGATAATCTATGCTTATCTTAAATGGTTTGATAGGTTATGCTTATAAATTCTAGGATTATTATCTTGTTGTTATTTTTATCATGAATAGTAATTTTAACTTAGATGATAATTTGATAGATTATACTTTTCTTAAATGGTTTGATAGTCTATGCTTAATAAATCTAAGTTGAAATATGATAAAAAGATAATAGTTTGTATTTTATAATTGAGATTAGTTAGTAGATTAAATTCTAGATTTCTCATATCTTAATTGAATCATCCATCTTGGCTTTCTTGAATTTTTTTTCATTCTTGATTTTATTTCTTGATTTTATTCATTCTTCTTTCTTACCTTATGATTTTATTTATTCTTTGATTCTTATTTCTTTTCTCTAAAATTTAATTTATTGTCTCTTGCATATTCACAACAATCACTCATCACAATCACATTTATTCTTTAATCATATTTTGTCACGAACACAACATAAGAACCTATTCTAATAATCTCTTAAAATCACCTTCCTCGTGGGATCGATAACTTTTATACTATAAGTTGATCAATTATGCACTTATAATTTTGGTTCATAATTATGCCCCATCACCACACAATAAGTATTGATTGTGAACTTGTAAGTATTGTCAATGCTAGTGTAAAAATTGACCTGCCATATAGAGAGAATCCAATAACATTGTAGTTTGAAGCCATTTGATAAATAGTAAACAATTCTTAGGTATTCTTACTTTAGTCTCCAGCTAGATTTGCTTGTCGAACTACCCACAGAGCTAGACATATTTGTCGCCAGGACTGTGCAGAATCAAGCAAATAAATGAAAAGAGAGGGGGAAAACACAATGGGACTATGAAAACAAGTAACTGGGACGTAGAAAATGGTGTATGAGCTGATTGGTTTCTTATTCATAGTTTAGGATCAATCATTCAAAACATTATCCAGTATTTCAGCTGTTAGATATTAGTATTACTAGTATTCAGATCTAGCAAATATTATAAGATATTATGAGATATTATGACATGCAATTAGAAATGATTTTATCTTGTTCCTATTTTATAATATCCTCCTAATGATTTTATCCTGTACCTATTTTATAGGCTAAATACCCATATTGGTATTTTAATTCCACCTCATTTACCAAGAAGGTATTTTAATTAGGTAAACATATTTTAAGGCATTTTAATTGATTCAACTTACCAACAAGGCCATTTTTCTCGTCGGCGACCAGATTTCTGGCGAGAGCTCGTCACGTGAGTGGCACGTGATGACTTAAACTGATTTTTAGCTGCTGATGTGGCACAGATCTGTCATATTTTGGGTGAATTAGGATTATTAGAGGGTTAATTCTCTCCTTTAAACACAGTCACGTCAGAAAATTTGTGCCACATTAGCATCTAAAAAACACTTTAAGTCATCATGTGTCACGCACGTGACGAGCGCTCGCCGGAAAACTGGTTGTCGACGAGAAAAATGGCCTTATTGGTAAGTTGAATCAAGTAAAATGCTTTAAAGTAGGTTTGCCTAATTAAAATACATTCTTGGTAAATAGGATGGAATTAAAATACTAATATAGGTATTTAGCCCTATTTTATAATATCCTCCTAATTTCTATCTAAGAGAGATTAGAGTTAGATGAATAATAAGGTTAAGGATGGATGAATAATAATCTTTGCTCTATTTTTCTACATGGTATTCGAGTTTTCTTAATCCTAGAGAGACCTATTTCTTTTTCCTCGACCTCGGGATTTTACTGCCTCCATACTCCCCCTCGGCAGCTACGACAACACCTTCGGCGGCTTCGACAATATCTTTGATTTCTACATCATTTATTTACTAAATCTTTGTTGAACCTAAATAAAAAAGCCCTACCCCCAAAAAACCCTAACCTCAAAAATGAAAATAATATTGTTCAACATGGTACTGCTCATCAATGAGCAGTTACCCCCGCGTGCCGTTCATCATGAACACTCTCCGTCCTTGTCCGATGGTTGGATGCAAAAGTATGTAGTTGATTCCGACGTTGCTTCTACTGGCTGACCTGCCTAGGGTTCCTTTCTACTGGTTGTGACTATACTTTTCTAATTGTTGACGTCTTCAAATTCTGGACAAAGATGACATTATAAAGCTTTTACGACTAGCTGTTTTGTTTCCATTTGTAACAAGCTGGACATATATAGGTTATATGCTCCAGCTTTAGGGGGAGTATTAAATATTATTAGCTTTTTAGATCTAGCAAAGATTATAAGATATTATGTGATATTGTGAGACGTAATTAGATATGATTTTTTTCTCGTACCTATTTTGTAATATCCTCCTAATCTCCATTTAAGAGAGCTTAGGGTTAAATGAATAATAATATTTGCATTTTCTATTTCTCTAAAACACCCATATTCGTCAAATGAGGAATACCGTGCTAATATGATGTGCGTCTTTATAAGCTAAACCTTGACAATTAATTTTTTTTTTTGAAAATTTAAGCATCGCTCAATGTTATCTTAATCTTAAAAGTAAACTATACATATGGATAACTACTTTAATACACATATCATATTATCTATAACATTGATAATAGTAGAGTTAAACAATTAAACACTATAAGATCTGATGGGAGTGACTTGTGGGTCTGACAGTCTTTTAGAACTGACTACTGAGAGTTTTTTGTATGCGAGCTTTGGAGTCCGGCAATGAATGAAAATCTAACCTTAAAAAAACAATTAGCACTATTTTTTTAACAACTTTTTTTCTTTGGCTCCATGTGTTTTTTTAATGCGCTTTATGTTGCTTTGATACTTTATTGGCATCGCCGCATCAGTAAGAGCTTAAGCTGGAGAACATGTATGCTTTGATCCAAAATGGGTTGAGATTTTCTTGGGTTCACATGTTGTCGTGTTTACTTGGTTGGTACAATTTGGTTTGTCTACAAAATACAGGTCGAGATGGTATATTCATTAGCCATTAAGTTGAATAACTATGAATCGACGCACTAGACCTGATTTTTGTGAGGTGTCTCACATCTACGCAGTGTCAAGAGTGAATTCAGTCTACAAAAGACATGAAGTGGGATTTAGTCCTATGTTGAAAAAATGGTTAAATCAACTACTGAAGCACTTCCTTCCACCAGATATTTTACTTAAATATTTTGAACAACATCACGATCACTTTTCCTTCTTAGGAAACAATAGATCCTCCATAGTGGTTTCCTCATTTCCACTTCTTTAAGATATCTCATAGCGAAGTGTGAATAGTTCTTATCTTTGTTTTTTATCTTACTAAAGTTGACAGTCATGCGCTTTTGACTTCTCTGGTACAACTACAAACCTTTAGAGCTCAAAGTCTACCTTCATGGTTTCACCTTAAGACACTTCTCTAATCTCTAATGGGATGTCATATAAGATTAATTTGGGTAAGTTGCAATTTTAGCTCCTTCTATTAGATTGGAACTTGTTAGTCACATAAATTTCACTCCCTTTATACTAGTCTTCTAAAATAGAGAACAATGACATGAAAATAACAAATAAGTGATGTAACTATCTGCTTATTTTTCTAATTCCATTAATGCATACCATAATCTTATCAAATATTAGTTGCTTCTTTCTACTGTTTTAACATCCACTTTTGCTGACTTATTATAGGGTTCAATAAAAAATCTGCTGTAAATTGAGACTAGTTTATTGAAGCACCTCTCATGCTAAGGTAAGTAGGTAACACTGTGGAGTTTCCAAGAGCTAAATGCTACAGAGCAAACAAAATGGTAATAACTCGGGGTTTCATTTAGTGAACATAAAACTGACTAGTTAAAATATTTACAACGTAACATATAGATTCTTTCTTTCAAGAAATAACAAGAATAGAAATATACTCCAACAACAAGTAAAACACATTTATCATTTTCCACATGTATTTTCAATTGAATGTTTACAATCATTAATCATTTGCATTATTAGATCCGCCTATCCTTTCATAGGTGGCTGACACAAGGAAAATCCTGTACAAGTAAAGGTCATGGCATCTTCTATTAGTTTCCTCCTATATTTTTTCTATGCCCAGTTTACTAACAATGCTGTAAGATAACTAGTTTACATATATGTTATGACTTCGACAGTTGCAGGAGAACGTTGCAAAAATATGATTTACCAGTAAATTACTAGTGTGATGGATGGAACCAGTGATTGCTGCTGCACAAGGATTTCTGAAGAGTTGCCTCTAAAAAAAGTCTCACCCAAACATCCCCCATTGCATGGTTTTGCATGCACTAGTTGTTTTATAAAACAAAATCCTTTAAAGAAACAAAAAGAAAATAAGTTGAGCGTTGAGCATTATGTAGGGTCCAGATGGAAACATGAGCGGGATTTGAAGGGTCAAAGTACATGGAAACAAAGGCTACATGGACACAAGAGTTAGGGTTCCAACTTCCGAGTCTCAGTACCACATCCACAACAGATACAAAACTTCCATCTACACCACAGGAATTGGACTCATAAACACGATATTTTAGATACCTAACCATCCACAGCCCCTTTCCACATAGTACAAAAATTATTTTGGTGCAGCTTTTAGATTTTTATTGAGATTGAAACGGGAACATACCACCTGATTACATGCAAATCCTCTATATCAATTTGAGACATATCTTCATCCTAAAAGTTCCAAGGTGTCTATTAGTAACTTTACTACATATAAGAAAAGGAAAAAAAATAGTACAATAGGAAGCCACTAAACAAAATCCATTAAGTATTTAAATGAATGATCAACCAGCCTTTGTCTTATCAATTATTTGTCAATGTCTAGGTAGCAATTTGCATCGTAAGCTATGTCGTGTTTGAAACATGTATGATACACGTGCCTCATGTTTTTTTTTTAGAATTTTCCATTTGCCAGCATGTTGTTTCCATATCACCATATCCATGCAACTTAGGACCATGAAACAGAACAGGCAAATAATCTTTTCTAGCCATCAATTTTTAATTTTTATATTCAATATATTGAATTTCTACCAATAGTGCACATCATAGGCTCATTATAGAATGAAAATATCTAACAAAATTTTAGAAGTTTCCATCTGTTAGCATGTTGTGTCTCTATCGGCATATCCATGCAACGTAGGACCATGAAACAAGAATAAACAGATACAGCCCTCCATTTTCATATTCGACATATTGAGTTTCCGCGAACAATGCACATTATAGACTCGCTATAGTAAAACAAGATCTAATGAGCTTTTAGAATTTTCTATGTGTCAGCATGTTGGGTCCATATCGGCATATCTATGCAACGTAGTTACGTTGGATCAAAACAATAATGAACAAGTAATATTTTTGGGCCATCCATTTTTATATTCAATATATTGAATTTCCACAAATAGTGCACATCACCGACTCATTGTAGACTAACAAGATCTAACAAGCTGTTTAAAGAAATGATGAAATTGCCTTAGATTTTGGATATAAACATTGAAAAAGATAATACAAGTAGAAGATAATGCATATTCCTTTTCGATATTAACAAATTATGATTAAGTTCTAACTTTCTAATAATCAGAAATTCAATGCATCTTTTATTGAACTATAATATTTAGTTTACTTTCTACATTGCATATTTCTCTAATCTAATCCTTCGTAGTAAGTTGGACTGTTGGAGGTTGCTCCTATAGAGAATAAAATGAGAGAGAATTGCTTGAGATTTTGGTCATTTGCAAGGAGGCCATTAAATCCATCGGTTAAGAGGAGCAATAAGATTATAATCGATGGAGAAAGAAGGGCAAGAGGTAGGCCTAAGAATACTTGGGCAAAACAATTAAGAAGGATTTGATAATGCTTAACATAGTGGAGGAGATAACCTTTCGACTAAACTGAATTGAAGAATAGAATTCATATAGCTGACCCTAAAATTTTGGGATAAAGCTTCATTGTTGTTGTACTTTTTTATTTTTTACACTTTCATAAACATTATGCAGTTTCTGGAATAAATATGCTAAGAAATTTCCATATAAATCTATGTTTCCTATTTACTACTAGCTAAAGTAATTGAAATATTCATATGCTTGTGCTTGCAAAGATCAAGGGACCAATAAGCTATAGTAGAGGGTCATTTATTTCTCAGCTCAACTTCGTGTCGGGTTTTAAAGTGTCAAACCAAGGATATTATATAGACTTACTAATACGTTCACTCTCAAGAAACTCGTGAGAGAGCAGATTTGGTCCAAACTGTTTGAACAATAACCACAGATAGCACTATTCATTTCTTCTCTTAATTCAAGTATAAAGCACATATTTTTTATGAGTAGGAATCATATCACAAATACCCTGCAACGTGCGAAGCATTCTGAGCCACAAGTTTCACTTTGAGGGGGAAGGCAGTTTGAACCTTTCCACTGGACCCCTATTTGCCAAAAAGAGAGTTCACATGTTGGAACGTTTTGATAGAACTCCTACTCTTTTTTAATGCACTAAAAGTTGTAGACTTATCGATCAACACAAATTCAGTCTAGGATTTAGTCATAAAAGATATTTGGTTAACCCAACATTGAAATATGACAAAGTACATAGAATAGAGTTGTATATTTTTAGATGAGGCTGTAAAGAATTTTTCAGAATTTTTGCCTAAACTAACTATGCACAGTTTATATACAAATTTGGTAAGATAACCATATCTGAAATTACCAGGGAAATCAAAGGCTTCATATCGGAAACCCAATTGTCCCAAATGCAAACCACATTAATTAAACCAAGTATACTATTTACTGCATTGTTTTAAATATCGGCCGATAATCGATATTATCGGCCGAGTTATCGGATTTGGGAGCTCTCCGCTAGGATAAATTGGATTTTTAATCGGTTATCATTTTTGTAGGTTTATCGGCGATTTATCGGCATTCATCGGCCGATAAGTAAGACTTTTTTATCGGGATTATCGGCCCATTTTGACTAACATTATATTTTTTCAAGGCTATGATGCAAGTTTTACTTTCTACAGTTTGTTAGTGATTCTAAACATGATGATTTATATTTTGGTATGTTTATATTCCATTAAGCATGATTAGATTATATTTTTTAATTGTTATATTATATATACACATCATCCAGTATATCACTCCGATAAATACTACTTATCCACGATATATCCCCGATTTTCGTTATCCGATAAGGATTTTGGCCGTCCGATAAATCCCCGATAACCGATATTTAAAACCTTGATTTACTGTTTGAGCTAATAGTAGATTATAAAAGGGACAAGTTACCAAATTGATCTATTTTGTTGATCATAAATACCAAACTTATTATCTTTTCTTACTCTGCCGATGATAAGATATATACTGTAGGACAAGGTGACAACAAGGACTAAACCCTAACCCTAACCTTACCAATTCATGTCAAAACTTACTCAAATATAAATATAGTCATCATGTTTATGATAAACCCTAAACCTAACATTAACAATTACTACTCAACCCAAAGCAGTAAACAGATTCACTCAATTATCCGAAATTCTTGCAAAAAGGAAGGAAAATTCCAGAAATTACTACAAATATCCTGTCAATGAACAGATTGAGCTTTGAATGATAATTCAAACTGGAATTACCAGCAAATCATATTAAAGATGCTGAAGAATCAAACTCCTTTGCTCTCAGTTAAGACGAAAATGTTGAAATTATTAGAGAAAAGAAAGAAAGACAAGATAAAATTTTGAACTGATCTTAGGTTTTTCGATAGTTCATTTTCGAGGGGGGAGAGAGGGGATCTGATTTCAGTTATCAGAGTGAAAGTGATACTATCACTTAAATAATTGAAAAATCGACCGCATATGTTTTCCATATCTGTCGGCATGTTGTGTCCATACTGGCACATCCATGCAACGTAGGACCATGAAACAAGAATAGACAAAACAGCCGTCCATTTTCATATTCAATATATCGAGTTTCCACAAATTATGCACATCATGAACTTGCTGTAGAAAAACAAGATCTACCAAGCTTTTAGAATTTTCCATGTGTTAGCATGTTGGCTCCATATCGGCATATCCATGTAATGTAGTTATGCAGGACCTTGAAACAAGAACGGACAAATAATGTTTTTTCGCTATTCATTTTTATATTCAATATATTGAATTTCCACAAATAGTGCAGATCACAGGCTCATTGTAGAATAACAAGATCTAACAAGCTATGTTAAGAAATAATGAAATTGCGTTAGATTTTGGATATAGACATTGCAAAAGATAATACAAGTAGAAGATAATGCATATTCCTTTTCGATATTAAAGAATTATGATTAAGTTCTAACTTTCTAATAATAAAAAATTCAATGCATCTTTTATTGAACTATAATATTTACTTTATTTTCTACAATGCCTATTTCTCTAGTCTAGTCCTTCGTAGTAAGTTAGAGGTTGCTCCTATAGCTGATAAAATGAGAGAGAATCGCTTGAGATGGTTTAGTCATTTGCAACTTGCAGGACGCCATTAAATGCATTGGTTAGCAGTGATAAGATTATAATCAATGGAGAAAGGACCACAAATAGGCCTAAGAGAACTTGGGTAAAAACAATTAAGAAGGATTTAATAATGCTCAATTTAGTGGAGGAGATAGCATTTTGATAAAACTAAATGGAAGAATAGAATTCATATAGCGGACCCAAAAAGTTAGGACAAAAGCTTTGTTGTTGTTATTGTACTTTGTTTTTCTACACTTTCATAAACATTAAGCACTTGCTAGAATAAATATGCTAAGAAATTTCTATACAAATACATGTTTCCTAGTGAACATATTTAAGTTAAAGTAATTGAAATATTCATATCATTGTAGTTGCAAATATCTAGGTGGTAGGACATAATATGTACAATATCTCTTGTTTCAGTCAGTGTTTTAAATGTCGGTCGTTATGTCGGACATGTCGGGCGTCATGTCGGATTTAGGGACCAAATGACACGATATGAAGCTTTTCAATGCGTATTGCGTTTTTCAGGTTCATGCCGGATATATCAGGGGACATGTCGGATATGTCAGGCGAATATATCGGGGGACATCGGCTATGTCGGCCGATTTTTCAGTCTGAAAATTTGAAATTTTTTTATTTGTGTGGTTATGTTTATCTAATCAATGTTGGGTTTAAATTCTTGATTGTCCTAATATTATTTCCAAAGAAAAAACCCGATCAGTTAGGGGAAACGGAAAAAAGAACAAAGTCATTTCTATTGTTCATCTTCTCTCTCTTTTAACATCTCATCGGTCTCTTCTCCGAGCTGATCTTTCGACATCAATATCGGGCAATCTTGTCTCCTTAACCGCCAACATCAAATTCCTCTTTTCTTACCTCTTTCCTTCAACATCAACCCTAAGCATCATAAGTTATTATTATTTTATATATTTAGACAATAGAATTTATTAAATATGTTTAGATTTTATTTATGATATTTATATTATACATATGCACAACATCTGATATGGCATTCTGATATTTTTTTTAAGTCCCCCCCACATATTCCTGATTTTTGCTATCTGACATGAATTTTAGTCATCCGACATGAACCCGACATCTGACATTTAAAACCTTAGTTTGAGTAATAACAAGCTCGCATTTGACACTAACAAATGTTTAAGATGATTTAATATAGGTGGAAACAGGTACAAGAAATGTATGAGGCGAAACGACGCGAAAATTAGCTTAAAAGTTAATTTCAACCATCTAACATCAAAAGTCAACAGTGAGTCATCGATGATAGATGAGTTCATCGATGGCTACAGGAAGTAAGGAACCTACTGGTGAATATAGAGAAAGTATTTTAGATCATCGATGTTATGTAGGAACCCATTGATGGTGCCTCAACACTATCACCGGCCGAAAGCAACTATTAATAGGAAAGTCGGCTGATTGCAGATTTTAAGTTTTAAGCTTAGTCTTTTGTCGTTCCCTTGATTTTCAAACTCTACCACGTTTAGGATATCTTTTTCTTAACCTATTGGAGATTATATGTTATTGAAAAAGATAGAGAGAAGCGAGAGTTCTAAGGTTTTGATTTGAGAAGAGGTTACATTGAAAGTTTTTATCCCCCAAGCCTCAACAAACTCTCCATCGTCGCGCACAACACCTTCGGATCATTTCAAAGAGGAGAGTTTCCCTTGGATTCATCATCTACACTGTTCTTCATGTTGTTACGCTTAGATTCATTGAAGGACGCTTTTTATCAAAATGGCTGTAAAATCCTTCATATTTTATGTGCTTAATTGTGATTGTTTAGTTTTGTTTCAAACTTATTTTTACAGTATATTCAAGCCGGTTGGAATTGAGATCTGAGACTAGCTAGGGCTAGGTGTTACTTATTGTGGAGAATTAGGTTAGATGACTGGTTTCGAATAGATTTTAGGATGTGGCCTTATAAGCTTACTTTATCGGATTTATGATTCAGGATAACTATTGGCATAGTGAGGAAGCCCCTTTGTGAAAAAGAAGAGTGGATATGAAAATGTTATTTGAATCACTATAAAATTTTGCGTGTTCTTGATTGATTGTTATTTGTGGTTAATTATCACTGACCGCTTTTATTTTATCTATTCCGCTGTCTATTCTGTGTTTTAAGTGAAAAAATAGTAGCAACCCTATTTACCCCGCCCCCTCCCCCTTTCTAGGCTTGCATCTCAAGATCCAACACTAGGGACCAATAAACTACAAAGGGTGATTCTTCATCAGTCTAACATCGTGTGGGGTTTCTAAGTGTTGAACAAAAGGATATTATATTGACTTAGTATAATTTTCACTCTCAAAAAAACTTGTGAGAGAGCAGATTTGGTCCAAACTGTATGGGCAATTACAACGGATATCACTATCTTTTTCTTTTTTTAATTCAAGTAATAAAAAATACATATTATTATATACACTAAATTCTGTAGCATTGTCAATCAATACAAATTCAAGATGTCTATGATTTAGTCATACAATATATTTGGTTAACCCCCACACTGAAATATCACAAAGTACACAGATAGAATTATTTATTAGAGGTCATAACGAATTTTTCAGAAACTTTGCCTAAAACAACTACGAACAAATTTTACACAACTTTTGGTAAGATAAACATATTTGAAATTACCGTGGAAATGAAAGGCTTCATATTGAGACCCAATTGTCCGAAAAAATTTTACACAAATTTTGGTAAGATAGCCATATTTGAAATTATCAGGGAAATAAAAGCCTTCATATTGAGACCCAATTGTCCCAAATGCGAACCACAATAACTAATCCAACCAAATATTCCATGCTTTATGGTTTGACTTAATAGCAGATTATTATAAAAGAAGTGAATTTTACACAAAAACGTACGTATTCATGTAAAAAACTACTCAAATACAAATGCAGACATCATGTTACGATAAACCCTAAATCTTAACCCTAACAACTACTACTCAAACAGAAGCAGTCAACAGATTCACTCAAGGAAAATTCCAAAAATTACTTCAAGTATCCCGAAAATGAACAGATTGAGCCTCGAATGAAACTAAA
This sequence comes from Asparagus kiusianus, assembly GCA_022839385.1. Classification (NCBI taxonomy): domain Eukaryota; kingdom Viridiplantae; phylum Streptophyta; class Magnoliopsida; order Asparagales; family Asparagaceae; genus Asparagus; species Asparagus kiusianus. The sequence goes on along the minus strand of BQKN01065534.1, from coordinate 401,571 downwards.
ATACCAACGAATCACATTCAAAATACTGAAGAATCAAATCCCTTTGCTCTCAGTTACGATGAAAATGCCTGAAACTATTAGAGAAAAGTAAGAAGAAAAGATAAAATTTTTACCTGAGTTTCGATTTTTCGATAGTCCATTTTCGAGGAGAGAGCACCAGGGAATCTGATATGCTGTTATACCTCTCGAAATCTTGTTTATTTTTCATCTGTACCCTCTACATCGTTGTAATTTCAATCAAAATCCTTTTTCTTTTATATTTTTCGTTTTCTCGCCTTTTCCGTGACTCGTCGCCAAGAATTGACAAATATCTAACTAGCTAAGATTGGCAAATTCTTTATTTCTGTTTACCCCCCCCTCTATATTGTTGGTTTCTCACCGAACCCTCAAAAGCTTTGTTTTTAGCTTCCTCCTCTCCTTTCTTTTCTCTCTCTTTGTTCTCTAATTTTTCTTCAAGGCTTTTTCCAAGATTCAACATCATTCTCTTTATTACTGAACTTGTCCCGAATTGGCGTGTATCCTATAATATAATCTTAACTTACAAACTAAGTGAATTGAATAATTGAAGACCCGACTGGATAAGACCCGACTGGATCCCTACCCTCTCGAGGTCTTCTTTATGTTGCATTTAACCCCTCCGCATCTTTGTATTTACACCAACTAATTTCCTAATCTTAACTATTAGTTTAACCCCTCCGCATCTTTGTATTTTCACCAACAAATTCGTCACTTCAACCAGTTGTATTATCATTTCCAAATCAGCCTCTGATTTAATTTTTAGGAGGCTCAGTTACACATTATAACAAAAAAAATTTAAATTATGATAATTTTTTTGTCTCTATGTAATATATTTTTGTGTCGCACAAATAGAGCGTGATACATATCAAAAGTATAGTTAGACCATGTGTAGAGAGCATCTTTCTACATATGTGAGAATGTGCCACAAAACTTACGACATATATATACATCAAGAGTGGTGACACATACATGTGTCACAAAACTTGTGACACATACATGCGTCAAAAATAATGACACATACAGTGTCAAAATCATAAAAATATAAAGACTGTCAAGATTCAACAATATAACTTTTCAGAATGGTCGCCCATCATAGGATTACTCTCACTAAAGCACACTTAACTAATGGAGTTTTTTTGGCTTACACACTATCATAAATATTTAATCAATATTATAATTAAAATCTAAGATTTATTATTTAAGTCCATCAATAGATCCTCTCACAATCCATGTTGGACTATTAGCTTTTTTCAATTATATTTAACTATACATTTAATAACATAAATATATGTCGTGATTTGCCACATTTTTTATTTGTATTGCTATTATTTGATTCTTTACAAATAAAATGATATTTTTATATATGTCATAAAATAAGTGTGAATACATACAACTTTTGTTATAGTGTACAATATAATATTTGGTGCTACAAAAATACATTATACACTTGTCATGCATACTAGCAAGCTAGGAAAGTGAATAATCAAGAAAATTGTTGTGCTGGTATGTTATTTCAAGGAACCATAAACACACTACTCATTAAGAGGATCGATTTATAACACAATCATAATCAAGGCATAGACTGTAAAATCAACCATTTAAAGAAATAGATTAATATAAATTACAAGAACAAATATTGAACTTAATTTCTAATATAAAATTCCAACAAACTTAGGAATGCCCCTATCTTTCTATACCATACTACTAGAACAAGAAAACATATATAATATATTTTCAAAAACAAACCTCAAAAAGAAAACATAATATAAGGTTAATTAGGTAATAAATATATTTTACACATTAGTTTCTAATTAGTAAGTTCCAAGTCATGGACATAAAGATATTCTTTTTTAAGTCTTCTGTTTATTCTTACATGGTTGATTTAGAAAAAAACATCATGTTACACTTATTATTCAGCACATTAGGATGAGGTTTGCAATGAGTACAATCATAACTCAGTTCTAATCCTTTTATTATTTCAAACATAAACTTAAACCAATAAATCAAACCTAATAACTGTTGTGTGCCGTGCGGAAGCGTGCTCGACAACCAAACGAGTTCGCGAGCGATAAGAGAAGAGAACTATGCCAAACATGAGTGCAATCACAAAAAATACGACACAAATCAAACTAACACAGAGAATTTACGTGGTTCGGTTAATTGCCTACGTCCACGGGGAGAGGATGAGGAAATTTCACTATATGGAGGAGAAATACAACGGGTTACAACTCACACAATCACTCAAATATAACTCTAACCAAAGATCTCAACTCCCTCATAATATCTCCCTCTCAATATGCTCAAAAGACTATTTTTCTCTCTAATGCTCTCTACTAATTTTCTCTTCTAAAACGTTCCATGTATATAGAAATCCTAAAACCAAAAACATACTAGCAATTCTAAAAAAAATCAAAATAGATTAGGAATCCTAATAACCTGTTACCAAAACAGATTTGAAATCCTATAACATGTTACCAAAACATATTAGGAATCTCAATAACCTGTTATCCAATAATTCTCCACTTCGGCGAAGTATTTCCAAAACTAAGTCGATACCAACAAGAGAACCAATGTGTCGTCTCTCTAAATCCGGCTGCACCAATATGGTTGCCTACATACCCCCTCTCCCAAGGAATCAAGTCGCCCGTAGTTCATCCAAATGGCCATGAACGACCTCAACAATCACGAATTTACAACAAGTTTTTATAATGATCAAACTTGTTGCTTGGGACCACCCTTGTGAGCATATTCACTGGATTATCTTTGTATGGACCTTCACGAGCTCCGCATCCCCATCTTCAAGAACATCTCGAACGAAGTGATAACAAACGTCGATATGCTTCGTTCTCGCATGAAAGACCTGATTCTTCGCCAAATAAAAAGCACTCATGCTATCACAATAAATGGTGATGGATCGCTGCGAAATACCAAGATCCTCCAAAAGTCCTTGAAGCCAAATCGCCTCCTTAACAGCCTCCGTAATCGCTATATACTCTGCCTCCATCGTCGACAAAGCCACCGTAGACTGCAAGGTGCATCTCCAACACACCGACACACTGGTCAAAGTGAACACATACCCCGTTGTCAACCGGCATTTATCTAAATCTCCATCATAGTCTGAATCTACGTATCCAATACATAGCTGCCCACCACTAGTGTCCCGCTCAAAAACCAAACCAACATTGAGAGTACCTCGAATGTACCTCAAAATCCATCTCACGACATCCCAATGACCCGGACCTAGGTCGTACATGTATCTAGAAACCATGTTCACTGCCTGTGATAAATCCAGCCTCGTACAAACCAACTTATCCTCCTCTGTAGCTCGAAACCCCAATGGCTGAGTCATATTGATTTCCTCATCAAGATCATCATGAAGAGATACAATTTTCACATTCAATTGATCTAATTCCAAACCATACTGTGCTACCAAAACTAAGAAAATCTGAATCATAACCTAGACTTAAATCTCATCGGAGTACCTTCAATGCCCTCCTTTTTTGTATACACACACTTGTAACTTATAGCCTTCCATCCCTTTGGAAGCTCGACAAGTTCCCATATGTCATTCCCATGGAGAGACTTCATCTCCTCCTGCATAGCTTCCTTCCGCAAATCAGCTTCCGAACTCTGGTCGGCCTCTCTAAATGTAGTAAGAACCATCTCATCGACACTCTTCACCGAAAATGCATATGCAACGATTGTGTCTATATACCTAGCTGGCAATCGTATGTCTCTCATGGGTCTTCGAATCGTAATAGAATCCTGAACCTGAGTCGTCGGTCCCTGATCCTGCTCAATTGTACTTGTACCCTCCAAATCATCGATGTGCTCGCCTGGCATCACCTCAGTCGACACTCTAATGAATACAGTCATATCTGGACTCTGTGGAGCTGCATCAATCTCCACCACCTGTGATATCTTCTCTGTCGGGATGCTCTCCACCGGATGAGAGCTAGGATGCTTCAAGATCGAAGCTTCATCGAAAGTGACATCTCTACTCAGCATAATCTTCTTGTCAACTGGATCCCAAAGCTTGTAATCTTTCACACCACGCTTGAATCCAACAAATATGGTATTTCTAGCTCGATATTTCAATTTATCAGTCTTCACATGATAAAATATAGGGCACCCAAATACCTTAAGCTGGTCATAATTGTGTGCTGGCTCTCCCGACCATATTTTCATAGGGGTTTTCTCCTCAATCGCAGATGAAGGGAGCCTATTAATGTGGTGGCTCATATAAGAAGTGCATCAGTCTAAAAGATCTTCTCCAAATCACTCTGCGATAATAAATATTAGACCTTCTGCAGCAAAGAACGATTCAACCTCTCTGTCACCCCATTCTGCTGTCGTGTATGACTAACTATGAAGTGTCTCTCTATGCCTTTGTCTCGACATAGCTGCTAAAAAGGGTCTGAAGTGTACTCGCCGCTACTGTCGGATCACAACGTCTTGATTTTTCTCCCAGTCTGTAGTTCTAATCTCTTATTCCACTCTATAAATATCTTTAGGACTTTACTTTTCTTCATCATCATGTACACCCAATAACGCCTAGAATAGTCATCTACAAACGTGACGAACCAATGTTGACCACCAAGTGATGTCGTCTTGGTGGGAACCCAAACATCCGTGTGCACGTAGTTCAAGATGCCTCTTTTCCTATGAATGGTTATCCTGAACTTCACCTTTATCTTCTTGCCAAGTACACAATACTTAAAGAATTCAACTTTCTCTCTCTTGGCTCCCTTTAATAGCCCCTGCTTGCATAGTACATATAGTGACTTTTACCTGTGTGCCCCAACCTATAGTGCCAAAGTCTGCTCATGTTCGCCTCTAAAATAGCTGAAGCTACCTGACCAATCTCGGTGCTCCCTTTCAGATAATACAAACTTTTACTGCGGACTCTCTTCATCAGCACCAAAGATCCCTTAGTAACCTTTACTACAGCGTTCTCAAATGTCATATTGAACCCCTTCGCGTCTAAAGCTCTAACTGAAATAAGATTCTTCTTCAACTGAAGAACAAATCTCACTTCATTCAATTCACGAACTACTCTATTATGCATCTAAATCTTGATGGTACGTATCCCACAAATACCATAGGATTGATCATTTCCCATGACTACCACGTCCCCATCGAGTTTCTCAAACGATGCAAACCAATCTCGCCGGGGAGTCACATGATAAGTAGCACCAGAATCAAGCATCTAATCATATGCATCCACATGGTTCACCTCTGGAGTAATCAATAGAGAAAAGCACGAATCATCGAAATCATTACCTCTCGTGACGTTCACCTCATTGGCCTTCGGGCCCTTCGTCTTGCTATTCTCCTTCTCCTTGAGCTTCGGACAATCTCTCTTTCAATGTCTTTATTCCTTGTAGAACGCACACTGGTTCTTCAAAATCTGGTAGTGTTCTAGACTTTGACCTGCCTCGGTTGCCACCTTTCGGATAGGGACTCATTCATCTCGTCGACAAGGCCTCTCCTGAAGTGCTAGCTCTGGAAGTTACTTTGTCCTTCCTCCTCAAATAGTAATTTGTTAATGCATTAGTCACTTTACTATATGTGATGGAAGATCAACCGTTCAACAAAGTGAGCACCAAGGTATCATACTCCTCATCGGGTAAGGAGCCTAACAAAATAATCGTATTGTACTCATCTGTTATCTTCTTATCCATGTTAGCCAAGTCCGATAATAATTTTGTATAGTTATTCACATGAGTCGTAAGCAAGGTGCCTTTGGATATCTGGAATCTAAATAATCTCCGCAACAAGTGCAACTGATTCTTAACACTCTTTGTAAGATACTTGTTGTTAAGAATCTTCCACATCTTCATCGCAGACGTCACCCCAATCACATTATATTTTAGCCCTTATTCCAAACAAGACTTGATCATCCCACAAGCATTCCTATTCATCTTGTCCAATATCGTCTCATCGTATTTCGGTGGTCTCTCATGGGCCATGATGATCTCTTCCAAATTTTGAGCATTAAGAGCATCCTGTACATCGCTCATTCACAAACTAATATTGATTTTGCCGTCATACTTCACAACACTAATCTTAGTGTTTTGAAATCCAACCCGAACTATACTCGCCATCGTCTTGATGCTTTCACCAACTTCTTCTCTCATTGCAAACCACTTCAAATTGTAAAGAAAGATTTAAACTTCGATAGAAATTAAAAAATTACCCACATAAACCCTAGATAGGATTCCAACACGATCTCCTAACCATACAAGGAAAGCGAGATCCCAACGGCATCTGCAATGTTATCTCCACCGAAACATAGAACTCTAAGAACCAAGCCTCCACAATGAATCTTTCTCCACCCAATGCCAAAACCCTAGATCTCAAATCTGGAGCTCTGATACCAACTGTTGCGTGTTGTGTGGAAGCATGCTCGACAACCAAACGAGTTTGCGAGTGATGAGAGAAGAGAACTATACCAAACACGAGTGCAATCACCAAAAATACGACACAAATCAAACCAACACAGAGAATTTATATGATTCAGCTAATTGTCTACGTGCACGGGGAGAGGATGAGGAAATTTTACTATATGAAGGAGAAATACAACGGGTTATAACTCACACAATCACTTAAATATAACCCTAACCAAAGATCTCAACTCCCTCACAATATCTCCCTCTCAATATGCTCAAAAGACTCTTTTTTCTCTCTAATTCTCTCTACTAATTTTCTCTTCTAAAACGTTTCATATATATAAAAATCCTAAAACTAAAAACATACTAGCAATTCTAAAACCAAAATCAAAACAGATTAGGAATCCTAATAACATGTTACCAAAACAGATTTGGAACCCCAATAACCTATTACCTAAACAGATTAGAAATCTTAATAACCTATTATCCAACAATACCTATATAAGCAGGCTGAAGTTTGGCTCAAGGAAAACAAGTGCACTCAAGGTCAAGCTCAGACATGTGTAGTACAAACTAAGCCTAACCTATCCTGATCTATTGAGTTTGGATGCAAATTTGATTCTAAAAATTCCAAGTCCAGATATATGAATGGATGAAGCTTGAACTCAAGAGAGAGTAAATGAGTTTTCATAGGCATGCATGCCTAAGAGAGTTTAGCATGAACATAGCTTGTAGCGGCCTGCGTGGTAGTAGAGTACAAATTCTATTAGAAAACCCACGTAGAAACAGAGCGTGTTGTTATTCATTATTGTGTGAGTTGTGCGGTGCTGGGTGATAGTTTGGGAATTTTACAATATGTCCGCTTTATGGTTCATAATGCCCCATCCTTTAGTGGATGTTCTGACAAGATTTGCATCCATAATAGTATGAGAGTACATCCTTATTAAAGAAAGGAAACTATGTCGAAGACGAATTATGATGGAAGAGGTTGATCATATCCACACATAAAGTTTGAACTCAAGAGAGAGTAAATGACTTTTCATAGGCATGCATGACTAAAAGAGTTTAGCCTGAACCTAGCCTATAGCGGCCTGCATGGTAGTAGAGTACAAATTCTATCAGAAAACCCGCATAGAAACAGGGTGTGTTGCTATTCATTATTGTGTGAGTTGTGCGGTGTTGGGGGATAGTTTGGGAATTTTACAATATGTCCCCTTTATGGTTCATAATGCCCCCATCCTTTAGTGGATGTTCCGACAAGATTGCATCCATAATAGTACGGGAGTACATCCTTATTAATTTTCTCCATAAAAAGACTATATTTAATCGTGAATTTAGAATTTTCCATAAATCGATCCCCCCTCCAACGTCAAAGAAAAAGAAAGGAAACTATGTCGAAGACGAATTATGATGGAAGAGGTTGATCATATCCACACACATCCATGATGCCTACACGACTATTCCTCTTAATTTTATAGAAATTAAATAAAAAAGAAAAAATAAAAGAAAAAACTAATTAATTTACTGATCATTTCACCGCTTTTCGATAAATAGATCGGCTTCAACATGTGGATGTTATGCATACATCGCTCTCACAATAAGTAAATAAATTGAAACAAATGTATCATCATTTAACTATTTATTGAACACAAAATCACCATAACATGATAGTCCTTGCATTTGCACTGAATACAACAGTTAATATTCTCCTTTCGAAGAAGGAAACAAAATGACACAAATAAGCAAACTCGGCGCCTCTAACGTTTACCAGACATTTCAAAGAAACTTTTAGCCTAATGCTTTTAACTCATTGCCCTTATAGTTGGTAGTTTCAGTCTATTGAGTTCTCATAGTAGTTGTTTGTTTTCCACTTTAGTTACTCTCAACAGAATAGTTTTTTTTTACTTTATTTATGGCGGAAAAATATCACGGGTGATCAGAATAATAACTATAAGGGCATAATGAGTTAAAAATATTAGGTTAAGAACTTTTTAGAAATGCTAGGTTAATGTTAGGGGCTTATCTGACTTTGAACTCAAGTTGACACTAGCTAGGAGAAATATGACACGAAGAGTCATATCCTTATAGCTTCAGGGTGAGATCAAGGTTCAAACCGCCACTGTCCTCATCTTGAACTTGATCAAAACCTGAGCTAGGAGAAGCCTTACCTTCACAACGATCGAGCAAATCCAACGTCACAAGCGCAGGCCCAGTACTATCGACCTTCTCTGACTCCACAATAGCCTTGTGTTCACGCCTCATCACTTCTATCTCCTTGCGATGAGCAGTCTGATGACCTCCTAAGGCTTGCAAGGTTGGAAAACATCGTTGACAAAATGAACACACATGCCTTGCATGTGACGATGATGTTTTTGCTTTAGAATCAGTGGGAGCTCGACCACCAATATCGCTCATGTTGATGAAGGAAAATGTCGATTGATGGAGCGAGAGAAGATTGAACTATTGAGGTCCACGGATTGACGTTTGTTATATTATAAGAAATTCCAAGTGTATCCAGTGAATCCTTTTCGAATTTGTCTTTGTTCAATGTTTCAGAAATGGTGGTTTTAGTAAAGTGTTTAATCTCATATGAGGAAATATTAGGCAGATAGGGACGGCAATGACAAGCGAAATTAATAGATTAATCTAAAGAAATGAAACAGAAACAGGGAGACGTTTTCTAAACAATTAAGATTCGAAGGTTGTTTTTGATCCTAATATAATTTTCATGAATGTATTTCACTGTATGAGATTGGGAAGTGAATAGGCAGAAATTTTGTTTTTACTAAGATATGTAAATACAATGATGATGGAGTGTATAGCTAACCTTACAAATATCATGTTAATTAGGTGCACTCGTGTAGCATGGCGTTTATAGCAACGCAAATTAACATTAGTAGATCACCCTCTAGTATGAAATTTTACGTCCTATCAAACTCAAGCACTACAGAAATCTCAAGAAAACCCAAAATTGTTGTAAATCCCTAGCTAGAAAATATTGAACACTGAAAAGAGAAACATTCTATTTGTAAACAAACTATTATTTTGCTAACCTTGCAATTTTTAACATGAATGTAACATCTTCACTAAATCTGCCTGACATATTCAACACTACTACTTCCATACGAAAGAGACAAACTTCCATCTAGTCCTGTAATAATCTTTTCAAGTCTATTGTCAAGGGGGAAAAAAATCAAAAACAGTAGATGAATTGTTGGAACTTCAGAGTTTAGTGTTACTGCAGGATACCAGGTAAGAACATTAAGAGCTTCTATATTAGCTTGTGATGTCTTCTCTTGACAGGTTATTATTATTATTATTATTAAGTAATTGAGAGGAAAAATTGCATTATAGAAAGTAATTAAACTCAAATGAACACTCGGAAACTTTTAATGCTCTGTTTACTACTGTTTATAAGGGTAAGAAGTTATGGTGGACTTGCATCTTCTCAATATTGAAAGTTGATCATAATACTATCCTTTGAGGTAGACTGAATCTCTTAAAGATTAGATTTCTATAAATTTGTAAAGAGGTCTCTTTCTTTTTTCTTTTTTTCCTTTTTGGCTAATGAACTTCATTAAATCAGTTGAGAATTACAGAGCATACTCAGGCATACCTGAGTTTAGTTCATCTCAAGTCTACCACAACATTGACAGATGCAAAGTGAACCATTCAAAATCTTGGCAAAAATCCAGTATAACAAATATCTCAAGGTAAATTCACACCCTGTATAACTATCAACCTGCTTGATTTAAAACTTCTGAGCCTAGAATCTAAATTGAACATGCACTCTGCAATGATATAGAGTTATGTGGGTCAGGACTTTGTATGAAGCCCGACACTTCTTTAAATTGATATGCTGTAAACTGTTGCTGTCAATGGCAACCTTTTCACTTCATCAGGGAAACACCTCTTCCCCTAATTTTGGGAATACAAATTTGATAACTGACCCCAAGAACAACTTCTCCTCTTGAAAGCAAGCTAACTGACATATTCCTCACATCCATGGAATATTGACATTCAAAGAAAAATAATTGTGATTTGAGGGAATATATCACACAAGGCACATGCATTACATGTAACTGTCCTCATATTACATAATCTATCATGAGTGAAGAGTTGATGAATTAACCAGAGGATAAATGCATGCTTACGAAAAACCAACTTACCCCAAACAGTTTGATGCCATTCAACCTTCTGAGTATTTTGAAATGAGATCACGATAAACTTGTGGTAACATGATTTGCCATGAGTACACCAAATTTCCATCTTTCTTATAACACTATTAGTATCACCCAGGTATCGTTTGCTTTCTTTTTTATCTTCTTAATTTTAATCTTTCCTCTCAGTTATGTCAGTATTCCTTCTATGATTTGCAATATGTTTAAAAAACAAAAATGTTTATTAGAATTATATTTCAAAATTTTTTTTTGCCATTCATCAAAAGTTGGATACATATGGTCATGTACTCATGCCACACAAATTACCCAATCAAAGATTATTCGACATTGTTGAAAATTTATTTATCAGCCCGGACTCTTGCCTTTTGATCTGAGAGAAAACATTATCATTAATACCTTCCACATTTGCTCAGCTAACGCATTTTGTGTAAGTAGACATAAGGACTGTAACAAGCTCTACTTTGTCCAAGATTTAGTTGGTAATTCAACCTACAGTCTAAAGAAACTAACAGAGAAGCAAACAATGTCGGAAACTTCTCACATACAATTAACCAGGGTACAACCTCTGCTGAGTCTTTGGATATCATCTCAGCCTGCTACAAAAACGCTAAAAGTTTTGCCATCAAGATGGTACCTACCATTGACAATATGATGAGCTTCAGTGAGCTTAAATTCGATTCCGAGATTACCAACATGATCATTTGAGGAAAATGTTGGAAATTTACCAATTTTAAAGGTTATAGCATGCAGATAAATTCAAATAAAATAAACAATTAATCCGAAATAAATAATATAAGTTAAAAAATATTAGGTCTGATGGGAAGCAGTCGTGTAATCACTATCCTAGAAGATTAAGGAACCGCCCGTCGCCCTGGCGCAGATGACCCTCTCCCCCCTAGCGGTAAAAGCCCCCAGAAAACGGCCGACCTCTGTACTCGGGCAAGATTACAGAGTTTCAGCTCAGATGAAGAAGATTGCCCATAAAAATAATAACAAAAATTTAAGATGTGAAAAACAATTTTTTTTTAAAACCAGAGGAGAGAAAAAAGCTTTGTCTTATATCTTTTGAACTCAACATACGACTGTTTATATAGGGGTTGGAAAGAGCCGTTACAAAAACCTGTAATTAATACGGTAACGTTCGCCATAAATTTTCGTAACGTTCCCCATAATGTATAGCTGTTATGCACATTTTTAATTGCTAATTAAAACATATTTTGATTACAAAATTTATTACTATTCATGAAGGTAAAATTATCTTTTCTTAATAACATATCCAACAATCCCAAAACAGTAAAATTAATAAAAACATTAACTACAAAATTTATTTATTTTTAATAATGAACAGTAGTAATAGGATTAAATGAACAGTAATGAAAAATAATTTTTTCCCATCTCAAATTTTTGTTATTATTTTTATTGGTAATCCTTTTCATTTGAGCTGAAGCTCTGTACTCTCGCCTGAGTATAGAGACCGATCGTTTTCGGGGGGTTTTACCGCTAGGGGGAGGATCCTCTGTGTCAGGACGATAGGTGGGTCCTCAATCTTTTAGGGTAGTGATTACACGACTGCTTCCCGTCAGGCCTAATATTTTTTAACTTATATTATTTATTTCAGATTAATTATTTATTTTATTCGGATTTATCTGCATGCTATAACCTTTAATGTTGGTAATTTCAAACAATCTAGAAAATCAATAAATCACAAAACAAATATAGGTTGGGCAACCTTTCGTATCGTAAATTCGGGAGAGGTAGCTTCCGGCTTTGAACCTTTCTTTAGTGAGTTTATCGCCACCTGAGGGATATAATGGACTAAACCTTGAATTAGGCCCCTGAACCAGGTATTGACGAAAACACACATAATAAATCTTTATCTATTGAGCAAAGTGGGTTGAGCGTTAAAGGTCATGCTCACAATCACCGAATCATGAGAGTTTCTAGGGCTTAGCCCAACCTATATTTGTTTTATAATTTATTGATTTATCTATTGATTTTGAGTTTTTAGTCAATAATTCCTTTTGGGGGATTGTTGGATATTTATTGAGAAAAGGTAATTTTGCCTTCATGAATAGTAATAAATTTTGTAATCAAAACATGTTTTAATTAGCAATTAAAAATAAACGTAACAACTATACATTATGGGGAACGTTACAGAAATTTATGGCGAACATTACCGTATTAATTGTAGGTTTTTATAACGGCTCTTTTCAACCCCGATATAAACAGCCGTATGTTGAGCTCAAAAGATATAAGACAAAGCATTCTTCTCTCCTCCGGTTTTAAAAGAAATTGTTTTTCTCATCTCAAATTTTTGTTATTATTTTTATGGGCAAATCTTCTTCATCTGAGCTGAAGCTTTGTATTCTCGCCCGAGTACAGAAGCCGTCCGTTTTCGAGGGCTTTTACCGCTAGGGGGGAGAGGATCATCTGCGCCAGAGCGATAGATGAGTCATCATCTTCTAGAGCAGTGATTACACGACTGCTTCCCGTCAGGCCTAATATTTTTTTAACTTATATTATTTATTTCAGATTAATTGTTTATTTTATTCGGATTTATCTGCAAGCTATAACCTTTAAAATTGATAAATTTCTAACAATCTCTTAGAGGTCACCCATCCTAGTACTATTCTTGCCCAAGCACGCTTAACTACAGAGTTATGATGGGATCCGGTGCATGAGTGATTATATGATCGGTCTCTTCTTTTTAAAAGAGAGAATCTTTACATTTGAAGATTTAAGTTATATTTCACCATATAAAATATAAAAAAATGCACCTCTTGATTTGGTTCGCTCAGATATTGATCAACATTATTTAATATTTAACATTAGGCAACACACGATGCAACATGCATCTTCTTATTAACTATAAGTTAAAAACAATTAACTGTTAAAAGTAATTAGCAATTAATTAAATTATTAGAAACATTAACTGTAAAATTTATTTATTTTTAATAATGAACATTAACCAGTTTTTTTTTAAATGAACAGTAATGTTTTTAATAAAATTATTTTTCTGAGTTTTAATCAACAGTAACTAATTAATTAACTAATCAATCCAATGAATAGTAGTAGTAGAATTAAATGAACAGTAACAAAAAATAATTTTTTTCTCGAAACAATAAAATTCTCTGATGAACAGTAACTTTTTTAAAATAACAACAACTGATATGAAATGTTAATTAATAAATAAGTAACCAAATAATCAAGCATTTTGCAGATTTTTTATATGAACAGTAAACAAAGAGTTTTGTAAACAGTAACTATTTCTATTTTAAATTTTTTTCTCGAATTAACAGAAAAAAATGTAATAATTAAAAGCAATTAATTTTGGATTTTAAATTTACAGCTATAAAATAAGTCAATCTTCTAGATTGTTGGAAATTTACCAATTTAAAATGTTATAACATACAGATAAATCCGAATAAAATAAACAATTAATCAGAAATAAATAATATAAGTTAAAAAATATTAGGCCTGACGGGAAGCAGTCGTGTAATCACTGTCCTAGAAGATTGATGACCCGTCTATCACCCTAGCGCAGATGATCCTCTCCCCCTAGCGGTAAAAGCCCTCAAAAACGGTCGGCCTCTGTACTCAGGCGAGAGTACAGAGCTTCATCTCAGATGAAGAAGATTGCCCATAAAAATAATAACAAAAATTTGAGATGAGAAAAACAATTTCTTTTAAAACCGGAGGAGAGAAGAAAGCTTTGTCTTATATCTTTTGAGCTCAACATACAGCTATTTATATAGGAGTTGGAAAGAGCCGTTACAAAAACCTGCAATTAATACGATAAGGTTTGCCATAAATTTTCGTAACATTCTCCATAATGTACAGCCGTTACACACATTTTTAATTACTAATTAAAACATGTTTTAATTACAAAATTTATTACTATTCATGAAGGCAAAATTACTTTTTCTTAATAAAATATCTAACAGAAAATCTCTCGTAGGTGTCATGCGTGAAAAATATAACTAAAATGGATGTATAAGTAATTGAATTGGTCCCTGTGTGTGTAAGTATATGACTATAATTCGATCTATGATGATTTAAATGGTTCATAGTTAAAATGCAAGAGGATTGTAAACTTTTTGTCAGTACATCTCATGATCAAAATTAATCGCATGTTAACGGTTTAATTGGAGGCCTAATAATCTTAAGAACAACTTACTCTTTAAAAGTTTTAAAAATTATAAAAAAAACTCCCTAAATTTTTGTAATTTATAAATATACAAAACTATTAAACATTATATTGAAATCAAGGAATAACAAAAAATCATTGAAAAATTTTCAAACTTTGGAGGGGTAATTTGCAATGTACTAAACTTTAAGGTTTTTTTGTAAATATAAAATTTTATAGATTTTCAATTAGTTATGTTTTTTCAAAATAACTATGGATATTATTGGCCATGAAAAGCTTTTCCTAAACCTATACTTTTAAAGGGTGTATGATATTTTTTTTTAATAAAATTTTAATTCTAGTCATACTCCCTTTAAAAGCACGAGTTCGAAAAAATCTTTCTATGGTCAATATTACCCTTAGCTTTTTTTTTGAATATTACATTGTCATTCTAATCTATTTTAATTATCCTATCTTCTTTGAAATTGGTAAGTAAATAATTTATCTCATTCATAATGAGACTTATGTAAATTTTACTTATTTCAATTCAGTGAGAAATCTAAAAAATATATACAAGCTAGAAATTAAATGTTTTTTGACTTTGGAGAAAATATCTTATAAGTTATAAAAATTACAAAAATACCCCTAAAATTCAAAATTTATAAAAATACACATTAGAAATTTCAAACCTATAAACACACTAAAAACCTACAAATAATACAAACAACCCAAAAAATTTATGTAATTTACAATAAAACACTCTAAACTTTTTACGAATTGCAAAATCAAACTCTCAAAAATATAAACTTTACAAAAATCCTGATAATTTCTGATACGAGTTGCCGTGCGAGCACCTTTGATCGCGGAATTATCAAAGGTGGGTTGAGAAGAGGATGACAGAAACACAAGCACAATTCAGTATATGGCGAAGGAAAATACATTCTCTAGATTATGAAGAATCAACTATTATAAATCTCTCCCTCACAATCTCACTAGAATCGAGAACAACCTCTCAATCCTCTCTAAACCCTAATACAATGACTAGAATCTCTCTTTAAATCTATCTGATTATCTAAGATTGCTTAGAAACCCTAAAACAATCCTTTATATAGGTGTACAAACATGGATGACAATCTAGTAAATAACCAAGTCAAAACCCAATAGGAGTTCGTGTAAACAGAAACCCAAACAAATCAGGAAACTGTCGATGAGTCAACTCATGACTGAGATGAGTCGACTCATGACCTCATATGAGTCGACTCATAACTGATAAGTCGACTGGTCAGAGACTTTTGCTAACAGGGCTTGATTTCGTGAGTCGACTCATGACAGTCATGAGTCGACTCAACCTGATGAGTCGACTCATGTACATGTATGAGTCGACTCACGAGTTGAAAACTTGATTCTTCGAATCTGCTGCTTGTCGTCTCGTTCCACGCTTCCTCATGCGTTCCACTGTACTGTTTTACACCCTTATTATCATATGTTATTATGAGAATCATCTATTCTCAAGCTACCATGAGGATCGCTAAGTTCCGAAGAGAAGATACACCCGTATTATGGGTCCCCTCTTTAAGAACTTGAAGTCCCGTTCAAGTTAGAACTTTTGCTGAGAAAACTCTCGAGCTCCTCCATCTTTTCTGCACCACATGGCCTTGCTATAAATCCGGTCTTGACGTCCGATCGGAAACAACTAATTCGTCCCGCGTCTCGTCATAGTCACCGTTCGCTCCAAGTTATAATCCTTTGTTGATGGCTCTTCTGGAAGTCTAATGCACAGCGAGACAAACTTCTTTCTTGCATTCACTAGTCTATTCGCTCGCGTCACCGTCCCCAAGTTTGTCTCCTTCGGAAGAGACGCCGACCGAAATATTAACTTTTCACCACCTTTGGTGAATGTATACTTCTTAGCTCGCCTCTCATAGATCGCATATCTATCCCATAAGTACGTATTGCCCAGTATAATCTGACAAATATCCAATGGAACGACGTCGCACGTGACCTCGTCAATATACGACTCGTGGAGCACAAATCTGACAGTACATTGATCAACTACACTCAGTTTCTCCTCCTTCTGAATCCACCCCAATGGATAGGGCTTTGGATGCTTTAGCGTCTTCAGACCCAGCTTCTGAGCTAATGCCTCGGATATCAAATTCTTCTCGCTATCCGAATCAATAATGGCATCTATCAAACTGGTCTTCACTTGCAACTTAAGAACAAAGAGCTGCTCCCTCGGGTCTTCGTCCTCTGTCGTGGCCTATTTTCCCACCATAAGGTTGAGACTGTTATTGGGCTCTGTCATCCCAGGAACTTCCTTCGGACCATGTGCTATCATGTATGTCTTTTTCTCCTCCTTCCTCTTCAACCCTCTTGGCTTCAGATGATGATATTTCTCCCAGCATCGATCAGCTTTGTGCCATGTCTTCTCGCAGTGACCACAAATCAGCCCTATTTTTCCTAGATCACCCTTCTTCTCCTCCTTGTGCTTGGAACCACTAGACCCACCACCCGTTTGCTTCGCATCTTCTTTTGCTTCGTTGCTCTTCTTCTGCTTGCCTTCGATGACAATAGCATTCACGTTCGCCTCTGCAATTGATTCCACCGTGAATAGTTTTATCTCCTTTCGGATGTAATCGCTCAATCCCGCCATATACTTCATAAACACGGAATATTCCTCTGTCGTAATGTTGAGGACCATCGCCTGCTGCTGGAACTCCATGATATATTCTTGAACGGTTTGATTGACCCTTTGGTGCAAGCCGTACTAATTGTACCAACGCTCCTCAAGGAACCCTACTGGATAGAACTGTTTCCTCAGTAACTCCTTAAACTTGTTCCACGACACCGTTTTCTTCTCTTACTTGCAGTAGGATTTCCACCACGTCAACGCGTGCCCAGAAAGCTTCAAAGTCGCGAACATAATCTTCTCTTTTGACGAATAGCCATAAAGAGTAAAATACATCTCCATCCGTTTGATCCAGTCATCAAGCCTCTCGATGTCAACACTCCCATCATAAACAAGAATCTCTACTCTGAAATCAATCTTTAGGTTCTGGTAAGAATTCTTACCCCCTTGGTGCAACGCAGTCTTAACGGTCTCGTCCTCCTCGTTGGAGCCTGAAAGCTCGCTCTCTTCACCGGACTCGATAGGTTTCTTCTTAGACTTAGAAGAAGATTCCCCCTTTTCGTTCTCTCCTTGGATGAGACCGATGAGTTTTGTGAATGTCGACCCTATCGTCTCGATCTGCTTCTCTAATGCATCAATCCTCGCTGAATTGTCTCCTTCAGCCATCTTCTTCCTCCTTAAAACCTGGACTCCTTCCAATAAAATAAGGATCTCGCCTAGCTCCTTGTATTGCGATCGAGTCAGGACTATACACAGGATGCCCCTTCACCGGATCTGATTGATCTGATACTAACTTGATACGAATTGCCGTGCGAGCACCTTTGATCGTGGAATTATCAAAGGTGGGTTGAGAAGAGGATGACAGAAACACAAGCACAATTCAGTATATGGCGAAGGAAAATACATTCTCTAGATTATGAAGAATCAACTATTACAAATCTCTCCCTCACAATCTCACTAGAATCGAGAACAATCTCTCAATCATCTCTAAACCCTAATACAATGACTAGAATCTCTCTTTGAATCTATCTGATTATCTAAGATTGCTTAGAAACCCTAAAACAATCCTTTATATAGGTGTACAAACGTGGATGACAATCTGGTAAATAACCAAGCTAAAACCTAACAGGAGTTCGTGTAAACAGAAACCCAAACAAACCAGGAAACTGTCGATGAGTCGACTCATGACTGAGATGAGTCGACTCATGACCTCATATGAGTCGACTCATAACTGATGAGTCGACTGGTCAGAGACTTTTGCTAACAGGGCATGATTTTGTGAGTCGACTCATGACAGTTATGAGTCGACTTAACCTGATGAGTCGACTCATGTACATGTATGAGTCGACTCACAAGCTGAAAACTTGATTTTTCGAATCTGCTGCTCGTCGTCTCGTTCCACACTTCCTCATGCGTTCCACTATACTGTTTTACACCCCTATTCTTATGCTATTATGAAAATCATCTATCCTCAAGCTCCCATGAGGATCGCTAAGTTCCGAAGAGAAGATACACCCCGTATCAATTTCTAACCTAACAGTACATTGAAACTATAGAAATTATAAATATCCTCTAAATAATTTATAATTTATAGAAAGCACCCTTAAAAGTTTAAACATTACAAACAAACTCTTAAATTTTAAAATTTTTAAAAAGCACCCTGAAAATTTTGAACTCATTAGTAAATTAAAAATCATAGGAATTATAAATTGTCTATAAATAATTTACAATTTGTAGAAAATACCTATAAGTTTAAAAATTACAAAAGCCCCTAAAATTCATAATTTATAAAAAAAATATCATGAGAATTTCTAACCTATAGATACTAAAATGATTATGCAAAATTAGTAGCAACCACTAGAATTAAAATTTTACAAAAAAAAAAATCATACACCCTTTAAAAGTATAGGTTTAGGAAAAAATTTTCATGGCCAATAATATCCATAATTATTTTGAAAAACATAACTAATTTAAAATCTATAAAATTTTATATTTACAAAAAAAACCTTAAGTTTAGTACATTACAAATTACCCCTCCAAAGTTTAAAAAATTTTCAATGATTTTTTGTAATTCCTTGATTTCAATATAATGTTTAATAGTTTTGTATATTTGTAAATTACAAAATTTTAGGATGTTTTTTATAATTTTTAAAACTCTTAAAGAGTAAGTTGTTCTTAAGATTATTAGGCCATAGTTAGATGTGCACATTACTATTCCTAGACAATATAGTTTATATATGCAAAAAATTACAAACAATCTATATAGTGGTTAAAAAGATTTTGACTTTAATGTACTATTTTTTATAAATTATATTTAATGTGAACCCACCATATAATTTTGACTGTGGTCATCATAATTTTAATATTAGATATTGGCTATATATGTATATAGATCATAAATTACTTTACTTTCTCACATGAGCTAATATTTGACGCTTAATAATTTAAATTATTATTTTTAAATTTAATATAAAGAGGAACTCTAATAATATTTATTTATTTACCTATAGGATAATACAATCTCAAAAAAATTTTGCTTGAGATTTATTCCATAGTTACACATATCAAATTAGTAACTAAAATAATAATACTTTTAGTTTTACTTTTATGATACAGAGATTGAGATATAAAATTAAATGAGAATATTAGATAATATAATATGAGTGAAACCATAACTAAAAGTTAACATAAAAATGAGTTAAACCACAACTAAAAGTTTAATGGACATTGTTGATGTTAAGTGATCACACAGTCAGTTATATCCGTGCTTGGATGAATTTGTCGATGATTGATGAAGGCACCGCTTTCTTTCCTGACTTTATATCTGGTTCTTTGAATAGAGTATCTGAAAAATCTGCACATGTAGAAACTCGCGAGAGGGTGGGGTTTGGTTCCCCCGTTGTACATCCGACGATCAAGTTAGCTAATGAACTTGAGTGGGGTAAATAAGAACTGTGGTAATTCTTATGGGTGTGCAGTATGATTAAGTGATCACACAAACATATTGTAAGTAAATTCATATGCAAAATTCCTTTGTGAATTGAATGATCACCAATCTTTTGAAGACTTTAAGATACTAATAAATAGAGATATTGTACTAGATTAGTATGTTTATAACTCACAAATAGTAGATCACGTGACCACAATCTTGGTTGAAGGAAACAATGACAATATTTTACTTGAGAGAGACATTATTGAGTTGATGATCAATCCCACAAAAAACTTTATTTTTTTATTTTTATTCTATTTTTATCAATTTAAATAATCATGATATTTAACTACGTGCATTGCATGTTCATCTCAACTAGTTACAAAAAAGTGGATGTGTTCAAAGTAAATGAAAGAAGTAAGAAGATAAATTGTAAAATCTATTTCCTCAAATCACCAGTCTGAAAGGTAGGTTTTCTGAGGGGGAAAAAAGGAGGTAAAGTTTTGACTACTGGAATTGATGAGTTGACTTATAGAAAGAGTCTTCAAATTTCTAAATTATAAGCCATTTAAAACTTAAATCTTCCATAATATTTAGTTGCAATTAAACTATTCAATTACTAAATAACCAGATATTCTTTCCATTAATTCATCAAAGAAGTCAAAGTCTTAAAATCCCAAAAACATATGAGCTCACTCAAACAAGTAAATACATAATGTTAATCCACAGTACGGAAATGGACATAATAAGAAAAAACAAACAAACCCTTCATTTTCAGCTTAAACATATCACATATATGTATGTACAGCCAAAAACTAAAAGACAGCATTGGAGTCAACATTTGCCTCCAGAGAACAACATACCTTAAAGGAAACCCTAACATAAGAAATTACGAAAACACCCAAACAAACTAAAACACTTGAATTTCAACAATGGAAGAGGATGGTGATGAGGAAACCTAAAACATCCTTGAACACCATCACATACATCCTCTACAGCCTTTTCGTTACTCCTCTTCGTCGGACGACTGGCATCTGCATCTTTTCTTCTTCGACGCTTTAGCCTTGTTTCTCTTCGAAGAGGAAGAAGAGCAACATTTCCTTTTACTACAACTCTTACCCTTCTTCTTCGCGTTGTCCCTCTCCTCTTTCTTCTCCTCTTCAAGTTTGCGCTTAGCATGCGCTTTCATGTGCCCGCCAAAAGCCTGAGGATTCGGAAACTCAGCGAAACACAAACTACACTTGTATATATGAGGCACGTCAGGGCTGGGACGAACGACTCCAGCCAAGAAGCAAGCAAGACTCTCGGGATCATGACTCATGATATCACCCACGGTGTTCATAAAATTATTCTCACTCCTCACTGTAATGTGATAGTTTGGTGGGGCATACTCCTCTCTTGGCAACTGGAATGGGCTAAAAGCACTGTAATCGTAACTCACTGGAATTTGGTTGGGGATTGGTTGAACCTGCCCAAACGCATTCGCTGGTGCAAATTGGTACATAGTGTTCATCTGAGGGATTTGTTGGGTGGGCTTCAGAGAATTGATCTGAGGGGGTTGAGCCTGAAAATTTTCATTGCGTTGCTCATTACTGGGGAGAGTCTGCACTGGGTTTTCAATGGATTGGGTAGGCGCCGATGAAGCTGGTATTGGTGTAGGATTTTGATTTTGATCAGGAGTAAATTTTCCCACGGGAGCTAAGTCCGGTGAACCAGTTAACAAAGGGGTATCCATGATATCATTCAAGAAACTATAATCAAAGTCGTCGATCGACATGGTTGAAGGAGAAAGAGGAGGTGGAGGAGGATCCATTGAATAAGAAGAAGAAGATTAACTGAGATAGCAAATTTGAGAGAAATTGGGGAGAAAATATTTGAGGGGAGATGTGAAGAGAATGGCTAGAGGAGAGGTTTATATGGATGAAGAGAACATGTGTGTTTCTCTTAATTAGGTAGTTTTTTTTGTCAAGTACATGCTCTTTGTTGCATTAAACCTTGCCATTAATGGAATCTTTCGGAATCTGTTTGGCTTCACACGCCATGGAGAGACACATTGCAGCACCTTCTGTTTGACTTTGGTCGAAACTGGTACCGAATCTGGGGGGAAGAAAACCTGGGGCTAGGGTTCTTGGTTTTGTACAGTCCGTAGACGCCGTACTCTCGGTAGCTAATTACTTTTTAGTTTGACAAAGTTTTACGCATGGTGATTTTATTTGTGCCAGTGTAGTTAGTTAGTAAATCTTGTCACATTTGGGTAAAAGATCTAGCGTTCAAGTCTTGTTTACACAATCTTACAGGGTTGAATATTCATAAAACATTTAGTTCTCATCTTTTCATTTATGGGAAGTCTGGTGAAGTTCGTATATTGAAGAAGTTTTGTGGTGATATTATTGATGATGTTCGTAAATCTTCTCATGTTTGGGTGAAAAGTCTTTGAGTTCAAATCCTACTTAAACGATGCAGAATTGAATTTCCAAAACATTTTAGGTCTCATATTCCATGATTCTAATCTTTTGTTCATCTTTTTCAAATATCCGGGAGAGAAATGAGTGAACATGTAAATTTTTGACTACCATCTCGACCAACTTAATACTTAAATAACCAGACAACATGCAAAATTCCTGAACAAAAAAGATGATATCCATCCCAATAAAGAAACTTCTAATAATGTGGACTCGTGATAAGTACATCTCCAATTAATCTATTGCTCAAAAATATTAACTTCAGAGATATCTTAAACAAAGTTAATGTAATTTGGAACTCCTCAAATGTTTCCTCACTAGAAAAGTGACATATATAGAGCTACTTAGTTACTCTGATAATTAGGTCATGTGCACGATGAAATGACAAGCAATATTTAGGATTAATTACATAGATGTATATATAGAGAAAGAGACGAGGGACGGAGGAAGGGCGCGAAAGATTTTGCATGTTTTTTTGGTCAATGAAAATAATTTTATTCATTACCAAATGTAAACATTACAGAGCATTTAACAAGTCCAGAGCATTTAACAAGTCCAGATCATTTCTAGAGCACAACTAACCAAGAGATCACAAACAATACAACTTACAATCTCTCAATACTTTCCTTCACACACACTGGAAAATCCTCATTCAAAATTTTAGAGAAAATGGAGATTTTAACCGCACGAAACAGGTGATCAGGCTGCCTCATTTTGCTATGAAATATCCTCAAGTTCCTCTCTTGCCATATCTGATATATAGAAACAGAGAGTGCCATTCTTTTCAATTTTTCTGAAAAACTCATCCTCAAAAGTCTATAACTGTACCAATCTATAATGTGATCCCAATCACAAGATCACCAATTGAACTTCAACTAACCCATGACCTTGTTCCATACACTTGCACTGTATTAGCAATCAAAAAAGAGGTGTCCACATGTTTCCAGTTGATTAGAGCATAGTACACACCTATTAGTATTGATGATGTTCATACGGCAAAGCATCTCTTGCGTTAGCAACCTAGAATGGGCAACTAACCACAGGATGAAAGAATGCTTGGGATAATGAAGACTATCCCAAACAGTAGTTGACCATGCTACCTGCTGAGATGAATGATTCAGATTTTCATAAGCTGACGAAACAACAATTTTTCCATTCACATAGCAGCTGTCGATTAATTTTTTCAGATTCTCAATGCTCTCTAGCTTACCAGTGATCATATCTCTCACCTTAATAATTTGCTTCCACATCTATGAATCATTTTTCTTAGCTTGCACCTGCCAAACATTATCTTGCTTCAAGTAGTTGTCGTGCACCCATTTGACCCACAAATGATCCTTTTTAAGATGTATTAACCAAATAATCTTGATAGCAGCAGCTTGATTCCAAATTCTTGCAAAAAACACACCTAAACCTCCATGTTTTTTATTTTGACAGATTGTATTCCAGGAGACAAGAGGAATTTTCCGATCCCATAGAAACTCAAAGCATAAGATTTTGCATGTTATTCATTACCTGAGGTATATATGTACGTCGTCGTTGAATATTTACACATTTACATATTGATGATAAGTGATAATAGAACATTAATTCACATTAAAACAATATAGATGATGTTCGAGAAGCATAAAAAAAGAACTAAATCAATATAGAGAAACAATGTTATACCATATATATAAATTGTAATTGTATTTGTCTAAGTACAATTAATTTAGACTTCCATTTGAAATGTGTTAGGTTTTAGTTTTTGTCAATTGTAAATAAGACATAGTCATTACTAGTGTTGCAGCGGGGGACTTCACAGACACATAATATATCTATACAAGAGTGGGGAATAACAACACTGAATAAACACAGTGAAGACAAAAAGAACAACACACAAGGATTTAAGTGTGCCTTGTACCTTATAGAATTTGTATCCGGAGCTCATTCTTTCTTCTTGAAGACCCATTTACAGCTAACAATTTTCTGTCCCCTTGGTGGTTTCACTAACTCCCATGTCTGATTCTTGTGAAGAGACTACATCTTTTTAGTCATCACAACAGTCCAATTTGCAACCTCATTGCCACTAATAGCCTCTTTATAAGTAGAAGGCTCTGGAATCTCAATCGATTCTGCAATACTCAAAACATAAGCAAGCATGTTTGTATAGCGTTGAGGATGTCGGATCTTTCTTCTTTCTCTCCTGGTGGCAATATTATACTGTTGCCCTTGTGGTGTATCAGCATCTGAAGTTAAACCTTCCAAAGTATCAACTGGTTCAATATGAACGTCCTCAAGAATTCTCTTTGAAGTTGGGCTCTCTAGCTTCACCTGCTTGCCAGACTCCTTTTCAGTACCTGTGGTATCAATAACAAAATCCTTTCTAGGGGTGAAGCATGAATTTCTCATCAAAAGTAACATCCCTACTAATAATAAACTTAGGTGATTTTGGATCAGAATACCATAATCTATATCCCTTCACCCCAGTAGCATATCGTAGAAAGATAACATTCTTTGCTCTAAGTTCAAGCTTACCATCATTAATATGAAAATAAGCAAAGCAACTAAATACTCTTAAATGAGAGTAATTAGCAGGAGCACCAGACCATATCTCTTCTAGAGTCCTGAAATCAATTTCTATAGAAGGAGAATTGTTTATTAAATAGCAAGTTGTATTGACTGCCTCGGCCCAAAAGTCTTTTGACAAACCGGCATTAGAGCGCATGCACCAAACTCTCTCTAAAAATGTTCTGTTCATTCTTTCAGAAACTCTATTTTGTTGTGGTGTATGCCGAACTGTACGATGACGCACAATACCTTCATTCATGTAAAAATGGTCAAACTCTATAGAATAAAATTCCATCCTATTGTTGGTTCTGAGGCGCTTCACTTTTTTTCCTGTTTGCTTTTCAATCATAACCTTCATTTGCTTGAAGGTTGCAAACACATCACTCTTATGCTTCAAAGGATACACCCAAACTTTTCTAGAATAATCATCAATCAGTGTTAGTAGGAATCAAGCTCCACCTTTTGATGGAGCCTGTGAGAGACCCAAACATCTGAATAGATATAATCTAAAGTACCCTTGGTTTTGTGGACATCGGTACTAAAGGAGACTCTATAGTGTTTGTCAAAAATACAATGCTCACAAAAGTTTAGCTTACTAGTTTTCTGACCACAAAGCAGACCTTATTTGCTCAATATATCTAGTCCTCTCTCACTCATATGCCCTAACCGCATATGCCACAAACGTTCGGTGTCAGAATCTGAATCCTTTGAGGATGACACTGTTGCAGCACCTGTCATTGTACTGCTTTCAAGGATATAGATGGTATTTACCTTCTTTTCTTTCATCACAATAAGAGAGCCTTTACTAACTCTTAAAACTCCATCTTTAGCTGAAAACTTAAAACCATTTTAGTCAAGGGTGCCTAAAGAAATGAGGTTCTTCTTTAACTCTGGCATATGCCGGACATTGCTCAATGTTCTAACAATGCCATCACTAGTTCTAATCTTATTGATCTGATACCAACAGTCTTGCAAGGCATGTTATTTCCCAACAAGACATTCCTACCATCGATAGACTGATATGTGATAAACCAATCCCTATGCGAACACATATGGTAATAACAACCCGAATCAAGAACCTGAAAGCATCCTAATGCCACTATGAAAGAACCCTAGAGGGGATTGAATAGGGTTTATGCTAATCTAATCAGATTTAATGCCAAATTAAAAACTAAGTAACAAATATATCCTAGCAAATGAGATATGAACAATATACATGCAAGGATGTACAAATATCACAAGGGTAAACAAAATATAAACAATATAGTGGATAAAATAAACAATAAGAGAACGACAATAAAGATGAATAAAAATATAAGTGCGCTAAGCCAAACTCAAACACAAGATATGATCACGTACGGAGTTCGGTCCCCACGATCTACGTCTCCGCTCCTCACCTCGAGGAGATCTCCACTATCACAATCGGGTTTTCTACACTCACCCGAATAATGTTTACACCTCACACTCTGTTTTCTAGATCATCAAAAATTTTATAATCACTCACAATGTAAACACACTAACTACCACATCAAGTGTTGGTCTTTAGCCTATGTCTCATTCAAGTGTTAGAAATTATAACCTCTCTTTAGGCATTACCACCTACCCCACTCCTCTTGGGACGACCCCGTCTCTCACCACACACTCCTCTTGGTGTACTAGTGTAATACAAAGTGAAACTCACAATTAGGCTCACAATACAAATAAATTTGTTCTCTACAATGGATGAGAACACAATGTAGGCTCACTCTCTAAGTCACACAATCACACAACCCAATTATACAATGTATGCAAATACAATAAGCTCAATGATTGTGTGTGTAAACAAAGAGTAAATAAAATCAACTAAACTCAATATAAACACTAGCTTAATAAAATGATAATCAAACAATATAAATGTAAAGCTAGATTGAGTTTAGGGAAACTTCTCTATAGATAACAAGAGAGAGGGAGAAGAGTGAATGCTCAAACACCAAAGGATGATCTCCACTTCTTCTTGTGAAATTCTCTTCACAAACTAAACTCTTAAACAAACACTAAAACAAACTTAAACACCCTTTAAATTTGTTTAAAAACTTTCTTGATGGATCTTTGGTCTGAGGTATGAGGAGTATTTATAGAGACCCCAAAACATAAGAAAAACAAAGCAAAAAGACCAAAAATCCAAAACTAGAACATGCTGAAAAAAACTAGTCATTACGGCATCAGTCGACTAACGGTTTTTATCAGTCGACTGACGGCTTTCATCAGTCGACTGATGAGCTAACCGTTAGAGACATTTTCCAGCTCATCAGTCGACTGACGGACCTTATCAGTCGACTGATGACTTCATCAGTCGACTGATCAGTCAACCAAAATAAAACAAAAACTTTTGTTATTCTAAGCACTTTCTTCAGTCGACTGAACACATTTATCAGTCGACTGATAACACTGTATCAGCCTGATTAAAACAAAAAAAATCTGATTTTCAACCTCTTTTAAAAATAACAAATAAAATAAAAAATGTAAAACTTTAGAAAATGATTATAAACATGATAATACACATGTTATAAAAACTGGTTTTCAAAAATCACCTCCCAAATGAGAAAACTCTTTATTTTTCAAAATAATCCAAAACATGTAAATGTAAACACACTTGTTTTGATATTTTGGCTAAACCATGTTTTGAAACTCTATGAACTAATTTTATAGTCTTAATAAAATATGTATAAACTGATATTGAAGTCTATAAACTAATAAAATAATATTTTATCAAAAATACCTATATTTTGATAAAATCAATAAATACGTGTGTGTGATTAATTTGAGCTTAAAGTACTAACACACATAATATAAAAACCTAAAATAAATATACCCAAGCTTGTGATCTTTAACGAAGCTCTATCTTGGTACACTTGCGGATGAAGCAGAAACTTGAATCTTTAACTTGAATTGCGTAGGCTTCAACCACTATTCCGCCAACCTTGATTGGATATGATCGTGAAAGCTCGATTCCATCCATCCTCCAACATATTATTTGTCTAGAATAGATAGAAAACATAAACACTAGACAAACAACATTAGATATAAATTGTTTGTAAATCTTCATCAAAATAAAAGGACCCAACAGAACCCACTCATCTTGTGAATGAGTATTAACACTAACTATAAGAACTTCATGTGAACTAGAAGACTCTTCAGTTATAGTGGCAGCTGAAGGTTTCACCTCCCCAGACTTCGATTGTGAATTATCCTTTATTTTGAGCGCTGGACAATTAGGTTTTATATGCTCATACTTATGACAGTAATATCATTCAACATTTTTTCTTGGTCTGGACTTTGATCTAGACATATTTCTAGATTTACCTCTACCACCAACACCCTTTTTAGGATGACCACGAGCGAATAAGCCTTCAGCTTGATCCTCTCCTCCTACGATAGACACTTTCTGCCTTAAAACTTTTGAATATAAGGCTGATTTGACATCTTCCAAAGAAAGTGTATCTCTACCATAAAGCATACTGTTGACAAAATTTTCATAGGAAGGAGGTAATGAACATAACAAGATAAGGGCTTGATCTTCTTCGTCGATTTTAACATCAACATTCTTTAAATCCATAAGAATAGTGTTAAGTTCATCTAAGTGGTCTTTAATTCGCATATCTTCCTTCATGCGAAGGGTGAAGAGGCGTTGATTCAAGTAGAGCTTATTCGATAGAGATTCCGTCATGCACAAACTCTCCAACTTGAGCCATAAGCCGGTGATGGTATCTTCATTGGCAACCTCCCGCAGGACCTCATCGGCCAAATAGACCTGTATAACACTATGCACCTTCATCCCCAACTCTTCTTTCTCATCATCGGGCATAGATTCCGGCAACTTATTATTTTTGGACAAGATCTTGAACAGTCCTTGTTGTACTAGGAGAGCCCTCATTTTTACTCTCCACAAACTAAAGCTGTTTTTCCCAACGAATTTCTTCACTTTGTATTTTACAGAAGACATCTTGAAGCACTAGAACAATAACTGTAATTGTGAACAGTAACGTTACTTGTGCACAGTAACCGAACATATGAATAGTGACGGTACTTGTGAATAGTACCATACTCGTTAATAGTGTTCAGTGCCTTCAAAGAGTAAATTATAATCTAAATTATTTTCTGATGTGGAGGATCCACTTTTAGTGGTAGCCACAGAGCATACGATAAACAGATACACGTACTCTAAACCAGACTCTGATACCAGTTTGTTGTAGCGGGGGGCTTCACAGACATAGAAGATTGTTGGCCCTTTGGTTTTGATGATGATTTATCAAACAATTTATATCTAATCTATTCTCTAGTCTTTGTGTTTATCTTTACAGGTAATTCAACACACGACAATCAAGCGTTAAAGATTCAAGTTCATATGTGCGGAGTTATTTAGGTATTAGTTTAGTTTACTTACATATATTGTATGTTTATATCTAAGCTCAATATATGTACACTTAACACGATTTTTGACGTTTTCTACCAAATAAATGATTTTGTCATCAAACGTCGTTACAATATCTTTTATCTCATGTTTACAGCCCTTTATATACATATAATATATGCATAATATATATATACGTATTTACAAGCCTTGTGTCAATTTTCTTGTTCACGAAAAACAGGTTTTGTGAACACTTTTCAAAAACAGGGAGTTTTCACAAACGAAAATTGATTTTCTAAAAATTCCTTTTCAAACATGCTTATTTTATCATTTAGAAACTTTCCCCAAAGTTTTACTATTTTTAGATTTGATTTGATATTTTTAATGAATTTTCAAAACAGCCCAAAAACCTGTCAATATGCAATGTATCAGATTTCGGTCGACCGGCGCGATCGACCGCTAGTTGTAATTTTCTGAGCTTGCCTTTTTTTGTGCTCGCGGTCGACCGTGATGGTTGTTTTCGTCAAAAGTTGGTTTCGTTGTGGAATTCATCATATCTTTAGTCGATTACAACAAATTCGAAAGAAATAGCCTTTTTATAAGACTTCTTTTACACAACAAAAGGAAAATTATAACTCTTTAGAAACAAACGCAGGATCGTTATTTGGATCGCTGCTTGCATGGGATCTTTGCCTGTGCCGGGGGTGCTTTAGCCCGTGGACCACCGAATCACAGATTCTGATTAAATCATGAAGGCTTTGGGGATTCTTCCTTCGTTTATTGAAGTAGGAATTTGAAGTGAATATCTTATCAACATAAGACGATCACTCTTATTAAGATCAAGTCAAAGCTCGAATCTCAAGGAATTGCCAGAAGCTCAGGAACTCTGCTCTATCTGCTCTAAAATGCTCAGCCTTCCGCCTCCTCAAAAATCGATCTCAGGGGGTATTTATAACCTCTGGATGAACAGTGATTCCGAGACAGTGTTTGCTGTCTTGGTGGCCGAGACAGTAAAGACTGTCTCGGGTTCTGAGACAGTAAACACTATCTCGGAAAACTTCAACTGCCCGACAGTTTTGTAAATGCTTTCTAACGTTGTAAAACTCTATTATTTTGGTAGTTATCAACGTGATTCTCGCCCACGACGTTTCCCACGTTCTTGAACAGTTGGTGGCCACGCGTCGGCAGTTTATAAAACAGTTTCTGAATTTTTGAGAGCTGTCTCGCGTGCGAGACAGTAAAGACTGTCTCGCCATGCGAAACAGTCCATACCTGTGTTCTTTTGATTTTTGGATGATCTCCTCTTGAGCTGTATCTGGATATCTTTCAGCATTTTTTGACGCCTATAGATACCCCCTCCAAAGTGTTCCAGATTCATTCATTTATAGAAGAGTCTGGGACACTTTGGATAAGACAGGTCTTTCTTACGATCCTTTTAATGTTTGGTTGAGTGGATTGTGTAGAGGGACCCGTAGATGGCTTCAACTCTTGACCTCTTTATCTCTCAATCTATTCAGTGCTTTGTAAAATAGCTAAGATTCTTTCGGTACTACGTTTATCACTTGACCATTTGTCGAGATCTTGAATCGAAGCTGGAATTTGTACTTGTGAATTCAGCTTTTGTCATCAAATTGACACTGAATTGTTAATCACCGTATCAGTCTTCATAAGAACACAGTTTATACTCATGTATTTTTTTAGAGTTTTCGAGAAATAGTTTAACCTCATATACCCGTTGGGAGGTAGCCAGGTTATTCTTAAGAATATTCTAAGTGATATTCTCCAGAAACTTCCTATTGAAGGTAGGGAAACAGTTTAGACTCGTGTACCTATTGGAGTATTTAGGTTATTCTTAAGAATATTCTAAGTGATATTCTCCAGAAACTTTCTGTTGAGGGTAGGGAAACAGTTTAGACTCGTATACCTATTGGAGTATTCTGGTCTTTTTTTTTGTTAGTAGAGGTGAACCCGATGATGGAGAAGAAGAATTTTATATTCTATCTCCTGGTCTCTTTTTTATTGGTAGAGATAAACCCAATGATGGAGAGGAAGAATTTTATATTCTATCTCATGGTCTTTTGTTTGTTGGTAGAGATGAACCTAAAATCGGAGAGGAAGAATTTTATATTCTATCTCCTTGTCTCTTGTTTGTTGGTGGAGATAAACCCGAAATCGGAGAGGAAGAATTTTATATTCTATCTCCTGATGCAAAGAAAACTCAAAGTGTGGTCTCCACTTAGAGAATCTGGACGGGTTTGAATAATCCTAACTGTCATAAGGTTTGATTATTCAACTGAAAGTGGACCTCTCGTTCGTGGAATGAATCGAGAAGAGATTTTGATTATGGTCCTAACTGTAGTAAGGTTTGACCAAGTGGGAGTTTGATACGATCCTAACTGTTTAAATGGTTGATCGCTCAAGTTGTGGACCTCTCGTTCATGGAGGGAATCGAGAGGAGATTTTGGCTTTGGTCCTAACTGTTTAAAGGTTTGACCAAATAGGATTTCGAGACGATCCTAACTGTTTAAAGGTTTGATCGTTAAATTTGTGGACCTCTCGTTCATGGAAGGAATCGAGAAGGGATTTTGGCTTTGGTCCTAACTGTTTAAAGGTTTGACCGAATGGGTGTTGCCAATTGTCATGAATTGAAATTTTGGGTGTTGTGTCAGAGCCCAACAGTGGGAGTATTGAAGGCTTGGACACATCGGGAGTTTGGGTGGATGTTGGACCCACTGTCAGTTGATTTGATCGGTGAGAGATTTTATGGTGGAGGAGTGTGAATTATCAAGCACTCCACAATTAGACCGTAGGAGTTTTGTGAGGAAAGACTGACCCAATGAGGTCATTGAATATCATCTCAATGAAAGAGTGCTTGGAAAGTCATAGTAGGAGTTGGCGAAACTGATCCCGACGATTGAGACCAACCAAGAATCAAATGGGAGAAAAGCAAATGGGACATGTTTCACCCTTAAGTGATTTCAGAGTTTTGTGAGGGAAGATCGACTTGATGAAGTCATTGAATCTTATCTCCATGAAAGAGAACTCTAAAAATCACAGTGGGAGGGTTTTAATCATTTTGGACATGATTAAATAGTCATAACGGGAGGTTCTTAATCATTTTTTGTCATGATTAAGGGTGGATTATTCAGATGATTGGTTTTCAACTTGAACAATTGATTAGTTTCGGGTTATCCTTAAGAATACCATATATAGTATTCTCCGGAAACTTCCCGTTAAATAGGTTACCCTGAACGTGCTAGGGATAGTACTTTTTTAGGAACTTTTCGTTTGTGAGCAACGTTGCTGTTCTTGATATAGAATCAGGTTGGTACCTGTCTTCATATTCAGCCATGATAACCTCATATCCACCCCCAGCTTTCGGGTGAACCTGAGTCTAATCACATATGGAAGCAATTTTTAACCTCTTATATCGGTCGGAGGTACGGGAAATAGTTTATACTCGTATTCCTTTTGGAGTTACATGGAGAAGCAGTTTATACTCGTATACTCTTCGGAGTTAGGGGAAACAGTTTATACTCGTGTACCCGATGGAGTATCATGCGTCCTCATTTGGCTTGTTTTGCCGTTATGACGCCGGAGTCAATTAAAGCTTGGATTTTATTTTTTAGTCTGAAGCAAATCTTGGTGGGATGAAGAACCCTTCTGTGGTATGCACAGTAGTTTGGATCCGTAGTCCTTTTAGCGCCCTCCTGATCTTTAATAAATGGCAGTTCGATTTTGTCATTGGCGATGAGGTATTTCAAGATGGCTGGAGCTTCATCATCTTCAAAAAAATACTCCTTTTGGAACTTCGGATCGAGAGTCGCATTCACCGCGATTGCAGATATCGTCGGTTGGCTTCTCTCAACTTTCTTTCTTTTAAGAAAGTATTCAGCTTGTTCACCTCGTATTTTTAAATCTTTCTAAGTTTTGGATGGTACGACCCCCAGGGCTTCCAGGATATCGATGGAGAGATTATTGTGGCATGTTTGCAGGATAAACTCATCTGTAACAGGATCTCTGCAATTCATCGCCTTGTTACGGAAGCGTTTGATAAAATTATCAACCGACTCTCCGTCTTTTTGTTTCTCATCTAGAAGGGTTCCGATTGACACTTCGGTGTCATCATCGAAGAAATTGCTGAGGAACAAACTTTCTATATCATTCCAGTGATTGATGCTCCCTGGCTTGAGACGTCGATACCAATCGAAGGCGGGACCACGAAGGGTGCCAACGAATGACCGGACCATTAAAGCCTCGTTTCCAGATATCATGCCCAAATGAGACTTGAAATAAATCAAGTGATGAATAGGTGAGCTCTTTCCGTCGAACGGTGTGAAGTTAATCAGATGGAATTTTGTCGGGTATGGAATTGAATCCCATTCTCTTGGATAGGGACACAGAATACCCGTCTTCTTTACTTCCTGAGCGGAAATCAAAGCATTGACTTTGTTTTCAAGGTCTTGCATTTTCTTATCCTCATCTTCATCTCTCTTTGAATGATATTGAGGAGAAATAATTGGGCCACCCCCAGTATTATTAAGAGGTGCGATTGAACTACCCCCAATATCATTGTTGGGAGGATCGATTGAACCACCCCCAGTGTTATCGTTATTAGGAGGTGCATCAGCAAAAATGACTTCATCCACTTCCGGATCACTGTCATCTGCAACATTTTGAGTGCGGTGACTGGATTCAGCTCGCTGACTGGACTCAGGAAGTTGAGGCCGTTGAGCTAGTAATTCTCTCATTTGTTGAATAGCCAACTTCATCTCCATCTTCATCTCAGCTCTAATTTCTTCGCGTTGTTTGGCTAGAGCTTCTTGAAGTATTTGAGTGAACTGATCAGAGGTGATTGTGAACACTTCTTTGGTTTGCCCCGTGCTAGATATTGTATCATCCGAAGCGATTGCAGAACAAGTGTCCGAGAGTTCATCCTCCGAGGACATTCCTTCATGCATTCCCTTGTAGTCCCTACGTCTGCTGGCTCTTAACTAGAGTCGAGACGTCCGTTGAGCAATTCTTGAGTTGACTTTTCTTCCTGGTGAAAAGTCGGGATTTGATTCACTTGAATGCCACTTAGATTTTCCTTTATTAGCCATATTGATGGTGATTTCAGGGAATTCATCCTCTTGAACAGCAAGCTTTTTACAGAAATGTCTCGGCTTGGGCTTTGACATTTTGGTGAAAAGTCTCTGGAACATTGAGACTCTTTGCGGGATGGCTTCTCGTTTGGAGTAGTCATATTCCGACAATACTGCTCTAATGAGTCGCACACAGGAACAATGAGAGTTCATTTTTTGAACAATTCTCTTTCGAAATTTATTCACTCCTCCAGCTTGATAATACGATTTATCGGTGTGACCGTCGAAAAATCTTATCGTCTGTTGATATGACCTCACAGGTATAACGATGTCTTTTAGAGAGCACGTCTTCTTCTGGAGGTGTAAAACCTTGTTGGCATTCTCAAGGTAACTTATTGTTGCCTTTCAGTGATCCAAGGTTATGTCAATAGTCACACCTTTAGAACCACCCCTTGCGGGTGTGGAGTCTTAACGGGCTCTGAATGCTGATTTTGTACAACTCCAGACTTTGGAACCCAAACTTTACAGAGTTTTTGTGATTCTTTAGCCACCGTTTCTTTCTTCCTTTCTCGTCTTTGTTGTGAGAGAGCACGGGCATGAGCAGCGTTTGCATGACGCTTTTGTATACTTCCTTTGAGGGTCGAACGTGCCTTTTTGACAAGATCCATTCTTCCGTCGTTAGTTTATCAGTGATATGAGTGATTAGTCGTTGAGACAACTGAACCAATCGATACCTCCTCAACTCTAGGTCCGCGTGATAACGAACCCCGTCGGTTTGTTCCAAAGCCTTAGCCATTTGGCGAGCGTGGCGCTGACGTTGTATCTGACGAGCCCTCTTCGTTAATGCCGGCGAGCTTTGATTCAATGACTCTTTAATTGGAGAAGAGTCATTATGAGCAGAGAGGTTACGAGTAGAATCCTCAGCAACAATCAAGCGATAGTCTTCATCTGTAGTGTTCGACGGAGTCAAAAACTTGAAAACCTTCTTAGAAGATGAAATCTTCCTGCATTTGTGAGGCGAGGAAGACTTTGAGGATGAGGATGACAGATATTCCTCAAATTTCACTTGGTCATATTCGTACTCGACTGTGGATTCAATCGGTATCTTGATCGGCTGCGACACGACGGTCTCGGCAGCGAGACCGTTGACTCCCACTGTGGTCGCCAGTTTGTTTTCGTCAAAAGTTGGTTTCGTTGTGAAATTCATCATATCTTTAGTCGATTACAACAAATTCGAAAGAAATGGCCTTTTTATAAGACTTCTTTTACACAACAAAAGAAAAATTACAACTCTTTAGAAACAAACGCAGGATCGTTGTTTGGATCGCTGCTTGCGTGGGATCTTTGCCTGTGCTGGGGGTGCTTTAGCCCGTGGACCACCGAATCACGGATTCTGATTGAATTGTGAAGGCTTTGGGGATTCTTCATTCATTTATCGAAGTAGGAATTTAAAGTAAATATCTTATCAAAGTAAGACGATCACTCTTCTTAAGATCAAGTCAAAGCTCGAATCTCAAGGAATTGCCAGAAGCTCAGGAACTCTGCTCTGTCTGCTCTAAAATGCTCAGCCTTCCGCCTCCTCAAAAATCAATCTCAGGGGGTATTTATAGCCTCTGGATGAACAGTGCTTCCGAGATAGTGTTTGCTGTCTCGGCGGCCGAGACAGTAAACACTGTCTCGAAAAACTTCAACTGCCCGATAGTTTTGTAACTGCTTTCCCACGTTGTAAAACTCCATTATTTTGGCAGTTATCAACATGATTCTCGACCACGACATTTCCCACATTCTTGAACAGTTTGTGGCCACGTGTCGGCGGTTTATAAAATAGTTTCTGAATTTTTGAGAGTTGTCTCGCGTGCGAGACAGTAAAGACCATCTCACCATGCGAAACAGTCCATACCTGTGTTCTTTTGATTTTTGGATGATCTCCTCTTGAGCTGTATCTGGATATCTTTCAGCATTTTTTGACGCCTACAACGGTCGACCGTGAAAACATCCAAAGAGTTTCGCGATCGACCGCCAGCTTTATATTTTCAAAACTGTGGTTTTTGAGCTTCGCGGTCAACCGCACCGGTCGACCGCCGAACTGTCAGATCACTCCAACGGCTAATTTTTAACAGCTGTTGTTTGTGGGTTTTTTGGTCAATCTAAGTGGTTTTTTATTGATGTATTGGGTTGCTATATATACCCCATTGCTGCTCTCCTTCTACGAATCCAAGAAATCTAGGTTTTGTGTTTAACAAAATATTGAGTGTGTTTTCGAAGAGCTGTTTAAAAGCTGATTTCATAAATCTGTTTCAAGAGAAGTCTTCCTACAACAAGAAGTAGCTTTCAAATCCTATTGGGATCATCATCTACTGTTCTTCTTGTTTGAGAAGTTTTCTAAACTCTTATATAGCTTGTTATTTCATTTTCATTTCAGTTAGCTATATTTATTGAGTTTCATTCACTGTTATCACACACACATATTGAGCTTAATATCTTCATACCATATAGTGTGGATTGTGGGGTGTGATTTAGTGAGTGTGAGCTTTATTGTGTTCTCACTTGTTATTTGAGAACAAACCATTGTATTTAATCTTCTTTTGTGAGAATCACTTATAATACACTTGTACACCGAGAGAAGTATGAGGCGAGAGACGGGGTCGAATCCAATAGGAGTGGCGTCGGTTGACGAACCTAGGGAGAGGTTGTAACCGAGCACTTGAGAAGGAGGACACGGGCTAGGTTCCTACACTTAATGTGTAAAGTGTGATTGCATAGTGTTTGTTGTGTGAGAGTTTTCGGTGAACTTGTAAACCGAGTGTGTAGAAGTTTCAGCTTCCAAACTGGATTGTGATAGTGGATATCTCCTCGAGGTGAGGAGCAGGGACGTAGGTCGTGGTGACCGAACCTCGTAAACATATCGTGTGTTTATGTTTTGTTTGACTCATATTTTATTTGTGCATATTCTTATTGTTCTTTTTCATATCTATCTCTTGCAAGAACGTATTGATCAACATAATTTTAATTAATAATTAATCGGGATTAGATTAGCATAAGACCCTAATCACCCCCCTCTAGGGTCTAACAATTGGTATCAGAGCTTGGTGCTCTTTGATTTAAGGACTAATCGTCTTGAGTTAAAGATCCAAGTTATCGTATTTGTGCTAATCTAATTTTGATTGCATTTTGCTCCTTGCATATTATCTTTATGGATATGTATGATTCATCTAGTTTAGGATATGCTATTAATATTGTTCCTCGTTTGGATATTTTTCCCTATGCTCAATGGCGTGTTAGATTCAAACTTTTTGTTCAATCTAAACAATTCGATTTATGGGAAATTATTGAGGACGCCTATGTTGTTCCCACTTCAAAAAAATCCAAATGGTGTGAGAATGATAAAAGATTGTTTAATAAGAACAAGTTTTTGTTAGAATATTTGATTAATGCTTTTCACTCTTTTTTTTCTAACAAATTTGCTAATTTTGAGAGTGCTTACGCATTATGGAAATTTATTGAAGCACACGACGGAGACTTGGAGGCTATTCAACAAGCGTTGGAGAATCCCGCTTTGAGTTCTAAAGAAGCCTCATCTCCATGTACAATACCACTAGGTGATAACCCTAGTGAGGTATGCAATAACGATGATATTATTACTTTTAATGAACTTGCTCTTGAGTTTGAAAAGTTACACAATTGCTA
This sequence comes from Asparagus kiusianus, assembly GCA_022839385.1. Lineage (NCBI taxonomy): Eukaryota > Viridiplantae > Streptophyta > Magnoliopsida > Asparagales > Asparagaceae > Asparagus > Asparagus kiusianus. Next base: position 363,123 of record BQKN01065534.1, on the reverse strand, counting down.
TTGTAGGCTGTCTAAAAATCATAATAGTTAGCTGATTCCCCATCAAACACCGATGATGAAAGTTACAATTTGACGACTTCCAGAAGGCTATAATTTGAAAACTTTCACGTAGATCGCTGAAGGTTACAATCTGACGACCTTTACGACAACTGATGGAAGCTCTAATCAAACAGCCTTCACAATCAACATCGGGAGTTACAATTTAACGACTCTCACATATCAAAGAGTTAAAGCAAAGATTACAAAATGACGATCTTTGCAACGCTTCGATAGAAAGAGACTGCAAATCGACGGTCTCTTCAAATCAAACTGCGGAAGTCCTCTCCGCACACCAGCATCAAGACGCACTGCGTTCATAGCCACGAACGCAGCTCAACGCAGCTCCAACCGCTGCCCAACGCAGCTCCAACCGCTGCCCAACGCAGCTCCAACCACTGCCCAACGCAGCTCCAACCACTGCCCAACGTAGCTCCAACCGCTGCCCAACGCAGCTCTATACCGCTGCCAGACGCAACTCTAACCGCCGCCAGACGCAACTCTAACCGCCGCCAGACGCAGCTCGCAAACACTGTGTTTGACTCGTTCAAACACGAGCTGAACGGTTTCAAAACCGTTTTTCACGATCTGAGGGGATCACAACTCCACTCAGGAATGATTTAAGGGGCGGTTACATCCCATTAGCCCCGCTTAGGAGCAAATTAAGGAGGTGGTTATACCCCTTAATCCTCTATAAATAACTAAGAAATCAGCTTAGTTAAAGGCTAGCTTTTTGGATCCTTCTTTTTGGCAGCAAAGAAGAGATCGGGTTGGCTGGATCTTTCATCCTTCTCCTTGACAGCGAAGAAGAGATCTTGGGCTTGTCTAACCAGTTACGGTTAAGATCAATCAACTCGTTTAGAGTTTCAAACTTACCACGTAAGTCCTCCACAACGTCAAATCGTGAGGAGGAGATATCGTTCCAGTGAATCAAGACATTCGGATAGTCAACGGAGAGCAAACTCGACGCGAGCATTCGAGGAAGGCACTCCATCGTCACCGTGAAGAACCCAGAATTAAACAAAGGGGAGAATCCAGATCATTCTCCTCTCTTTTATAATCAGGAAATCCAAATTGTAATCAAGAGTTGAGAGAGTTGTAAACATTCTTTTTCTATTCAGTTAGAGAGAATAAAATCAAATACAATTCTTTCATTATTTTCTTATTACAAATTTTCCACCAAACAGCTATATTGATGTAAAGAGTAAGTATGTTAATATGAAATCCACTCATGAAACACTAGCCACTAAGTTTAATTTTATTGCAAATAAAAATATAATTCTTAAAGAATGCAATAAAAATTTGAAAATTGAAAATGCTAGTTTGCTTCATGAAAAACGTGATGCTATGTTAGAAGTAGATAAGTTAAAATCTATGATGAGTAATCTTGTTTATCCTACTTCTAGTAGTAATGCTTGTATGCACAATGATGAGTTGAATCAAATGAGAAAACGAATATCTACCTTAGATTCAACACTAAACACTTGTATTGCTAATAATAAAAAGCTTATGGACTTATGTGCAAAGTTCAATGTTAATTCTTCTAAGAAACCTATTCACTATGCACATATGTATGACAAAATTCAAAAATATTCTATTTGCGGTCTTAAAGGCCATTTAGCTCAATTTTGTCATAATGCACCAAAAATTGACAAGCATATTCATGATTGTACATCCCATCAAGCTTCTTCATCACATACACATGTACACACACATAGTGTAAATCATAAACATGCTCATGTGTGTAAATGTGATTATTATGGTCGTTTTGGTCATTTGGCCATGTTTTGTTTCGATTTGAAAAGAAATTCTCGTTTGTAAAATAATTACAAAGAAAAATCTATTTTTGTAAATGAACCACGTGCATTTCATTTCGGTCAGTATAAACCATTCAAACCTCTACATTGCACAAATTGCAATCGTATGGGTCATGTTTACAATTTTTTGCTTTGATCGTATCGGTGCACAAAATACGCCCAAGCGGATTCATAACCCTAGGGCCTTAGATTTAAATGATAGGGGTCATGTCCCAAGTTTTAGTGGTACCAAAATGATTTGGGTACCAAAATAATTTTTATATCATTCTTCTGTTTTGTTTTTGTTTAGAATATTTGGTTTTTTTGAGTTTTAGTGATGAATTGTATCCTTATTAAGTTAAAATAAATTATTTGTATGATTTTATAGCTAAAAAAACTTTTATACATATCTTATAAAACAATTGGTATCAAAATAAAATATTTGGTTTCTTATAAAACAATTTCTTAAAGGTCTAAACTGAAAATTTTCTCAAAATCCAGTTTTTATGCTGCCTATGCACTTAACCTTCTTGCGGTCGACTGCCACGGTCGACCGTCAAAGTTTCTGTAAGTTGTCACGGTCGACCGCGTCGGTCGACCGCCAGAGAATTTTTCAGTTTCGATTTTTATTTCTTATAGGGTTTTGGTTTTTCTTTCATAACTGCTTTGAACCCAAATTCGTAACCACCATTGATTTGATCTTTGAGCTGATCCTAGCCTCTTGTTTCATCTCCATCTAAGACCCGACTCCTCATCTTTCTCCCATTTCGAAATTTCCCCAATCTGGCAATTTCTCCCACGGTCGCCTGCATCAATCGATCGCGGCTCTCATTCTCCGTCGATCTCAGTCAGATATTGCTGGGTAATAATCTCTTTCTCATCTTTTGATTTCATTTATTGATCTAGTGTTTATATTCTCAGTCTAGGGTTTTGTTTTAGGGCAGTTTACTTATTGTGCTCTAATTCTTCATTTTCAGGGTTTTTAAATTTCTGTCCAAATTTCTTTCTAACCCTAGTTGTTTATATCTGTCACCATGCCTCCCAAAAAGAGATCAAAACCTGAATCTAGTTCCTCCTCTATCAAGGCTTCTCATTATGAGGATTTTCTGTTGTTTAAATCCCTAGTTAAAAAATATAGGGAGTTGTGCAAATTGAAAATTATTCCAACCAGATATATCAAATTTAATCAGTTAGCCATGTATGACACTCATACGATTCTTCATAATGTTGGGTTGGCTAGATTGTTAGATGAGAAACGTAAAGTTTCTTATTATCCTTTTTTGGTTTATCTGTTTTATTCCAACTTATCTGTGTCATCCTCTGCTGATGGTCTTCAGACCATTTCTACATCTGTTAAAAATGTTACAATTTCTTTTTCTGCCAACGAACTTGCGGGGATTCTTAAAATCCTAACAGGTGATGTTGACCTTATGTCTATTGAACTTGATGATCCAGCTGTGAACCACCTCTTGTTTAAACCCGGTTGCACTTATCCAATGAACAATAATTCTCTTAATCCCAATGCTAAACTTATTGCTAGAATTGTTGCTCAAAATCTGATTCCTAAAACCGGTAGTTTTGATCATTTTGCTTCTGACAAGATCAATGCTGTATATGCCATATTTGCCAAAATAAAAGTAGATTGGGCAAACATTTTTCTCAAAAACATGGCATCGAAGCATTTCAAATTTCTACTATTTGGCTCCTTCATCACCCTTATCCTTCAACACTTCGGTGTTGATCTCTCTCAGGAACCCAAAGTTGAACCCAAGAAGGATTTCTTTGATAAGGTCTCTCTCTCTCGTATGCAACTTTCTGCCTCCTTATCTGATCCTGTTGTGTCATCATCTTCTCAATCTAGAGCTTCCACCTCCTCCTCTTCTGATATTTGTGACCGTCTGGATCGTCTTGAGACTCAGTTCTCAAGTGTTCAGAAGCAAGTCTCATCTATTCAGAGGGACGTTAGGACTATTCTATCCTATCAGCGTCAGTCTCTTGGGATCCTGGATCCCTCTTCCAGTTCTGAGTCTGATTCTGAGGAGGGCCTTGCTGATGGTTCTGGCTTTGATAATGGATCTGGCTCTGGCCCTGCTTCTGGTGATGGTGATGGTGATGAATGATCTAGCTGCTTATTGGAGTTTTTTTATGCTTATGGTGATGTTTTTATTTTGAGTTGTAGAACTTGATACTTATGTTTTTATTTTTGAGTTGTAATAACTCTATGATTGTGTGGAACTATGTGACCTTGTGTGTATGGTTTGTAGCTTTGTGGAACAAACTATGTGGAAAACTATGTAGTTTCTGATGTTTAAGTGACGATTTGTGATCTATTATGTTAGTTCATCTTTTCTATATACTATGCATGGTCAAAATATTTTTTATGCTGTGTTTATGGAAAATATGTTGCTAATGATGCGTTCTCTGGTTCCTACATGTTTATGGTTGTGTATGATTATTTTTAAGCTCCTATATATGCTCTTTATATGTCTCTTATGCAAATTAACAGGGGGAGCTTTTGGTCATATACTTTTTTTTATCTGTGCTTATATGCAGGGGGAGCGTTGCTCCTATTTTTTCCCCTTTTTGATGTTGTCAAAAGGGGAGAAAGTTTATTTGTTTATTCATATATGTTTATCTTATGTGGTTTAACGTTGATGAAAGATATGTAATTTTGGTTCATTATGTATGTGGTCATATGTGGTTTGCTCACATGTAACTACATAATCTATTTCCATCTTTCATCATTCATATGAAATTTTATATCATTAAATAAATTGTTTGACATCATCAAAAAGGGGGAGATTATTGGCCCTTTGGTTTTGATGATGATTTGCTAAACAATTTATATCTAATCTATTCTCTAGTCTTTGTGTTTATCTTTACAGGTAATTCAACACACGACAATCAAGCGTTAAAGATTCAAGTTCATATGTGCGGAGTTACCTAGGTATTAGTTTAGTTTACTTACATATATTGTATGTTTATATCTAAGCTCAATATATATACACTTAACACGATTTTTGACGTTTTCTACCAAATAAATGATTTTGACATCAAACATCGTTACAATATCTTTTATCTCATGTTTACAGCCCTTTATATACATATAATATATGCATGATATATATATACGTATTTACAAGCCTTATGTCAATTTTCATGTTCATGAAAAACAGGTTTTCTGAACACTTTTAAAAAACAGGGAGTTTTCACAAACAAAAATTGATTTTCCAAAAATTCCTTTTCAAACATGCTTATTTTATCATTTAGAAACTTTTCTCAAAGTTTCACTATTTTTGGATTTGATTTGATATTTTTAATGAATTTTCAAAACAGCCCAAAACCTGTCAATATGCAATGTATCAGATTTCGGTCGACCGGCACGGTCGACCGCCAGTTGTAATTTTCTGAGCTTGCCTTTTTTTGTGCTCGCGGTCGACTGTGACGGTCGACCGTGAAAACATCCAGAGAGTTTCGCGGTCGACCGCCAGCTTTATATTTTCAAAATTGTGGTTTTTGAGCTTCGCGATCGACCGCACCGGTCGACCGCCGAACTGTCAGATCACTCCAACGACTAGTTTTTAACAGCTGTTATTTGTGGGTTTTTTGGTCAATCTAAGTGATTTTTTACTGATGTATTGGGTTGCTATATATACCCCATTGCTGCTCTCCTTCTACGAATCCAAGAAATCTAGGTTTTGTGTTTAACAAAATATTGAGTGTGTTTTCAAAGAGCTGTTTAAAAGCTGATTTCATAAATCTGTTTCAAGAGAAGTCTTCCTACAACAAGAAGTGGCTTTCAAATCCTATTGGGATCATCATCTACTGTTCTTCTTGTTTGAGAAGTTTTCTAAACTCTTATATAGCTTGTTATTTCATTTTTATTTCAGTTAGCTATATTTATTGAGTTTCATTCACTGTTATCACACATACATATTGAGCTTAATGTCTTCATACCATATAGTGTGGGTTGCGGGGTGTGATTTAGTGAGTGTGAGCTTCATTGTGTTCTCACTTGTTATTTGAGAACAAACCATTGTCTTTAATCTTCTTTTGTGAGAATCACTTGTAATACACTTGTACACCGAGAGAAGTGTGAGGCGAGAGACGGGGTCGAATCCAATAGGAGTGGCGTCAGTTGACGAACCTAGGGAGAGGTTGTAACCGAGCACTTGAGGAGGAGGACACGGGCTAGGTTCCTACACTTAATGTGAAAGTGTGATTGCATAGTGTTTATTATGTGAGAGTTTTCGGTGAACTTGTAAACCGAGTGTGTAGAAGTTCCGGCTTCCAAACCGAATTATGATAGTGGATATCTCCTCGAGGTGAGGAGCGGGGACGTAGGTCGTGGTGACCGAACCTCTTAAACATATCGTGTGTTTGTATTTTGTTTGACTCATATTTTATTTGTGCATATTCTTATTGTTCTTTTTCATATCTATCTCTTGCAAGAACATATTGATCAACATAATTTTAATTGGCAATTAATCGGGATTAGATTAGCATAAGACCCTAATCACCCCCCTCTAGGGTCTAACAAAGATGTCTGTATAAGAGTAGAGAATAACAATACTAAATAAACACAGTAAAGATAAAGAGAATAGCATACAAGAATTTAACATGGTTCGGTCATTATGACCTACGTCCACAGGTGAGAACAGCAGAGAACTTCACTAATCACAAAAGAGAAGATTACAAAGGGGGATCACTATCTGAGAATCACACAAAGAAAGGGATTAACTCTTTCTATCTCTCTCCTTTTCTATCTTCTCTCTAACTCTTCTCTCCGTCTGTCTGATTATTCTCCCTTCACCACACCTCCTTTTATAACCTCTCAAATCTAATCAAAAAAATTAAAAAAATGGTAGGTGTAATAGTATAGGGAGGTCTTTTAAAAGTTATGTTTCAGGTTAATCCCTGGATTTGAAAATGTAAAACTTCTCATATTGGTAAATGAATAAAGCTTTTTTCATTGACCAAAAAAAATAGTATAGGGAGGTTGGTGATCATATACAAAATCAAATACCAACAAATAGTTTTAATGGTGTAAGTGCAAAGGTCAATGTAATGTCTGTGTGTAAAAAAATATATATTAAGATTCGGTCAATTCTTTTTGTTTGTCCTTTCCAAGTTAAAAAAATCTATAAAATACCTAGTGAGTACTGTTAACTCAAATTTTTAGCTCCTAAAGTCAGAGTTTCAATTTCTTCAAAATTTAATGACATCCAAACAACACATGCTTTTTGAACCAAAAACACCTGTAATTATTTTCCATAATCATAACTTTATATATATCATGCATGTCATTTTTTTACCTTTTACCTGAACCTCAACTTCTTTCACTTGATTAGCTTAATTAGAATTTCTCATTTCTTCTTAATCTTCTCTAGTTTCTTGCTCTTTAGTTGGCAGATCTCCCTAATTTTTTTAGAAAAAGAATAGTTACCTTTTAATCGAATTATTACATTTGAAAATATTATAATTCTTAATCCAAGCTTTACTCAGAAAAAAACAAGTTCCTGAATTTGGTCACATAATTCTCACTTTGTTTGGATAGTAGTGACCATATATTTCCTTGTATGCTAACATAGTCAGTGCTGTACTATTACTCTCAATTAATGCAAAGATTCATATACATCTTCAACCGATGCTTAAGCTATACTTGTGTCCAAGAGAGTCCCTAATCTCTTCGGTCGCCAAATTAAAATCCGATTCGATCCCTTCTTCCTCTGTTCCTCCATTTCACAATGAAGGGCTCAGCATCGTCGACATCATCCTGCTCTGGCTCGTTTGTAGTTGTCAGGCCATTGCGGGTTGGATTTAGAAACATCAAGGAAGAAGCACGGGCAAGAGCCCGTGCACTTCGTGCAGCTGCTAATGAGAATGCAGAATCAAAGAAGAGCTCCAGCGAACTTCCTACCAATGATCAGTCACAAACAGTGCCAAACAGCAACAAGGAGATCGCGGCTATGGAGTCCAATATTGAGTTTTCAGAGAAAGCAGCTGAGAGTGAAGGTGAAAAGGTTGGAACAGTGGAGAGCAAGCGAGTGGTGTTAGTTGGTGGTTTTGAAATCGATCTTAATCTTCCACCGCCAAATGAGAATGAGAGTGAGGAGATGGAGAATAAGGCATAGATCTATGTGTTAAGGTTGTCTGAGTTTGTTTGATGTTTTCTATGTTTCCCAGTCTGAAAATATCTTGAACTGCTTAGCTTCTTAAAGGTCTCTAGGTTGCCGATTGGGATGTGATCTATGTTAAAGTGTCCTAATGAAATTGAGTATCTATGTTATGTTAATTCTTCTGTCTATGTAAATTATATTTGGGGGGTTCTTTTTTCTAAACCTTTATATAAAATGGAAACTGATTGAGGGATTCTGTATCACATGAGAGAGGAGATCCTAATTCAAGGGTTTCCTTTATTTCCTTTACATCTCTCATAATTATTTCAAAATATCAAAGGTTTGTGCCCTTGAAATAATGTGATATGCTAATGTTCTATTGAGTTTGAGTATCTACATTATGTTAATTCTCAAGGCGAAACTGTTTGGGGAATTCTGTATCATGAGACAGAAAACCCTAATTCGAGGGCTACTACTTTACATTTCTCATAATTATTTGAATCAAAATATGTTCAAAGTTCAAAGGTCTCTGCTTTTGAAGGATTCTATTTTCCAGGAGTAGACTCTTCAGTGACAATATTTTTCTGCCTTGTGCCATCAGTGTACAAGCCATCTTAAGAAAGCATAGGAAAAGTGTTTAAAAGGGCTACAACAGTTTCTTGCATGAGGTCTACATGGTACAACTTCTGTTAGTTATTCAGTTGTGCAACTTAAATTTCTCTTACCTGTTGTACGTAGTACGAGCAATTTGAGGATTTACTTGCCACTTCAAACCCTTGGTGTACTGAACTCTCACTAATTTTCAAGTGCATGTTATTTACTAATCATCTGCTTGTACGTGAATTTGTCGGTTTGTAAATAATTTGAGAAAATTATTCGCCTGGAATCTCTTAATTTCTTTGTCGTAAGTAAATAACATGCAATAATTTAGCCTTTGTCGCATATTCATTAAATTTTTTAATGCAATATTGTGGATATGTTCATGCTCCTGGAGATCACAAAAATGATCTTATTTTCAAGTTTGTTCTTGCCTTGAATTTTTCCAAATGCATATATGTAAAATATAGACAGCAATATGAAAATGGTCTTTCTAAATTAAGAAAAAAAATGCATTACACTCAGATAATTACAAAGAATTATTGAACAAAGTATAACTAATCATTATAAGCTCTCTAGACAAAAATTATGATACATTGTGATCTTTATATATATTGAAGAATGCCGCACGAAGTATAACAATGAAGAAAATTATTCTGATTCATTACTGGAACAACACACCAAGAAAAAAAGAAAAAGCAAAGGAATCTAATTAAAGCTAAAAGAAAATAGAAACATCAAACTTTATTAAGTATTATTGGAAATTTAAGGATAGTAAAAACGACCACAAGTGGCATAGAAAGAACATTTTGTTATTTGGTACAAGTTCAGGGGGAGGATACTGAGCCTAGGTCTGTGCATGTTGTGCACAGCCAACTTCCTGTGCCTGGGGGTTCCCATGAATACAACTCCTAGATACCTGTTCAAGGTAATAAAACTAAGATGTATGGAAACTCTTTAGATGTTTTCTCTTTGATTGGAGAAAGTGCCCTCACAATAAATCCCAGATTATCTGATAGTAAGATTCCTGGCAACTCCTTCCTACCATTGGAGAATATAGATTCTGACCCCTCTACAATTGATAGAGGGAAATTGTTTTAAAATGAATTTATCTTTTTGGAATATGAGAGGGTTAAATAAACCCTCTAAACAACTGTTGATTAAGCAACACCTGCAGCTTTATCATCTCTCTTTTATCTCTCTCCTGGAAACAAAAATTAAGGAATCTAAAATCAAGGATGTAACAAAGAGAATTGCAAAGGAATGGAATTAGCTTTCAAATGTGAGTAGCTCTGAGAAGACTAGGATTATTATATTATGGGATCCTAACATGCTAGACATCCAGCAAATGAACCTTTCTCGCCAGCAGATTTCTTGTAGGGTCAACTTTATTGATGGAAGATTTTCATGTGTCATATCATCAGTGTATGGTTATAACAATATACAAGCTAGAAAGGATTTATGAGCAGAATTATCTCTTATACATAAATCAATTGGTAACATGTCTTGGCTTATATGTGGAGACTTTAATACAATGCTATGTAGTGAAGAGAAACTGGGTGGCTCAATATTACCTGATGCTGACACCAATGATTCAGCTCTTTCATTGATGATTGTCAGCTCTCCCACCTAAAAACTATAGGGTGCTTCTTCACATGGAACAACAAACAAGACCAGGATACAAGAGTTTGGAGTCGTCTGGACAAAGCTCTGGTAAATGACAACTGGATCCATCAATTAAACTCTAGTCATGTGGAGTTTATGTTGCCTAATTTATCTGATCATTCCCCTGCTATTGTCTCAGTTTATGAAGATTGTTCTCAAGGTAAAAAGCCTTTCAGGTTTTTTAAAATGTGGACGGAGCATGCTGATTTTCTACCCGCTATCTCTGCCATATGGCAATCTCCTGTTGATGGTTTTCATATGTATTCTGTCTACTCAAAACTCAAAAAGTTGAAAGGAGCTTTGAAGTCTCCGAATAAAAGATACTTTGGAAATATAAGTGAGCAAGTCATAAGAGCAAAATTTGAGATGGAGGAAATTCAAAAGAAACTTCAGGTTGACCCCTCAATTCTGCACTTATCAGCCATGAAAGAAAATCTATTGCATTATATAATAAGCTCTTAGATCATGAAATATCTTTTTTATCAGCAGAAAGCAAGAACTGCCTGGTGCATTCAAGGTGATAGAAATACTAAGGTCTTTCATTCAGCTACTAAAGCCAACAGACACAACAATAGAGTATTGGTTCTCTATAATAGCCAGGGAGATAGGCTAACTGATGGTGAGGAGATAGTAAAGAAGTTTATCTCTTTTTATAAAAGCTTGATGGGTACTGCAGTTCATACTGCTAAACCTGAAAGCCATGTTATTCAAAATGGCACATGTCTGAGTACATGTCAAGGTAGAGAGCTATCAAAGCCAGTCACAAATGATGAGATAATAGGTGCAATCTTCTCTATGCCAGATAACAAGGCCCCAGGCCCTGATGGGTTTAGTGCATCTTTTTACAAATCTGCCTAGTCCATCATTGGTGATGAAATCACATTAGCAGTTGGAGAGTTCTTTAAAACATGCAAACTGTTGGGAGCTGTGAATTCCATATCAATCACTCTCATTCCAAAGGTGTAATGTCCTAAAACTCCAGCTGACTTCAAACCTATTTCTTGTTGCAATTGCCTCTATAAAATCATTTCAAAAATTCTAGCAACTAGAATTAAGGTTGTTATAGGGAGTATAGTCAATGAAGCTCAAAGTTCTTTTGTGAAGGGTAGACAAATATCAAATAATATCTTACTTGCACATGAACTTGTTAAAAATTATGGAAGGGAACATTTATCACCTAAGGTAATGATCAACATAGATATCAAGAAGGCTTTTGATTCTATAAGTTGGGATTTCATGCAAGAGATTTTGAAGGGACTGGGCTTCCCTCTGGTTTTTATTAAATGGATCATGAGCTATATCTCTACTCCAAATTATTCCATCTCCCTGAATGGAAGCTTACATTGTTTCTTCAAGGGTGAAAGAGGGCTATGGCAAGCAGATCCTCTCTCCCCCTACCTTTTCATTCTTGGTATGGAATACCTAACAAAGAGTTTAAACATGTTGAAGGAAGACAAAAATTTCAAATTCCACCCCAAGTGCAAAAAGCTAAAAATAACACATCTAGTATTTGCTGATGATCTCCTTCTTTTCTGTAAAGGGGATCCTTATTCAGTGAACAAACTTTTCAGTGTGTTAAATCTTATGGAGCTTGCTTTGGTTTGGAGGCAAATCCTACAAAATGCTCTATTTTCTATGGTGGAGTATCTGAAGCAGCTAAGCAAGCTATTAACAAGTCCCTGGATTTCTCAGAAGGTGCACTACCAATCAAATATCTAGGTCTGCCCCTAATCTGCAAAAGGATTTTATACATTGACTGCAATCCTCTACTCATGAAGATATCCAACCAATTCCAAAGCTGTCTGAAAAATAAAAATCTGTCTTATGCAGGTAGAAAACAGATTATCAAAAGTGTCATATTGGGTGTTCAAATTTTCTGGACATCTAGTTACATTCTTCCAGTTAAAGTTCTACACAAGATTGATGAGCTATGTAGGAGTTTTCTATGGGGCAAATCAGACCAGGTTTACAAAACTTCCCTTGTGTCATGGAGTAAAGTCTATGTACAAAGGAAAAATGGAGGATTGGGGATATTCTCGGCTAGACTATGGAACACTGCTGCAGCATTAAAAATCCTTTGGAGTATTCACATGAACAGGGAACAATTGTGGATTAAATGGACCCATGAGAATTACCTAAAAAACAGGAGTATATGGCAGGTAAATGCTAGGAAGGGGGATTCTTGGATATGGAAACAATTATTAAAAATCAGAAATAAGTGTCTGGATTTGTGTGGATTTGTGTGGAGGGATTGAAAATCTCAAACAACTTATCAATTCATGTTGTATCAACTCTAAAGTTCAGCTCTCTGGTCTTTACTCCTGTCTGTCACCTATAACAACTCAAGTAGCATGGCATGACACAATTTGGGCAAAGTTGAGCTATCCTAAACACTCATTCATCCTATAATTAGCAGTCCAAGACAAACTCCAAACTCAAGATAGATTGCTCAAGCATGGGATTATTCAAACATTTGTTTGTAAGTTGTGTGATGGTACAAATTCTGAGAGCCGAAATCATCTCTTTTTTGAGTGCACACTATCAAATTGTGGTTGAAATGGTATAATGGAGTGGCTCAAATTCAAATGGAGGTCTTGTGATTGGTCTTCCCTCTTGAGTTGGTACAGTTTCAAATTAAGGGGTAGTGGGTTCAAGCAAAAAATTAAAAGGATGGCATTAGCTGCTGTAGTTTACAATATTTGGAGAGAAAGGAATAACAAAGCCTTCAAGATGAAGAATAGAACTACTGATATTTTGATCAAGAACATTAAGGTTGATATCCTCACTTCTATATTGAACAATTCCCTGTCGATTGAATGCAGGGAATGGATTCTCTCCTTGTAGAGGTTTTTCTTGCTGTGGATGGTTTTTATTGAGGAGTCTAAGGGGGGGTTATTCGTTAGTGTAATTTGGTGTAATTTGGGGTAAATTGTTCCAATGGGGTAATTTTACCCAATGGGATAATTGAGTGGGATAAAGTGGGGTAAAATGGGGGTAATGGGACAATTTGAGTGAGACAATTTTAGTATGACATCTTTTTATAATATTATATTTATAGCTCAATTAAATTCAAGTTTAATTTGATATAACATCAAATGATTAAATAAATAATAGTTATAATATAAAATAATATTATTTTTACTATTATTTTAATATAAAGTATTAAAAATAATATAATAATATTAATATTAATCAATCTTAAATTAATCTGGGTACAAAGAGGATATCACAATATATATCAATGAAATCTGGGCAAAACACACCACATAACATTACATTAATCTGGGTACAACCAAACTCAAATTAATCTGGGCAAATTTTGGACTTACAATCATTTCAACCAACTCAAATTACATATATATCAATGAAATACTATCATGACATAACCTTCAATTGATCATAATATAGCCAAAACACACCACATAACATTACATTAATCTGGGTACAACCAAACCGAATTATACCAATGAAGAACAACCATTTCGCATATCACAATACAAACAATTCTAATTTTGATATTAAAGAACATACAATCAAACATAATATCAAATAAGCATCTCCACTTCCCCATATTAAACTATGTTTCTCAAATTATTTCCCAAATTGGTAACAGGCCAGAGCAATAAGAAGCACCAGATGATTAATCATGATAATTAAAACGCAAATAACAAGAATTAGCCATAGATCCCCAAAAAGGAGTAATCTTGACAGAAAACATGACCGAACAAAATTCACATGCATCAGAATTATAAATTAATTTAAAACCCTCGAAACTGAAATTGTCGACTGAGGCACTGTTTGGCAACCAAAAAAAGTGTCTTATCTAAGAGCTTGTGTCTTATTGACCTGGTCAATAAGCTAGTAGAGCTGTTTGGTGATAAAAAATAGAAGGAGATTATTTTGGAGATTGTGTCTTTTGCAAGTAGCTTTTGAAAAGCTGCCTCAAGTAGCGTTTGTCTTTGGGAATGAGCTGCCAATTTTTTTCTTCCGCTTTTACCCCTAATAATTTTAATTTTATATCAATAATATTGCATGTCTTTTTTAGTAATTTAACAAATTTAAGCTAGTTGTACAGCTACTTTTGCCAAACAGCTCTAGTCAATCAGCTAGCTACACAGCTAACAGCTTTCAGCTGCAATTTCACAGCTTTCAGCTAGCTTAACAGCTTTCAGCTATAATCTCGCAGCTTTCAGCTAGTTTTGCCAAACAGAGCCTGAGACTCATCGTCCTCCGTCGACTGAGACTCTTCCCCTCGTTAAACCCCTCATCGTCCTCCGTCAACTGAGACTCATCGTCTTCATTAGGACTCGCCGGTCTCGCCACCGCTTCGAGCTCCTCCTCGTCCTCCACCTCCTCCTCGCTCTTCTGATCGTCGTCGTCGGATTCCAAGGGTTTTGCCATGGCGGATTTGGGGGCTCGAAAAGTAAAGGAGGTGTGGGGAAATCCCTTCCAGCAACGACGACGACGACGGAAATCCCTGCTCGGGAACGACGACGCCGGAAAAAAATGGGGTAATTCTGTTCCCCTCTTGTTCCAACGAAAAAAATGGGGTAAATTTGGAGGGTGGGGCTGAGAAGAGCTTATATAGTTGGGGTAATTTGGGGGTAAGTGGGGTATTTGTCCCACATTTATCCCAACAAACCAATAACACCACAAAGTTGGTTCCAGTTCCAAATATCCTAATGAATAACACCAAACATTGTTGTTCCAAAAATTATCCCATTATCCCCAAAATTACACCAATGAATAACCCCCCCTAAGGAGGAGCATAAGCAGTGATTGTTTTGCTCAAGGTCTCAGCTTCTCTCAACTGTGAAATTATGTACAGGTTTTCCAACTTGCTTTTTCATTGTGGCGACTATTGTGAAGGTTTTGGCTCTAAGTCTCAGCTACACTCAACTGAAAAAACTTGTGCAGGTTTTTTAAGTTGCCTTTCATTGAAGAGACTACCTGCTGAGGTGTTTCATAGAGGAATCTTTGCTGAGCTCTGTTTTTTTCTTTGAGCTCTAGCTACAAGTTTGTTATCCCACATATGTGATGAGATTCTTGATGTACATACATTTTACATTTTGGTAATGAATAAATTTTTTCATTTACCAAAAAAAAGAAAGAACATTTTGTTTACTAACATTATATTCCAAGTGTCTTATTTTACTCAAAGCTTTATAAGGAGTTGTAACTGAAGAAAGAACATCAGATGGTTGAACTTGCAGCATAAAAGAATTGAGATATTAATTTATAAAACTTTTCAAGGATTAAACAAACCTTACTTGGGCATTCATTAGACGAATGTTCATAGTAGAGATGGGTAGTTTCCAAGCAGCTATTTGCACCCCTCTCATTGTTTGCACACATTTGAAAACTCAATGATAATAAACTGCTAGTATCTCAAAGATACAGAAGAAATTATGATCGAAAGGAAAATAAAACTTAATGCAAGTTTATTTGTAAGAAATTTAACAAACTCTGGTATCTCAAAGAAAATTGACATGGAAACATCAAATATTGAAGTATAATAGACTGGCATTTTATCTCCATTTCAAAAAAGAATAAAGGAGAGTGCAAATGAAATAATGGGTCTTAAATGTTAACATTAACTTAAAATTGAGAAAAGTAAGACAAACCCTCCTTAAATTTCTAGATTTTCAATAATTTTCATTTTTAAGTAATCTTTTGACCAGATTATAATTAATTGTAGGAGAAACTTGAAGTTGAGAAAGCAATTTTTCAGAGACAAGGCTTTATAGTGGAGTAGGTTTTTGGGCTTCAGAAGTTTTGGTCCCATTCCTCGGCCTACAATGCCAGCCCAAAGTTTCCAAGTGCCCAGTCTATTCTTTATTACTCCCCTAAGTTTCGTTTTACAAATTTGGAGTTATAAGAAAAATGAACTACTCTGATGTTTTCTTCGTTCAGAGTTCGTAGTGTATAAATTCCGAAAGTTGGAGACTTTGTCTTAAGACTCATAATATAGAAATTCTAATACATGAAAATATGACTTGAAATATTACTCTATTCAATAAGATAATCATGATATATGCAGCGTTAATCAAGCAAATTCTAGACTCAGCATAAAGTACCCAATGTCTTCTGGGCCAGGTCCAGTTATAAATGGGCTGGACGATTGGAATAGACGTCGTGCTTCCTTGTTTTGATGCCTTCTCATATAACAAACTAAATTATTTCGTTATATACTTTTTCTTAAGGCTAAATGATTTATATATCTCTTAAATTAATGAATTTGAGTTTTTCAAATATGATCGCAGTGTCTTTAGTCGTTCCCGTGTTCAGTTAGCATAGGGCTAACAATATTTTGATCATTTTGAGAGGTATTCAAAGAAAAACTCGTATTTTGAAGAAGTCAAATAGAAAATAAAGATTTAAAGAGATGCATCAAAATGACAAAACTTATATATCTAATAAAGTTCACTCTTTCTATTACACTGTGATTAAAAGACCTTTGGTTAGGTAAACATTTCACATGCACACCTCAATAATCTTGCTTTATAGAACTTATTCCAAGTTTTAATCTGTCCTTTTTTTTAGAATACGAGTCTGATGAGATTCAAACAAGGTTGCTCTGTTCTCATGTTACGAACTCCTTAGTTGCATAAAATCTGGGTCCCGTTTGGTGATTGATTAAGAGAAAGGTTAATGGGGTTTAATCTCTCATTAACCATCCAAACGGGTTAATTTGGTCAAATGGCTAACAAACTCTTTACAAGAGTTACTCCCTCTAAAAAATAAGAATAAAACTTTTAAAAAGAATATAATTTAGGATATTTGTTGCAATTAACTTTCTTAACCCTTCTTTATTTGCTAAACCTAAAAAATTTAATTATTCATCCTAACTATCAAATCCAACTAATTTAAATTATTTTAACCTCCCGTAAAGGGTTAACTAAAATAGCATTTTCCTTAACTCTTCTCTTTGAACTCCTTGCTAAACGACATCCAAAGTTGTAATTAATAGAGTGGGGATATACTACACATGTTACCTACTACATACACTCATTAAAATAAGAAAATAGAAAAATCTAGGAAATAAAATAAATAACCAACATCACTATCATTTTCAATGCGCAGCTGTCTCATAGCCACTTTGGTGTCTAAATTCGTATGCTCTGCAAGAAATGGTAGTTAATGCCCTCAACTAGCCGAACCTTTGCCGAAAGAAAACAATAAGAGGGGGAAATGTAGCAAACAAGTGGGAACTTAATTGAATTTTAGTATTTAGAGGAAATGTATTTAGAAATTTAGATAAAATCCATTATTGTCCCAATATCAACTTGATGCGTGAGCAGATAAGCTTAATCTACTTGGTTGAGGGACGTTGACGTGCTTCAAGTCAAGTCTCCTTGTGTGACCTTGGCCTAGATATTAATTTAGAGACCGAATACAGCCAATAATTTTCTTTATCAAATATGGGGGTAATCAAATCTTATTTACACTGATAGGCTTATGAACAACTGAAAATTATCAGAATTAATTGATGCGCACATCATATTCCAACTGAGCATGGGGTTGGCTATTTGTTAGGGTTGCTTGTACTCTACCTATTAACAAATAAATAAATTAATTAGTGTATTATTTGGAGGTGCAGCCAAGTTAAGGGGCTGTTCGTTTCGCAAAAAAAATTGGGAAATCAAATAATAGGAAACCTATTTCCTATAATAATTGTTTTGAGGTTGTTTGGTTGGATTAAAAAAGAAGAAAACTATAGAATAGGAAATGAGATGAGTTGTCACCTTATTATTGGATGATGTGAGTGATTTTTTTTTAAAAAAACTTGTTTTGAGGTTGTTTGGTTGGTTAAAAAAATAAGGAAATGAATTGGAGGTATATTATTGGATGATGTTTTGAGGTTGTTTGTGTTTGGTTCATTTTTAAAAATAAGAAAATAAATGAGATGAGATGAGTTGGAGGTATATTATTGGATGATGTTATTGGGACGGACGGCGGCGCCGAGGAACCAAAACAAACGCCGATCAAAGAAGGTCAAAACAAATCAAAACAACGGCACAAATCCAAACACCAATTTTAACGTGGTTCGGCGAGATGCCTACGTCCACGGGGCAAGAAGGGGGGGTGAGTTTTCACTAATAGAGAAGGAGAGTACAAATTGAGATTACAAATCGCTCAAACGAACCAACTAATCTCACCAACAAATCTCTCAATCTCTCAACCAATAACCCTAACAAATAGCTCAGAAAGATCTCTCTATTCTGTGCTCCAAAATCCCCCAAAACGCTCCTTCAAAACCCTCAAATCGTATTGGTATTTATACCAAAACAGAAACCCAAACAGACTGCAAATAGGAGTCCAGATTTTCCAAAAAAACTCGTCATAAGTCGACTTATCAGTCTGTATAAGTCGACTTGGCAGAGCGAAAAACAGCAACTGGAGAAGAGATCGTAAGTCGACTTATAGAACCTGATAAGTCGACTTAGCATAAGTCGACTTGCCTCTGTGCATGAGTCGACTTATGACACCAAATCAGCTTTTTCAAGTTCTTCTCCACAATTCTCCACCTCGGCGAAGTTTTCCCAAAACTGAGCCGACACCAACCAAACAACTGCCTCACGTGCTGAGACCCAAATGGGAGTGCGAACACTCACCCCAAATGTCGATGTCGCTCACCAAATCGGCTGCATCAAAAAGACTGCCTACGTATCCTCTTGCCCAAGGAATCAAGCCTTCACGTAGTTCACCCAATGGCCTCCAAAGGCCCTCAAACAAATAGAAAAGTCTGCAACTCTTCTCTAATATCACCAAACGATCTGCAACTGATAGTACTCCTAATGACCCCAAATTGAGACAAATCAAACACCTCCACCTGAGGTAAACCAATGGTCATATCCAAAACATGTCCACCAGCTGTAACCGAATCCAAAACCAATCCATCATCTGCATCCGAAATCAAATGATCCCCAACTTGTGTCACCTCAGCTGGAATCCCAAATGACACAGTATGATCTGGAGTATGTGGATTAATCTCCACCCAACGTGGAGTAGCATCACTCTCCACCTGCTGCGATATCCAAACGACCTGATCAACACTCTCCACCTGCCGAGAGTCAAAAGTGACATACCTGCTCAGAACAAAATCAGAAGCTCCCAAACGATAATCAACTGAGCCTCCGAACCCCAAACGCGCAATCGGATCCAATCTCACATCCACGATGTGACCAAGTGCAGGGTATCCAAACATTCGATGCGACCCAAAATCTGAAGCAGCTCCACCAGATCCAATAACTCCTAAAGCAGCAGTCGGCGACCTATGCATAAGATGACCCAAATATGTCGAAGCCCGCACACCAATGCCAATGCTCGACATCCAACGCCGATCCTCCTCCAGAAAGGAACGACCCATCAAAACTGTCATCTCATCTCGTCGCCCCAAAGTCTCCACACCAATGAAGTGTCTCCTATTGCCGTGAGCTCGGCACCAACGCAAGAAAGGACCCCTACCAAAGCTGAAACAATGAGTTACCTTTCTGCCAATACACTTCTTCCAATTGTTGTTGACTTCTAGGACTTTACACCAACGGGAACTGGTCGCGACCCAATAATGCCTAGAACAATCACCAACTGTGGAAACCAAGATACGATTACCTCCCAATGATGCCTCCTTGGAAGGCCCCCAAATGCCTGACTGAACACCTCCAAAAAGACCTCTCGCTCGATGGATAGAAGTGCCAAACTCCACCACGGTCTCGCTCATCCCAATGTGCTCACAGGACTTCAATCTGCAGGTCATAGCACTCCTCAACAACCAATGCACGGCATTACCAATCATATACCCCAGCACCAAACAATGCCACAGTCTAGCCGAATCTGATGAAGTCATCATCTCCCTATCAATCACTGTGCTTCCGTGCAAATAATACAAATTTCTCCTCCTGACGCCCTTCATCACAATCATGGACCCAAATGTAACCTTCAAGCGTGCATCCGCCAAGGTCACCCTATAGCCTGCTGCCTCCAAAGCTCCAAGTGAAATGATGTTCTTCTTCAACTGAGGAACGAACCTCACTCCAACCAACTCCCGAATCACCCCGTCACTCATCCTGATCCGAACGGTACCGATACCACCAATAGAGCATTTGTGATCATTCCCCATGAGCACGGAATCCCCTCTTTCCAACTCCTGAAAGCTGGAGAACCAATCCCTCCTAGGGCAAATGTGGTATGTAGCACCCGAATCCAACAACCACTCTGTAGAGTAGGCAACACAAACTGATGGTAGTGCAGATAATGAGTAGCCCGAAGAATCCGAATCTGAATTGTTGCCACTAGCCTTGACAACATTCGCCTCTGAAGCTTGAATAACTTTTCCCTTATTCTTCCCGGCTCGATCAACTAACTTTGGGCATTCGACTTTCTAATGTCCATCCTCTTTGCAAAAGGCACACTGATTCTTACGAACTCCAAGATGTGCCCCTCTAGACTGCGACCTCCCACTACGGTTTGGACCCTTTGCTCTTGCGACCAACGCCCCCGCTACCGGCTCAATCGAAGTTTCCTTATCCTTCTTTCGAAGCTGATAATTCACAAATGCAGCGGTGACCTCACTATACGAAAGAGATGCCTTCCCATTAATAAGAGTAAGAACGAAGGTCTCATATTCCTCGTCGGGCAAGGAACTCAACAACAACAACGCCTTGTCCTCATCTTCAATCACCACATCTACATTCGCCAAATCCGCAAGAAGCTTCGTGTAGTGGTTCATGTGATCACCAATGGAGGTTCCTTTTTTCAACTGGAAGCGGTAAAGCCTCCTCTTCAAATGCAAGCGATTCTCCACACTCTTGGTCAAATACTTGCTCTCAAGGATCTCCCAAATCTTCTTTGCAGAAGTCTCATTGATCACATCATACTTTAGATCTTGAGTGAGACAAGACCTAATCACACCACACGCCGTTCGATTCATCTTTTTCCAAACCTTCTCATCAATGTTGTCCGGTTTCCCGTCCAACTCCAATGTATCTTCCAAATTTTGCGCGTTGAGCGCATCCATGACTTCGCATCGCCAAAGTCCAAAATTGTTTGTGCCATTGAACTTTTCCACGTTAATCTTCATCGAGTGGATATTCAAACTTTGGACGGTCTTCACGCCGGAAGTACTGCCCACAACTCCTTCTTTCTCGGCCATAATCCTCAAAGCACCACCAAATCAATGCGGAAACAAACGAGAAATAGATCCAAACTAAAAAAGACGAGATTTTTACCAAAAAGATCTCACCTTTATCACCAACCGAAGCCCTAGATGAACTTCCAAAGCGATCTACTCCTCTAAATAGCCCAAGCGTAGCCCGAGCTCTGATACCACTTGTTGGGACGGACGGCGGCGCCGAGGAACCAAAACAAACGCCGATCAAAGAAGGCCAAAACAAATCAAAACAACGGCACAAATCCAAACACCAATTTTAACGTGGTTCGGTGAGATGCCTACGTCCACGGGGCAAGAAGGGGGGGTGGGTTTTCACTAATAGAGAAGGAGAGTACAAATTGAGATTACAAATCGCTCAAATGAACCAACTAATCTCACCAACAAATCTCTCAATCTCTCAACCAATAACCCTAACAAATAGCTCAGAAAGATCTCTCTATTCTGTGCTCCAAAATCCCCCAAAACGCTCCTTCAAAACCCTCAAATCGTATTGGTATTTATACCAAAACAGAAACCCAAACAGACTGCAAATAGGAGTCCAGATTTTCCAAAAAAACCCGTCATAAGTCGACTTATCAGTCTGTATAAGTCGACTTGGCAGAGCGAAAAACAGCAACTGGAGAAGAGATCGTAAGTCGACTTATAGAACCTGATAAGTCGACTTAGCATAAGTCGACTTGCCTCTGTGCATGAGTCGACTTATGACACCAAATCAGCTTTTTCAAGTTCTTCTCCACAGATGTGACACATACTTAAGGAAATCAATTTCTTGTTTTTTTAGGAAATGGATGGAAAGGAATGTTTAATGAGATGAGATGAGTTGTCACAATGTTATTGGATGATGTGTGTGATTTTAAAAAATGAGATAAGATGAGATGTGATGAGTTGGATAATGTGTCACATTTCTTGTGTTTAGTTTATTTTTAAAGGTAAGAAATGAGATGAAATGAGATGAGTTAGAGGATAAAAATATTATTTTATTGGATGTTGTGTGTGAGTTTTAGGGATGGAAATGGATAAAAATATTATTTTATTGGTTTCCTTGTGCCGATTTCCTTTTCTTGGTTTTTAGGAAACCAACCAAACGGCAGTGTCACATGATATTTATGAGAACATTTTTAGTTTAATATTTACGATCCTCATTTCATTAATCCTTTTGAGAGTCTAACCTCACTTTAGTTGAGCAACTACTCCATTTGACATACGCCTGGCCGTAAATCTTTTACCGCCTTCTTATGACTCTTCTATGTTTATTATTATTATTATTATTTAAAAATCTTCTCAAACATCATCTTGAATATCAATTTTATAGTTTCCACTTGCATATTCAATGACGAAAGCTCTAATTCATGGCTCAAAGTCCATGTAAGATATCACATTTTCTAAGCACGTGCAATCGTAAGAGTGTAAGCAAATACTATGAATAATCAAACTTGCAAGTAGGAGATTAACCAAGGATAATGAGTTCCAAGAGCACGAACAATACACAACTCTCGACTTAGGATTAAGATTGAAACCGATAGTATAGTCACATCTCTATTTATGCGTCAAAATTACATGATATAAAGAGTAGCTGATAACGTCACTCCAGCGATAAACTAAATGAATTAGAGTATCTAGTGAGATTGTCCGTGCTCATTGACATGATCGACTAATTTATGTTGGAGTCTCTTTACCCATTGTTAATTAAAAATGATCACAATCTCCTAAACAAACCAAATGAGCTCTATCCATATAGTTGGAGGCTTGGAGCGAATACAATTTAAAGAAGAAACCATGCACGATCTCGGCTGGTGCATCCGTAACTAATATTAGTTTTTACTTTTCCCCCCCTTCAAATTCTTAATGAAATGGATATTGGGGTGTTTAGTTGATTTCCTAGAAAACGGGAAAAACTGAATTCCAAGAAAAAGGCGTACACTCACGTGATCATGTTAGTTTGCTATCACATTTTACCTTAAAATTTCTCTGAAATGAGATTTATCATTCTATACATATTTTATCAGCTTTACAAATAGACCTACCCATCGGACTAGGTTGGCCATAAAAGCTTGCCCAGCCAACCTGGAGTAGTTGCGGGCTAGGCTGCGCAAAGTACCCAAAACTCGAGTCTGAACTCAGCTCGAGCCCGAACCCAGCCCTAGCCTGACCAGGGCCTAGCCCAATGTGAACTAAGGTGAAAACTCACATCTTAGCCAAAATTTAGACCAAAACAAGGCCATAGCGTTCCTTCACTATTTACCAAAAAAGGCATTTAAATAGAGGCCAAAACTAAGCAAAATAGGCAATGGACCTATTGTGCGACTGTGCCTCACTAATTAAAGAACCAGTCAATGAAGGAGATGGTTCCATGAATTTAGGGGTTTTACTAAGTCCTTGTTTTACTTGGTCTTTAATTTCTGTTAATAAACCCTGGTCTTAAGGGATCAGTTTGAGAGTTTGAGTCGTACATGTTAGCTTTGAGTGCTAAATGTTTGCAGTTTGTTAGGAGTTTCTGTTTCATTGTAAGGCTATATATAAGCCAAGATTGTTGAATAAGATAGTATCATTCAGTTCCATTTGTTCTGTGTTTGGGTTTTTCAATCTCATTCCTAACATTTAGTATCAGAGCTCCCACTGGGCCTGATTATAGAGAGAAGCCGCAGCTTTCTTGAGTGATACACTGAGAAATGAGTGAAGAGAAGATGAAGCTCCCTCAATTTGATGGTCGTCATTACGATCACTGGAGTGAGCTTATGGAGAATCTGTTAAGGGCAAAGGGGCTATGGAGCCTGGTTGAAAACGGCTTCGAAGAGCCAGCTCCTGGAGCACTGCTCACTGATACACAGACAACACAACTCGAAGATGCAAGACAGAATGATCATAGGGTGAAGCATTACCTTTATCAAGCAATTGATAGGGTGACTTTTGAGCAGATACTCGACAGACGCACAGCCAAGGTGGTGTGGGACTCTATGAAAAGGAAGTTTGGAGGAAATGCTCGTGTCAAAAAGTCACTCCTTCAAAAACTAAGGAGAGACTTCGAGGTGTTGGAGATGAAGCCCAGTGAAAGCATCACTGAATACTTCGTCAGGGTTATGGCAATAACCAACCAGATGAGAAGTAATGGAGAGGAAATGGCTGATTCGAAAGTAGTGGAAAAGATTCTAAGGACACTCACAGAGAAGTTCACATATATTGTGGTGTCCATAGAAGAGTCCAAGGATATCGAGACTATCTCGATTGATGAACTGCAAAGCTCTCTTGTGGTTCATGAACAGAAGTTCAAGAGGCATGAACGAGAAGACGATCAAGCTCTGAAGGTGAGTCATGTGGAGAGGACGGCTGCACGAGGTCGTGGGAGAACAAGTCCGAGAGGAAGAGGACGAGGTCGAGGCAGGCAGGTCTTCAACAAGGCAACTGTGGAGTGCTTCAAATGCCACAACGTTGGGCACTTTCAATACGAGTGTCCAAAATGGAATAAAGAAGCCAACTATGCTGAGCTTGATGAAGATGTGGAGCTGCTCTTGATGGCGTATGTCGAAGAATATGAAGCGAAGAGGAGTGATGTCTGGTTCTTGGATTCCGGTTGCTCTAATCATATGAGTGGAGACAAAGGTATGTTCTCAAGCTTAAATGAGAACTTCAAACATTCAGTTAAGCTTGGAAACAATACCAGGTTGGAGGTAGCTGGAAAGGGAAATGTTAAATTAACTTTGAATGGGACTGTGTCTGTGATTAGTGAGGTATACTATATCCCCGAGCTCAAGAATAACCTCTTGAGTATAGGACAACTCCAAGAAAAGGGGTTAGCAATCCTAATTCAAGGAGGTTTGTGTAGAATCTATCATCCAACAAAAGGATTATTGGTTCAAAGTATGATGAGTGTCAACAGGATATCTGTGGTCCAGTCAGTCCCGCCTCCAACAGCGGCAAAAGGTATACTCTATGCTTTATAGATGATTTTAGTCGTAAGGCATGGGTATATTTGCTTGTTGAGAAGTCTGAGGCATGGGTATATTTGCTTGTTGAGAAGTCTGAGGCATTGAGTTGCTTTAAGATATTTAAGAGCTTTGTTGAGAAAGAAGCAGGGAAGCAGATCAAGTGCTTGAGAACAGATAGAGGAGGCGAATTCACTTCTCATGAGTTCAACAACTTTTGCAAGGAGCATGGAATTAAAAGGCAACTCACTGCTGCCTATACGCCGCAGCAAAACGGCGTAGCTGAGCGCAAGAATCGAACAGTACTCAACATGGTGAGATCGATGTTGATAGCTAAGAAGGTACCCAAAACCTTTTGGCCTAAAGCGGTGAACTGGGCATTTTATGTCCTTAACAGATGCCCTACACTAGCAGTCAAAGACATCACACCTCAAGAAGCTTGGAATGGGGTGAAACCTTCAGTGGAACACTTTTGAGTTTGGGGGTGCTTAGCTCATGTTCACATACCAGAAGCCAAAAGAGGTAAACTTGATGATAAAAGTTTTGTTTGTATTATGTTGGGATTTAGTGAAGAATCTAAGGGGTATAGATTATTTGATCCAAAAACAAAAAAAGTGGTAGTAAGTAAGGATGTAGTGTTTGAAGAGAATAGACAGTGGGATTGGGGAGAAAGTTATGAAGAACAAATTAGGGCAGATTTTGTGTGGAGTGATGATGAAGACGAGGGAGATGATGTAAGTGAGTTTGGGGATGATGGTAATAAACATGGTGAAACTAGTGTAGTTGAAAGAAGTGAAGATGTTAGTGGAAATACTAGCAATGAAACTAACGTTGCAGGAGCAAGGGAGGGACGAATTCGAAGACCACCTCCTTACTTTAGTGACTACATCACTGGTGATGAACTATCAGAAGATGAGGCAGAACTGAACATGGTTGAGATTAACACATGTGATCCGTCAACCTTTGAGGAGGCAAAGAAAAGCAAGGAGTGGAGATTGGCAATGGATGCTGAAATGGAAGCAATTGAAAGAAACCAGACTTGGGAGTTAACGGAATTGCCAAAAGGGGCCAAGTGCATTGGTGTTAAATGGATCTACAAGACCAAACTCAATGAACTCGGGGAAATAGACAAGCTCAAAGCTCGCTTGGTGGCGAAGGGATATTCTCAAAAGCATGGGATAAATTATACAGAGGTATACGCACCGGTTGCTCGGATGGACACAGTGAGAATGGTGATTGCCATGGCAGCACAAAATGGCTGGGAGATTTTCCAACTTGATGTCAAATCGGCGTTTCTGCATGGAGCTTTGCAAGAAGATATTTATGTACAACAACCAAATGGGTATGTGATCAAGGGGAGCGAGCACAAAGTCTACAAGCTTCATAAAGCTTTATATGGACTGAAACAAGCACCTAGGGCTTGGTGTAGTCGTATTGAGGCTTACTTTGTCAATGAGGGTTTTCAGAAAAGCAAGAATGAACAGACTCTATATATTTTTCAAGAAGGGCGGTGAAGGTAAAGTTCTCATTATCAGTGTTTATGTCGATGATCTTATTTATACTGGTAATGATGCTTTAATGATGCAAGAGTTTAAGAGTTCAATGCAAAAGGAGTTCGATATGTCTGATCTTGGCAAGATGAGGTTTTTTCTCGGTATAGAAGTGATGCAGGCACCTGGTGGCATTCATATCTCTCAATACAAGTATGCAATAGAGGTTTTGAGACGGTTTGGGATGGAGGATTGCAATCCAGTATGCAATCCTATTGTTCCGGGGTGTAAGCTTGGCAGTGATGAAGATGGAGAGAGGATTGACGAGACACTCTACAAGCAAATGATTGGGAGTCTAATGTGCATCACCACCACCCGGACAGATTTGCAGTTTGTTGTGAGTTTAATCAGTCGTTTCATGTCTAGACCCACTATGCTTCATTACCAGGCAACCAAGAGAGTGTTAAGATACTTGAAAGGGACATTGGATTATGGAATTTGGTACAAGCAAGGAGGAGCTGGAGAACTAAAGGTGTTTACTGACAGCGACTATGCAGGGGATATTGATAGAAGAAAGAGCACTTCTGGCTACACGTTCTTGTTGAGTAATGGAGCAGTAGCTTGATCATCAAAGAAACAATCCGTTGTGACTCTCTCAACAACGGAAGCAGAGTATATAGCTACAGCAACATGTGCCTGTCAAGCTATCTGGATGAGAAGAGTCCTAGAGGAGTTGGGTTATGCATTGAATGAGAGCACAACAATTCTGTGTGATAACACATCAGCAATTAAGTTATCCAAAAATCCAGTTTTTCATGGGAGATGCAAGCACATTGATGTGCGTTTTCATTTCTTGCGTGACTTAGTTAATGATGGAGTGGTCAAATTGGAGCATTGTGGTTCACAGGAGCAAGTCGCTGACATTCTTACAAAGCCTTTGAAGCGTGATACTTTTCAGAAGCTTCGAGCACAGCTTGGAGTCTGTTCTGCATCGAGTAAACTAACTGATGAAACTCAGGTTAGTTTAAGGGAGGGAATGAAGGAGATGGTTCCATGAATTTAGGGGTTTTACTAAGTCCTTGTTTTACTTGGTCTTTGATTTCTGTTAATAAACCCTGGTCTTAAGGGATCAGTTTGAGAGTTTGAGTCGTACATGTTAGCTTTGAGTGCTAAATGTTTGCAGTTTGTTAGGAGTTTCTGTTTCATTGTAAGGCTATATATAAGCCAAGATTGTTGAATAAGATAGTATCATTCAGTTCCATTTGTTCTGTGTTTGGGTTTTTCAATCTCATTCCTAACACCAGTCCCTTAATTTAGCCAACATGCATTCAACCTACTCTTAAGCATATATTTTGAGAAGGTTGGGATCGGCCCGACCTAAAGGGCTTTGACAGCTCCCAAAACCAAAATCAGAGGGTCAAGCTCGAACCAAAAAAGCCCCAACCTGACACGCACGACCTATGGTCAGTCTATTTAGAGAGGAGGTTTCATGTTGTATGTTGCTGTAAAACCCCAAAAATTTCTATAATAAATATATGTGAATTATTAATAGTAAATAATTCCCTTATGATGAATAATCATATATATATACATATATATGTCAGATGAATGTATTTATCTGTGTTTGAGAACCCAACAAGTGATTATAAGTGAGAGAAATCGAGTGTTATGGCCAGCGTGTGAAATGCCCAGCAACAGGCATTTTTGTGCTGCACGGTCGACCAACGCGGTCGACCGTGGCGGTCGACCGTACAGCGGTCAGAGAGCTTCCAGGTTTTGTTTTCTTTACGGTTTAAGTTGCGGTCTTGTGGGTTTCGGGTCGGGTTAGAGATTTAGTATATATACTAAATCAACCCAGGAGAGCCCCTCTTCATCTCAGGTGTCAAACCCTAGCCCCCATCTCTCAAAATCTCAAACCCTAGCTGGATTTGGTGCTTAGGAGGAGATCTGGAGGATTTTTTCAGCGGGATTTTGGATTTGCAGCGTAGAGAATCAACCTCCTGCAGATCTAGGGCTTTCGTCAACACCCAAGGCGAGTAATTTCTCGCCCAACCCCCACCCCTTTCGTTTTCATGTCAAGAACCGAGTTTTATTGGTTTTTATTGAGCCAAATTCGTATTTTTAGAATAGCTAATAGATTATTATGGCATAGATATGGATTTGGGATTTTATTTATTTTAAAACTCACCAATGTTTTATGTTAACAGATCTAGATCTGAAAATATCTAAGAAAGGAGTAAAAATCCCGTTTTTATTGTTAACGATGATTAAATCATGTTTATACATTTATGGAATCTTGGTGGCAAAGTTTTAAAGGTTTATATTCGCGATTTTACTGATTTATGACATTTCTATAATTTGGGTTTTGTTTAACAAAAATTTGTTTCAGGTTTCGAGCTGACAGAAACCCAGATTTGGGTTTCTGTTCGCTTGGCGGTCGACCGAATCGGTCGACCGCTGAGCTCGTTTAGGGCTGCGGCCGACCGCGACGTTCTGTCGGTCGACCGCGGCGTTCTGTCGGTCGACCGCGAAGCCATAGCGGCCGACCGCCAGCCACGTGTCAAAGTGCGGTCGACCGGTGCGGTCGACCGCCGAACTCTCTGTTGTAAATTTCCCAGTTTTCTGTATTTTGAGTATTTTACTCTTGTTCGAGAGTTTGCCTGGATTATCTGACCTGGGTTATTAGTCCCACTATGTGTCCATGCATGATAGATGACCTGGAGTATAAATTTGAGACTTATATGCTGACTTGGTGGTGAGATTGATAAGTGGTTTTCACTACATGTATCATAGCGATATTTGATTATTCCCACAGTCCTCGTGTTGGACTATAATCCATAGAATTCCTCGTGTTGGACTATAATCCCTCTCAGTCCTCGTGTTGGACAATTGTCACTTATTCCATGAGTTTGGAAAACTACAATAGTTAGTTCTTGTTTCGGACATAGTTCTTAACCCTGCATGTGACTATTATACAGCATTTCACGACATGATAATTGTGTAGATTTTGGTATAACATTTTGACATGATATTCATGTAAGTAATAACATGATGTTCATGTTGGCTATGTCACAGCACTGTAATTATACTCTGGTGTTTGTTGTATTTTTTCTATTATTGTTACTGTACTAGAACCTTGGGTTTGGTATTTAGGGGTTTACAAATTTGAGATATAAGGTATATACATGAGGGTTTCCTTGTTTGGATTATTTCGCTCGACGTACCTATTCTCGTGTTGTAAATTTCTAAATACTAAAACCCTCTTTCGTAAGATCAATGATTTTAGATCTATTATATATTATCTGTATTTTCATATACAACGAGCCCTTTTCCCTTGGGGTTGGTTGTGATGTTACTCGCTAGCGCTTTGACGCTCGTTGTCCCTCCCCCCTTTCAGGTCACGAGCCAGGAGCACGGAGAGCCGCAGGTTGATAGCGGACCACTTTAGTGTTCAACTTTACATTCTAGCTATGTAATATTTTCTTTGGGCTCCACTGTAGTTGGTATTAGACATTTGAGGACTATTCTATAGATGTTGTAAAGGTTGTATGCCTTATTTCCTCCATTCAGACTTGTTGTATTTGAGGCTTGTTAAGAACCTCAGTATTTTCATTTCAGACATTGTCTATGTATTTTCTGTATGTTGGATGATGAAATATTATTTCGATCCCTATCATTTCATCAGTTATCTCTTGTATTATCTTTTACTTGCTTTTTGTACCTACACCTGTTATTGACTCTACTAGAGTGATAGAATTATGATGGTGAAACATGTTATTGCACGGTGTGGTGCATGGCAGGTTTGACATTCTTGGTTTCACCTAGGACTGCAGCCTTGTGTGAACCCAGGGGCGTCACAGTTGCCAACCAAACAACAGAAATGGAATGTAAAAATATATTTTCATAGAAGTGAAAACTTACTTTTCTTTATTTTTATGCTCCAGCCAGAAAAAAAGGTTATTCCCATACGTTTTCTAACATTTATCATGTTTGTTTCATTTTCCAAAATATAGGAAAATAATTTTAGTAGTAAAAATCTATTTTCTATTGTTTTTTGTGTGCTTCTAGGAAATTTGTTCTCATTATTTGTTTCAGCATAGAAGCATGGAAAAGAAATATTTTTTCTGTCACATTCTCTTATTTAATTCAAAAGCCAAGAATAAGAAAATATTTGAGTTGGAAACATTTCCCTCATTATTCAAATATTATATTTTAACAACTCCCTGTATCATCTCATTATTTAAATATTAGAAGTCACATTTTCAATCTTTTCTAGGCCATCTCCTCCACATTTTGAGAGGAGTTTTTTCTTAAAAATTTTTGGTGAAACAAACAAAGAAACCAGAAAACTTTGAAAAAAAAATTCTCGTGTTTTCTGATAATGTCAAAAGCTTTCCAATAGTTTCTGAGGGTGAGTTTCGCTTGATACAAACACACCTTAAGTTTAGGGGTGGGCGTGGGCTGGGTCAACCTACGAGTCAAACTAGTCTAGCCTTCCTTGGGTTAAAACTCACCACATCCTTAAGTAGATCATGAGCTAGGTTAGGTCTAAGATTAGACTTGAAATCAAAAAAGCAAACCCCTTGCGGACTATGAGCCAGATTAGGTTCATCCTCAGATCTGGAGATAGAATCCTTGACCTCGCCCGTCTAGACTAGGCTCAATCAAGTCGGTTCAGAAATCAAGCCCGACCCAGCTCGTGCCCACCGCTACTTCAGTGGGACCAAATTCAAGGCGTGGGAAAAGTGAATTAATAGAGAAAATGTATCAATATTTGGGAGAAAGCAAGTTGTGGAGACAAGTCACATCAAGCCATACTTGGCTGCGTTTTTAGCCTCCAATGCAAGAGGATATTAGTTAAGACTTGGGGGAAGTCCCTATTATGTTAGTACCAGAGCAGAAAACAGTTTGACATCTAAGAATCTACTTTTCTTAACTCACACGAGGATCTAACGAATTACTGTTTATATTACAATAAATGATACAGTAACTTTTCCATTATACGAGAACAATAACAATAAAGTCTTTATTCTAAATTTTCAGGATTAGTTACTATTTTACGGTTGCATGGTAGTACATTACTTTTTGGGCTCCTCTAGACTTCTATTTATCACTTTTGAATTTTTTTTTTTTTGGGGTGGG